>QXTE01000381.1:248381-560312 GCA_003942145.1 Platysternon megacephalum
CCCCGACCCCCTGCTCTGAGCCCCTGATGCACCCTGCACCCTGACCCCCTGCCCTGAACCCCCACCGCACCCCTCCTGCACCCCAACCCCCTGCCCTGAGCCCCCTGCCGCACCTTGCACCCTGACCCCCTCCTGCACCCCTCACCCCAACTCCCTGCCCTGAGCCCCTGCCACACCCCACATCCCTCCTGCGCCCCCTGGGGGCAGGGAGGGGGCAGAGTTGGGGTGGGGATTTCGGGGAAGGGGTTGGAAGAGACGGGGCAGGGGCGGGGCCTCATGGAAGGGGTGGAGTGGGGGCGGGGCCGAGGGCGGTGGGGGGGAGGTGTCAGTAAATGCGGCCCTCGGCCCAATGTACTAGTCCTCATGTGGCCCTCGTGGTCATTTGAGTTTGAGACCCCTGGAATACAGGCTGGCACAGTGGGGCTTGGTGTCCCTGCTAGCAGCTGGCCCTCCTATAGAGGTTTATGAGGCTGCTACTGGCCATGAGCTAGCTAACAGGCTAGTTAGCTAACAGAAGTTCATGCTTTTAGATCCATATGGCTCAGGTTCAGGCCTCCCAGATGACTCAGCCAGGACTTCATTACACACATGCTCCACTTGCTAATCCTTATTCATGTTTCTGAATAATAAGGATTATTTTACACATCCCTGCTTCCGCAAGAGACTGGTCTGGGACTTTAATCATGTTTGAGTTTAAGTAACAAAACCTGAAAGAACTGTGTGTGTAAATGACCCACATCAATCAATATAGTTATGCCTATATCTGTAATTTTCACTCCATGCATCTGAAGAAGTGTGTTTTTTACCCATGAAAGCTTATGCCCAAATAAATCTGTTAGTCTTTAAGGTGCCACCGGACTCCTCATTGTTTTTATCAATCTAGTGTGAGTCTTTATTCCTCACCCCTTCCCCTCAGGGGCTGGTCTATATAAGAGTTAGTGACTCAGCAACAGCTTCTAGCTACAGGACTAGTCCTTAAGTTCAGGCAGTAAGAGCTCATGCTTTTCAAATCAGAAGTTCCTGGATTTGTTCTCCACAGACAGCTCCTCAAGGAGTTATCACTTTGGGTTCTCCTGCAAACATTTTGCACAGCTCTGACCACCTGCCTCAATCTGATGGCAATTAGGGGATTCCTGCACAGCAGCTATAGCATGTTCTCTAGTACCACTGCATCATTTGTCTCATGACAAGTCAGAGCACTTTGTGAAACATAAAGGCACTTAGCTCTTCTCCATGCCTTATATATTTTGCTGCATTCGCTTGCTCTATAACATGCAAGTTTAGGTTCCAGCCAGCTCATCACTGTTACCTTGGGATGCCTGATAGACTTCAAAGCATTTTCATTGTAAGGTATGGTGTCTAGTACTATTACTGTTAACAAATGATTAATGGGAGGATTGCACTCACTTTCAGATCATCCAGGTTGGAAGGGAGAGGGCCTGGTTTGATAGAAGAAACACAGGTTTGTCCGGAAAAAGTGGTTTTCACTGGAGAAAGGGGCATGTTGGTGACTGGAGTTGATGAAGAGTTTGAACTTTTGACCATTTGCTCACTTGGTTGCCTGAAATGACAAAGGAGAGGTTTTTGGTAATAGTGTCCAGTTTTTGCCACATTTACTAATAGAAAATGGGACTTACTTATGGAAGGGTGGCCAAAGAACAGCCCCTGCCCATCTAAAATATGATTTAACTTCTTCATCATAGCTGCTTTCTTCTTCACTTTAGAGAGGTGACCTAAGGTCCCAGTATATAATGCTCCATCTAGAGGTGATGGTAAAGAACATTGGAGACACTATAGCAGGGCATGGGGAGCCCCAGGAAGGAGTTCAGCAAGAGCCTGCAGAGTTCATGGGATGGGGCTGCAGAGAGAGGACTGGGGATGCTTATCTTTCCTTGTCTATTTTCAGGGGGGATCAAAGGAGGCCTTATGTGGCTGTCATCCCTCTATCTGGCCAGTCAGAATATGGCTTTGGATGTGACCAGGGCTACATTTTCAAACTGTGCTCCCAGATCCCTGCTATGCTGCACCAACAGGCACACAAGCATAGAAGAGGGACCTGCAGGAGAGCTTAGAAAGCCCCCCAAAACATCTAAGCCTCAGACTACTGTGCAGACATTGTTCTTTACAGGCTGCTGACTCACTTGTGCTGTGCTTGGTGGATTCCAGGGTAGCTGAAGTGCTGCTGCTGCTGCTGCTGCTGGCTGAGGATTTGTAGCTGCAGGAAGAGCTGCTGCTGTTGGAGGAGTCTAGCATAGGCTGAGTCCATGGGCGGAGGAGACTTCTCTGCTTTCTGGTCAGGTGGAATGTACTGGTGATACTTCAGCTTCTTCACCTTTGGCTTGGTGTCCTTGGGCTTTTTGTGGCGGTTCTTGCTATCGCTGGATGATTTTGACTGCGTGTCATACAGAGAAAAGAACAGGGGTTATCTGAGAAATCAGGTCCTGAGCTGGAGTTGGCTAAGCGATGACATTCACATTTATGAATTTAGAGATCTAGAACCAGAGGATGGGCATGGCCGTATTCCTGAGGGCATTCTGCGCCAAAAAATTACAAATTCTGCACCAAAAAATAAATTATGTGCACATTATTTTAAAATTCTGCAAGTTTTATTTGTCAATAAAAAAATGCAGAGGCTCCAGCATGGCAGTGGGAAGCACAGGCCACTGGCTGCACGAAGGTGGGAGATCACTCTGCAGCCCCCCCACCTCCGGGACACAGACTCAGAGGTGAGGCTGCACTCGACCCTGATGCAACACAAGGCCTGGGCCTGCCCCAGAAACACCCTGGGTCCCTGCCCCTCTGCGCCAGGTGCACCAGGTGTGGAGGGCAGGTAGGCTCAACCAGGCAGGATCCAAGCATGTAGGGGCTCAGCGTGGGGGGATCCAGGTGTGAGGTGAGAGGATTCTGTGTGGGACAATCTGTGTGCAGGCAGCTCAGTGGGGGGGGGGGTCTAGGTGTGGTGGGATCTGGATGCACAGAGGCTCGTTGGGGGGGCTTCAGGTGCAGGGGCAATGGGACTCTGCAGGGGCTTCCAGGTGAAGGTGGTTGGGGCTCAGTGGAGGGGTCTGGGTGTGGAGGAGTGGGGCTTGGTGGGGTGGAGGTCTGGGTGCAGCTAGTTGGGGGTCTGGATGTGGGGGCTTAGGGTGGTGCAGAGACTGGGGCATCATGGTGGGAGTTTGAGTGGAGGGAGCTCAGTGGGTGGTGGTCTGAGTGCAGGGCTGGGGGTCCAGAGGCAGGGGGTCTGCGTGAAGAGGGGCTCCAGATGCAGGGGTTGAGGTTCAGTGGGGTAGGGCTTGGGTATGGAGGGCTAGGGGAGTTCTGGATGTACATGGTAAGGCTTGGCAGGGGGATCTGGGTATGGGAGGTCCAGATGCACGGGGGTTGGGTGGATGGGGGAGCAGCTGCCCGTACAGTGACCCCTCCCCCCACAGTTGAGTAGTGATGGGGGCAGGAAGCAGGGGAGGATGCTGAGCTTCCTGCAGCTGGGAGAGGTTTCTGGGGGCGGGTCTGACACAGCCCCAGACACTCCTTGCAGGGGAAGAAGAAGTCCTGTCCTCTCCTGCCTACAGCCCAGCCGGGACTAGCAGCTGATCCAGGGTAGAAGCCACTGGCTGGGGTGTCCCCAGCCCCGCAGTGATTTATCTCTCTGCCAGCTGCTCCGGGTGCGTGAAATGATGTACCTACTGTGCTCGGGAGTGGTGCGTGACTGCTCTTGCAGCTTCCCTGTCAGAAAGTCATTTTTGCTGCAGGAAAGCATAGAAATCTGTGGGGGATATGAATTCTGCGCATGTGCAGTGGTGCAGAATTCCCCCAGGAGTAATGTCCTGAGTCCACCACTGTCACCTGATCCTAATTGTGAGCCCCAAGAGGTCCTTCCCCTCCAGGGCTCTGCCTACATGCCAAAGCCCCAAATCTGGAGACCACTCCTGTCTCTAAGTGACAATCACTGAAGTGATGCACCTGCTCCCAGTCACACCAGATGTACCAATAGTATCCAAGGAGCTTCCCTTTTATGTTGAATTTTACATTCCTAGTTTGTATTCTTTTCCCTCTCTGTGTAGCTGGTGGGGCTATCTAATACTCAGAACCTAGAGAATTGCCCACATTGAGACTATGTCAGAATTCAATATCCAGGGCCTCTCACAGGGCACAATTCTACTCCTTGACCCTCATGGCGGCTCTTAAATGGGATCCACTGGGGAGTTCCATTCGTGCAGGGAGAGCAGCACACCAGACCTGGGGTCTCCTGTGCAGAGCAGGACAATAATTGGGGGTTTCACTCTTTTGATTTTAATACTTCCATTAAAAAATCCCAGTGTGCAATTACCTAGATCATTAAAGTCAATGGAAAATGAAGGGACTTGCAGCAAACTAAGCAGAGATAGGCCCCATTGTCTTTCCTGAATGAGCAAACAAGCTTTATACCAGGCCTTGGAGTCACTTGGGCATTGGGGATTACAGGCTGATTTACAGACAGAATTAGTGCATTTCATTGTACTATAGATAACACGTGCACCAAGGACCTGGTTCACTTTTACTAAGTTGCATTCCTCTGGTTAAAGTTCTGCTCTCAGGTCAGCATGGCAGATTGTGACTCTGATATTCTGCTTCCTTTCCATTCCTGGACCTCCCAGTCGGTGTCCACTAATCATGTTGCATTGGGAGATCTGCCCATGCATGACAGCAGAATAGAATTGAGAGTGTCAGAGGAGGTATTATGACTTAATAACATCCTCTCTTCTCACAGCTGTTTGTTCAAAAGGCCTAAATCCTGCTCAGAGATACAGGGTGGGTGAGGCAATATCTTTTATTGGACCAACTTCTGTTGGTGAAAGAGACAAGCTTTTGAGCTACACGGAGCTCTTTTTCATGTCTAATCTAATATCTTGGGACTGACATGGCTACAACAACATTGCATAAATCCTGCTCAGCGAGGCACCCAAAGCCTCACTGAGCTCTCTCTAAAACAACTAAAATCCTCATCTGAGGCCAGTCCTCTTACTCATCTACTCATTTACATAGGTTAGCCTAATTCAATGTACTGCCAGGGGACTGAGAAGTCACACCCTACGCACTGTGCTGCTCTGAGTGCGAGGAGCCCAGCCCTCTAATACGCTGTATTGAACTCCTCTGTGTGACCCTGAGGCTTGGCATGCTGATAACTCTAATAAAACAATGACCACGATATTGAGATCCCAGCGTGAAGGGGTGAGTGGTCTTTCAGGACAGCAATGTGTGCTGTGAGACATGTCCTGGGCAGTGGGAACAGGGAGAGTGTTTATGTAAACTTTTCCAGGTGATCCCTGCCTGGGAACAAGCTAAGCAAAGGCTCAGTCCAGACAAGACAGAGGTGGTTCTAGTTGGTAGCATCTGGAGAGAATCTCAGGATTGATGGTCTGGATGGAGGAGCACTGTACATCTTTTATCCTTATGTGAGGTTCACCATGTAGAGCACTTCTGGAGCAGGGATTTCTCCTACACTCCCAGCTGGTGGAGGTGACCAGAAGGGCTTGTTTATGGTTGGTGTGGTGATGGTGGCTGCTATCTCTGTAGACTAGATCACTGCAGTCCCTTCAGCATGGGGGTCCCCACAAAGACCACTCAGAACCTTGTCCTGGTGCAGAATGTGGCTGCCTGCTTTCTTGGTATTGCTGGGCATAATAAGCACATTCTGCCTGCTGTTCAGAGCCCACATGGATTCCCTGCTCACTTCTGGGTGCCATTCAGGGTATTGGCATTGATCTTTAAAGCCCACCTGCCGAGAACCTCCCTTTCAAATCTCCCCCTACACCCTCCTCTTCAATCAGCCTCCCGTCTCTTCTGCTCATCAACAGTCTTCACATCGTCACGCTAGGAGATGCTGGCCCGTGTCCTGCCTTGCATTTGTTTCCTTGTCGCTATTTTCAGGACGGGGGCCAAGCCAGTCTGTCCCATGGCCTGGGTCCTAGCTGCTCCCTCCCTCTGCACTGGCTCAGAAGCCACAAACAGACAATGCACTCTCATTTACGGAGCCAAGAGTTGCGTATCTGGAGGCTGGGTGGGGACAGAGCGTTTTCTGGGGTTTGCCAGCTCCTGAAGTGGCAGACTGAGTCTCTATGGGTATGTCTGAACTGCACAAGCCCCTTTCCACCCCCCTACAAATCAGTCTGACTTGGTCAGCAAGTACCTGGCTTCTAGGACCCTGTTGGAGATGGGTCAGAGCCTGAGTCCCACTGAGAGACAGGGTCCAGCAATTGTAAACCCAGATTTCAAATGCAGCGTGGACGCTCAAGCATGGACTTGGAAACACCAAGCCCATAATCCCGGATCCCACAGACTAGGTTTTGTGTGCAAAGTAGACACACCCAAGGGGGCCCTACCAAAAGGACTATAATGGCTACCAGAGCTTTCTGACCCCATTTCCCAGCATGCATTGGTGGGGACAGAAGGAACCCTGGTGGGCCAAGAGGGAAACTTCTGCATGGGGTGATCTGGACCAAGCAGTCCATGAACCAATGACAAGTGGACACTGCATAGCCCCTAGCAGGGGACAGCCTGACTCAGAGAAACAGCTGAAATTTGGTTTTGGTTTAGAAGCTGGGTGTCCCTGAGCTGCTATTCCTCCCACAGGGCATTCTGGCTCTGCTGTGAGATCTAGCTGCATGGATCTGACAGCTCCAGCCCTGCAGTGACAGCATCCTGCAAAGAGGTCTGGCCTGGCTACCGAGAGCCAGCTGAGACCCCAGGAGGATACCAGGCCAGGGAGCAGTGAGCCTGGTAGGATTGGGAGAGGGTCCTGCCCCTCCCAGGGGTGAAAAATAAAATCAGAGGACTTTTATTTAAGCCAGCCACTGCCACAATGCTGCAGGTGCTCCGCCTCGGGACTCAGCCTTGGCGTACTATCTGCCTGAGATGGTGCCAGGGAGGGAGCCAGAGCGGGGGAGGAGTTGGGAGTTTGTTATTCTGTTATTTTGGGAGTGTCATTCCTTTGCATGGCCCAGTGAGGAGTCACCTTGGGTGGAGACACCAGGTGCCAGAAAAGAACCCAGGATCCAGCCCACATGAGTAGAGGGGAGAAGCCACTCCTAATATTAGTGATAGGAAGCACCAGAGAGAGAAGGGAGGAGGTGTAAGCCACACCTTGCAGGAGAGGCTATCTAGCTATCTAGCTAGCTATCTAGCTATCATGACTCGCTTCGTCGACGATTGTGTGAAATGTGCATTAGTATCAAAATCCCCTCTTCCTGTGGACAGCAGCACTTTCTGAAGAGATACATATGTGCCTATGCAGCCTTGGGACAGGGTTTCGTTACTGTGGGTTGAAACTGGCTGCTAAAGTGCATTAAGAAAATGTAGCTAAACTTTAATCAGCAAAACTCAGCTAGCCGTGTTGTCTTTCTTTGCAAGGCGACGGGATAGATACGTTACCTTCACCACTACAGGCAGCAGGAGGGGTGGGCTCTGCTGGCCGTTCACCTGCTTTGGGCTTTCACACTGGCTGTTTTGCACTGATGTCAGGTCAGTCACGTTGTTTTCAGAGCTATGGGAATGATCCTGGAATCAAGAATCAGTCACCATTAGCGTGTGGCACCTAATGTCCAGGAGTATAGGAAGCAGCATTAAGAAACCTTATCATCTGTGGGAAAACTTTCCCTCTCTAGTCATGGAGCCAGCACCCTAAGTGGGCGTGAGCCTCCCAGTGGCCTGTGGCTGATTGGCACGGTATTGATGGGGATCCTCCTAAACATGCACTGGCTGCCTTCCTCAGGGCAGAGCATGTGTGGGCTGCAGCAATGGCTCTGCAGCCTCTGGAGTTATCACATCTAAGGTGGGGATATTCTTCGAGTCAGGGATATCATTTCCAGCTCAGGTAGCCATACTCACGCTAGCTCGCCAGAAACCAAAGTGTAGCCGCGGCAGTGGAAGTGGCGGGAGGGGCTAGCCACCCTGAGTATGTACCTAGTATCTCAGACGGGTCATACTCAGGGTGGCTAGCTCCTTCCTCTACCCATGCCGCCACTGCTACGCTGCTATTGTTAGCTCTGTAGCTGCCTCCAAGTTAGCATGGGTATCACACCTCCAGCTTGCGGTGTAGCCAGACCTGAAGCGCTGAACCTGACGGGCAGGCAGAGGCCCTTGGTCCTGCACTAATGAGAGTGCTGCTGCACAGCCACCAGTTACCTCCAGTACTCCTCATACCAGGAGTGAGCTCTAAGCCTGGATCTCACCTCTGAGGGTGGTGTCTCCTCGGGCACTCCCATTCTCTGCCCATGCTCCAGCCTTCGGAGTAAGGGGGAGCATGGACGAGGCTTGAGACCTCCCCTGCTTGGTGTCAAACCCCATTCACTACCCACACGCACCAGGGCTAGTCTGTACATGGGCAGCTCTTGGTGTCACGCCACCAGCAATTAAACACTCCAGCGCCACGAGAACCGACGGATTCTGTTCCTCGGGACTATTTACATCACCCAAGCCACCAAAACACAGTTTGCAAAGATGCCTCTGTCAAACAGAGGAAACAAACTAAGACACAGGATGAAATCTTGCTCCTAACTGGAGCCCTGCAGTCATCGCCCTCATGGGATATCCCACACAGGCAGCTCACATGTGCAATTGTATCCATCTTCTCCTAGAAGCTTGTTTGGAATACAGTGATTTCTCAGTGCAAGTCAGAGCAAACCTTCCTGATGCCCTGCCTTGGTTTCATAAGGCCGATACAATTAGACAAACCAAATGGACAATCGTTTGGCTACCTGCCATAAGTGCTTGGAAAATTGAGGTACCCGATACCAAGTACGCTGTGTAACAAAGACATTGGAATGGAGAAGAGTTGCCTAGCCAAGAATCCGTCACTGGCAGGTTAACAATTGCTCAGGATCTTTTGCAGAACACCCCAGTGCTCCCTGGGACTACCAGAGGCTGATATCCCCCTGCTTTCCCCTGCCTGCAGCCTGTGCACTCAGAGTGGGTCCTGCCCAGGGATCTTGCACTGGCCCATGCTTCACAAGTGGATTTAAAGAGAAAGCACGTTTGTTTTTTCAGGATCCTGAGTCCGGGTCCCCATTTGTCTCATTAAGTCCCTGTCAGAGCAAATTCCCTGGGGACCCTGGGCAAGGCTCATGGAATTGTCAGCTGCGGGCTGCCCTTGCCCCATGGAGGTTGACATGGGATGCATGCACATAGCATGGCCTGCAGCTTCATTCCCAGAGCAGCTGCTGATCCTCCTTGCCGGGCAGCAGCGCTCTGCGTGGCTCCCGGAGTGGCCTGCAGTCCCCCATTTTCACAGCGTTGATCACCTTCAAAGGTATTAATTACTGTTAAATACTGGGGAGATGCTGGGGAAGGAAAGGCCTCCCCCCAGAGCCATGTGCACAGCCACTACCTCAGACTGCAGTTACAGAGACGCATCAAGACCCGGGGACATCACTCTGGGGGAGCTGCTGACTGACAACCTGCTAGTTAAAGCACTGGCCTCACACTGACGCCACTTAACAAAGCCCAGCTCTCCAGCTGAGCTGTCTGGAGAAGAGCCCTACAGCCCCGATGCTAGCCAGTTCTGCTGTCTGCTTGTACCCACTCCCCATGCCCCCCGCGAACCCTTGGGTCAGGAAAGCCTCACCCATGGCCTTTCAGCCTCAATTCCTCTCCTGTCTGTGGTCTCCAAGGGGAAAAGCTGCTGCCATGCTTAAAGCTACCAAAACTACAAGGAAATCTAGGTGCTACAGTGATACAAATAATAACTACTAACATGGATTGCCTAGTGACCAATAGAAAGGGCAGAGGGGAAGCCACAGCAAAGGCATTTGCATCCTAGAGCATTAGGGACAGGAAGAAAGATAAGCACTGCTCCCTCTTCTACAGCCAGACTCAGTCAGACCCCCTGAAAGGGTCAGAAATGTTTGGGTACAGCCTTGCCCCTATTGAGTGATGGCAGGGACTGGAACTGGACATAAGGCACTGTCACAGCAGAGGCTGTTCATGTGAGTTGCAGGATCAGTGTGTGGGATTCTGCTGCAGCATCTTCCAGAAAGTATCTGGCACCAGTGGAAACTTTGGAAATGCACTGGGCCTTTGCTGCTCCACAGACCCTTTGGCCTCTGTTCTTTCCTCCGTGCCCACATGACCACACTGCCCATGTGACCTGAATGCCCCTTGCCAGGGCGGGCTGGGCTGGGAGTGAGGGAGCCTTTTCACAGCATGTGGCATTGAGCTAGATGCTCTCTCTCTGTCCCTTCCAGCCCAGATATACAGCAAAGAAATAGATCAAAGGAAGCAATGAAGCAGTTAGGCTCCATGGAGACTCCAGGGCAGCTGGCTGTACAAGAAGGCTGAGCCAGGCAGGTCACATCTCTGCTTTCTTTTAAGCAGCCTGTGCCAGTCTGAGAGCTCTCAGGGGTGGTCAGCCTAGGCATTGCTCCCCCTGTCTCCACTCTATATAGGAGGGTTCTATGCTAGCTTCCCAAGGCCAGATTCTGCCTCCTTTGCTCACACTGAGCAGAACCTCTCTGAGCCCATTGCTGTCTGTGGGACTCTTGGAGTAGGGATGGTCTCCTGAGTGTGGGCTGAGGCGGGGGCAGAATCAGCCCCCTCCGTAGCAAGCACACGCTTCCCCATGACCATGTGGACGGGTGGAAGGAGGTTGTTTAAAGCCTTCACTTAAAGGTTGCTCTAGGGGGTGCGTGCGAGGGGGAGAGAGAAGAGTCAGCACTGCAAGCAGCTTTCAGGAGGACTCTGCACTGCAGCCCCACAGTAACCCAGCAGTAAGTTCCTGAGCCCTGGGCGTCGCCTGCCCAAGGGGATGAGCACCCCCCACCCCCCATGGGGTGCAGAGTATTCCTGCATTCAGAGTGTTGGGTGGATGTCCGAATGCCCTCGCTGGGCAGAGGGGACAGGCTTCCCCAAGCTGGCTCCCGGGGCCAAGCCCTGGCTTGCCCACAGAACACTTGCTTTTTTTTACCTGAGTTGTCCCTGATGTGGCAGAGGAAATTGCCTCTGAGTTTTTGGTGCCTGCTGGTGATTCTGTGGAGCCCTGCGAATCCTCCCTCCTGGCCTGCTCTGGGGAGAGGCCATCATTGCTACTGTCCTCTTCAAAGGCAAAAGCATCAGCTGATTTAGAGAAGCTCCCCTGGGCACCTTAACAAGTGAAACAAAGGCAATGGGTCAGTGGTGCGTAAACAGACAGCCTTAGCAACGTGTGCAATGACCCATCTCAGCGGCTATACCAACCCCCCCTACAATACACAAGCCCAGCCCCCAGTACCTGGCATGGGAGCACATTGAGCACAGCTGAGGAGGGGAGGGGGATTTTGATGGAATGAGCAATAGCCCCTGGGAACAGTGCCCTGATTCCAGTATGGGCATTTCAGATAATGCTGGCTGTGATATGGAGCTGTATTTTGTGCAGCATCTTTCATACAAGTGTTCTCCTGATTGGCTTTTCAGAAAGAGCTCAGCCATTCAGATGGGAGAACAACTCCCGGAAAATCATATCAGGTTTTGGTGTCTCTGCACCCGTTTTATGCCTAATACTCTGTCCACATCCACCTACAGATCTGGGCTTTCTCGTAAGGGGCTCACAGAAGTGCAGCTGAGATGGAGAGTCCATGAGGGGAGAGGTCAGGCAAGCTGCTCAGACTGCAGGAGCTCCAGAGGACAGTGCCCTGCAGGCTCATGTAGAGGGACAGGGAAAAGCATCACAGAGGGCAGTAGGGAGAGATTTTGAAAAACCTGCCCCATTGAAATCTCTACGCTGCAGAGGGATTTTGCCTTATTCTGGTTATCATCCTTTGAACTGATTTTATTTCAGATGTGTCTGTCTGTTTCCCATTTGTATCCATCTGCTCCAGAGCAGGCTGTGGGGATCAGGCCCTGGAAACTTGGGGCATTTCAATTATTAAGCCCTAATATTTTTCCTCCCAACATGGATGTGCAAAAATATGGCGATCCGGGCTCCTGCTCTCTCATTGGCCTGACTGGGCATGTCGTGGAGGCAGCACACTAGTGAGCGACACTCTCGTGGGCAAATGCAGCACAGTGATTCTGCTCCCCGCTAGTGAATGGGATGATGTTGACTGAGGGTCTTTAGGGAAAGTGGGGGATCCTAGGAGCTTGGCTAGGCAATTGGAGCCTGGGAAATAGTGTAATAGGCCCCCTACTGCACCCAGTGTAATCCATGGGAGCTGCAGGTATTCAGCACCTCTGCAAATCAGGCTGTCGGGTTATGAGCCTGAATACAGATTGAGGTGCTTAACTGCAGAATATGAGTGTGTTGTTCATCTCCAAAGAACACCGGGACTGGTCGACTTGGGCAGTAGCTCGGGGTGGGGTGGGGGGTGGGGAGTGTTTCCCACCTAGGAGGTTGGTTTGAATCCAGCGGTATGTGAAACTGTTCCCACTAGAGGGGCTAGTGCCTAGCAGCCTGTGTGAAATGAGTTGGGGGGGGGGGCGGGTCCTCCTCCCACTGGACGAATGTCTAAATCACAAAACCGATGGATGCACTGAGCCTGTCTGGAGCCTCCACAGAGAAGCCAAGGACTGAATCAAACAAAAGTCTCAAATCTCCAGGCCCCAACCCTCCCCTGGCTTCTCTGCACAAAGTACAAAGAGTTGGAAGAAATGCTCCAAATGACTAACTGCGCTTCCGGAATCCCAGCAAAGCCTGGTCCAGACACTCCTCCAGAGGATTCCCAGGGCAGTGTCCCACACGCAGATGGACAAGAGCTCTTGACCCCAGGGTTGTGCTGATAAGCAAAGTGCTGAAAAAGCAAGGCATTTTGCAAGACCCCGGGAAGGCTTAGGCAGGAGGGTGGGTAACAGAAGGATTACTGCTGCTGCAGTCATACGCTGCCCAGTCTTATCATGCAGCTTTGCACTCAGATAGCTCGGGGAAGGAGGAAGGGCTGGGGAAGAGTAGTCCACCTGTCCGTGCTCCAAGCCCAGCAGTGTGCAGCTTCTTACCAACACGCTTCGTCGTGTTCTGACCTCTCCCTTCTGTCTGACCAGATAGGCATTATCACCCATTCTCTTTGCACAGGGTGTGTTCTCCGGAGGGAGAAAGCAGATGAGAGACCCCATCGTGTGTGGGATAGCTTGCGAAGTCACTGGCCCTGCTGTTGCCAGCTAGGCACTAGGGGAGCTCCTGGAGTCTGTGCTCATCTGCCCAAGGCACTTGGTGGGAGGAGATACCACAGGAGCATTGCTAGTTACCATAGTTACAGGTCCCCCAATGCAGAGCTTGGCTAAGTGCTGGGCTATGCACTCTAGTGGTCTGGGGGCTGCTCTCCTAGACATGAGCTGCAGTGCTCCTAGCACTGGGCTTGAAGGGCTCCAGTCCCACTAACACTCATGTAGCGGGAGTAACACACAAGTGGTTTGGTAGGGCTGCCAGGGACTCCAGGGTGCAAATACCCTCAGCACATGGGCTCCAACTATTGGAACAAACCCCTCAACCTCAGCCGCAGGGCAGCCAAGGAGAGGGATAATGAGGTAACCTTGTCTCAGTGAGTTCCTCCCTCCATGCCATCCTCTTGCCTGCAGGGCACTGCCCTGGATCTGCCGGCTGCAGCTGCTGCTGTCCCTGTCCAGCAATGGGCTGTGTTCCCCTCCCAAGGCTGTCAGGCTGTGATTTCTAGGCTGCAGACAGTCTGCACTCCCTCCAGAAGTGCAAGTGCTGCCTGCCTAGCTTCTGCCAGGATCTAACATACTCCATTGCGCCTGGCTGGCAGCCTGTCTGCACCCTCCCTGTCAGTGCAAGGATTTCTCTGTCACCATAAGCCTTAAGAACTGATGTGCCTGGGAAGCTGCAGGAGCCAGTAACACCCAGAAACCAAAATCAGGTGTCATGTAGCACAGAATGGTTGTTCTAGGCCTGATGAAACCAGCTGCTGGTTCTGGGAAGGCCAGGAAAGGGAGTTTTTCTGGTGGGAACCTGTGGAAGCCAATGGCACCTTTTATTCTTAAGGTACCATGGGAGGGCTAGGAAGGGTGCGCAGGCAAGGGCATGGAGCAGTGTTGCACCAAAATATGCCAAAACATTGCCTCAGGAGCTACAAATACTGTGGGCTTTCTGTGACGCTGAGAGCTGACTCAACGGGCAGGGTGTTCAGGCGGTGACAATTGCTGTGTTGGCGCTGTCCTGAGAACTGGGTGACCTAGCATGGCGGATGGCAAATTATCCATCTTCAGTCTTCCTGCCATCTGGAGCTTTGAAGGAACCCTATCAAATTCCAACACATTGCCATCCTTAGCCACAGAGTATCAAAGAATCATAGAAGATTAGGGTTGGAAGAGACCCCAGGAGGTCATCTAGTCCACCCCCCTGCTCAAAGCAGGACCAACCCCAACTTAATCATCCCAGCCAGGGCTTTGTCAAGCCTGACCTTAAAAACCTCTAAGGATGGAGATTCTACCACTTCCCTAGGTAACCCATTCCAGTGCTGCACCACCCTCCTAGTGAAATAGTTTTCCCTAATAGTACAGCTGGGCTGCCAGTTAGAAGGCATTTAAATCCCCTCCAAGAGGAGATACACACCAAACAAGTGAGCCGAGGGGACCTCAGTCAGGGACAACATGGCACTCCAGAGCATGACTGGAATGTGCTGCCTCTTACTTCACTTCTTGATACCAAGGGTCTGCATGGAGCGGGGAGAGGGGAATGCTCGGCTTATCTCTCTTGCTCTCACAGCAATCTGCGGCTATCCATGTTGTTTCATGATCCCATGCCTCTGCTGTAATCTCAGGCAGGATGGTGTTTGCTTGGGGCTGTTTTTAGTGCACTGGGTATTGTCCTCCTGAGTGCATTGGACAGAGTGATGACAAGGACCTGGTAAAAAAGGCTATTAGATCACCCCTCAGCTATGTGGAGCACAGGCAGCCTCCTGTTGCTGGGACATTAGGGATCTAGACTGGCTTCAGCACTTTTCTTTTGCCCTATTGGAGGTGATTAGATGAATATGTCAACTATACTTTCCACTGTATAAACATTTAAAATTCCAAGGTTACAGTAAGACAATTTTAAACCCCGTCATTTTTCTGGTATTGCAAAAACAAAAGACTCAAAGTTTCAGAATAGCAGTGCTCTGTGTCCGAGCCTGGGCTGCAGGCCCCAGGGGAATCATGGACCTGGCAAACACACTGTGCTGCTCCTTTGACTTAGGCATTTTGCTACATAAATCTAAAGGCAAGCACTGACATCGTGTCATGCTGCACAGTTCAGCGCTCAGCATTCAAGAGCCCCAGAAAGTTTGTTTAAAGATGTGCCCTTGATTCTGCCCCCTTGTGGCTGAACAGCCAACAAAGGGTAGATTTACCCACTGGTTGCTGTGCCCAGGTGGGATTCACACCCAGGGCAGGCAAACCGTCTCTTGGTTGTTCTGCTGGGGAGGACACCTTAAACTCGTGGCGGGGGCTCCTCTGCCCATCAGGGGGAAGCTGCCTAGGAGAGAGGTTAAATCAGTGCATTCCTGGGCACCTTGGCCATACCTCTCCCAGGGCACTGCCATCCCACTGTCCGAGCTGCACTGTCCAAGCCTTCTTAAAGTAGGTACCTTCCACCCCTCTGGCCCTGCTGCAGGAAGACTTGCTGCATCAGGCAGGCCCTCAGCCTGCATTTCTGCTGGCAGGAGCTGAGGCTGGCTAGAGCCCACACTCTTGAATTATGTGGCCATGGATGATTTCTCAAATAATAAGGTATTCATTTCCAGACACAAGTGTGATCAGTTGGAGCTAAGGCTGAGAGCACATATTACTAATTTAGGGCAAAACTCCATTACCAGTACATTGTAATTATTCTAAAACAAAGTGTTATAAACCCAGGAAATACATCATCCGGGTAATTCTTAATAGAAATTCAAAGATGCTGAGATGCGGCAAAGCACAGATAAGGCACCCAAACAACCCAGCTCTGCCCCGTAGTGATGTCATGCAATAATCATAGGATTACGATTCAAATGTTTTGGTGCTGGTGGGCCCAGACTAGATTAAACTGATTTTAAGGACACCCCTTTGTACTTTTTCATATTTTTACCCTGATGATATCATTGCAGGGCCTGACAAGAGAATGACTGCTAAGCTTTTGAACAGGGGAAGACATTTTTAGTCAGACTGTTTACAACTTTTGGTTGTTAAGCCCTGTTTAATTCAAGCCCCTAACAAGCACTTAGGAGAAAGGCTCTTGTCATTCAAGATTCAGACACACCTGCCCAGTTTATTGTGAGCTCAGAAAGGTCCCACGCCAGGTGTCTGATTCTGACCTCACATCAGCTTTATGCTCAGCTAACTCCACTTATTCCTGATGTACGCTGGGGTCAGTGAGAAGAGAGTCAGGCCCTCGTTGGCCCATCTGTGGTAGAAAAACCCTTGAAATCCCAGACATTCCACAAGCAGAAAATGCTGGGGAAGAAAAACCTTGCAGGCCCTCTTGGGGCATCACAGAAGGGCACAGGGCACAAAGCCACGTTCTTGTCCATTGTCAGTCACCTTTAAGGCCTGAGATCATTGTACACTCTCGTGTTGCTTGGTGGGCGAGGGAGGAGCCAGGAACTGAGCAAAGTCTGAACACAGCCTCTGACCCAGGTTTCCAAACCACCCTCCCTTATGATGCCGGGGGGTTCCCTGGAGTCCGTGTTCCCCAGGTGGGTTAGTGTGCACATCCCAATGCACAGGCCATGACCAGGATGCCTTTTGCAAGTGTGCCTACCATAGGTTGTTTTCCAGTTGGGCAAAGGCCCTAACCCTCCTTGAGCACTCTTTCCCCAGAAACCTTCCAGCCTCCAAACCTCAGCTCTTTCTGACACAGCGGCATTCAAAGACACGGCTCTGAAGTTTTTATAAAGTAGGAAATGTATTTTTTCCACTCTTCCATCATTTAAAAATGGCTGACGAGATTTTGCTTAAACTCCCCTTAAAAAAAAGAAAAACCCTTCAGGCAGGCACCCGGCCTGGAACATTTCAGGCTAGTGTATTGAAAAGTTACAAGCGTGACACTGGACCCTGAACTATAGTGATGTGACCCGTGCAACACTGGGCCTTAAAGGTGCCAAATATGCCAAGACCAGAACAGTGACAATAACAGGGGCCGAGAAAGGAAAAGCGCTGCACATGACAGCCTGGGAAATCTGCAGGCTTCACTCTGCTCGACAGTGCTCCGCCGAGTTCGCTCACCATGGGCTGGAATAGCTCAGGTTCTACATGCTGGGTTCTTAGCCGAACCAAGAGTCAAAGGGCTTCCTGCTTCGCACACCACTTCCTGTGTCATTCTAAAGTCAATATTGCCAAAGGGTCTAAGTTCCTGGTGAGCAGAGCCCCTGCCACTGGCTCCAGCTCACCCTGAGCACTAACCGGGGCACTGAACGCCCTCACTGGGCTGCACACGTAACTGCCATGCCAGTGGAAATAATCCGTGACAATTAGGGACTGAGTGTTATTGAACAAGGAATTTGGGCTGCATGGGACCAGCTCTCAGGGCCACTTTCAAGTCAATGGCAAGACTGCTATTGACTAGTAGAGCTGGATCAGACCCTCCACGAATGGGCCTGGCTTGCGTACAGATGAGCCTTCTTGGCCTGTCACTGCTGGGTCTCTCGTTTCTCTCTTTCAGATACTTCCTGTATTGGGAGTGATTCTGGCAGGATTGAAAGTGCCTTTTCATTTGGGTGTCTGGAACAGTACCAGCCCCATGCAGAAATACTAACTGAGAGCATGGCTGGGCTGGGCTCCATCCCTCCCGCAGGTGCTATCTGTAGGCTGACAGGGTAGTAGCAGTCCTGACCCTGCAGCTGCTTGAGCACTGCAACCTGCATTTCCTAGCCCACAGCTCTCCCGCCATTGCCACTGGCCAGTGCCAGGCTCCCCGGGGCTGTGGAAAGCGGCCCTGTACATTTCACTCAGAAAGGGCTGGGCCTCAGAGTGGGCTTTATCCCCTTGGCGAGTCTGCATGACAGCTTAGCGTGCCAGAGCGAGCAGTCCAGGCCCTAACTGCACAGCCTGGGCCAGCCCTTACCAAGACCCCAGGGTGACAAGCTGTGTGTCTCAGGTGAGCCAGAGAGCCAGGAGCTGCAGTGGGGAGTGTCTCCAGCATCCTGAAGAGAGGAAGCCCCTTGTGTTCACTAACGTGAGTCCTGTAGCCTCTGCATCAGAGAACAGCCCCAGCCTGGCTGCTGTCTCCTGGGACACTGCTGAAATGCAGTGCAGACACACAGGGCCTGACTCGTCCCTTCCTGGGGCCTTGAGGCCGTTTACACCAGTGCAGAGTGAGTGCAAAGCACCACCTTTCTGATTGGGGACTGTTTTGCACCCACTTTGCACAAATCTAAGTGGAATCATAGAATCATAGAATCTCAGGGTTGGAAGGGACCTCAGGAGGTCATCTAGTCCAACCCCCTGCTCAAAGCAGGACCAAACCCAACTAAATCAGCCCAGCCAGGGCTTTGTCAAGCCTGACCTTAAAAACCTCTAAGGAAGGAGATTCCACTACCTCCCTGGAATGACACACCAGGGAGAGGCAGGGGGTACCAGGCCCACATGCTACACACAGCATGACCCCTCATCCCCATCACCAGGCATACTCATTCTCCCAGCCCTCCTGGCCACTGCCTGGCACTTCAGGCAGAGGCACAAAACCAACCAGCCAACCAAGCAAATGCCAACGGAGTAGCTGTGCACTAATGCAGTGGGGGTGCCTCCCAAACCCTGACTGATTCCTTACCCCAGCTGTCCCCTGGCTGCGTAAAGAAGGGAACTGGACTCTGCTTCGGGCAAGTGAGGTGAAGGGATGGTAGGAAGAGACTGGGCATGCTGAGGCTTTCCAGCTCAGGCTGTTGGAAGCTGTGCCTTCTTCTTGGTCCTTAGCCAGAGGGTAGGATTTGGGTTGTGATGCCTAACATATGTGGAGGGGAGGTTGACTGCACAGGGGGGTGACTGAAAATGAAAAGGTCTTTTACCAAGGCAACTTAATGGGAGACATTTCTGGGAGGAGATGACAGCTTCCTTTCTCCTCTTAGACCTGGTGAGGAGAATATATGCGCTCCTGGTTGAGGCTGCTTTCAATGAAAATAATATAGGCTAACTTAGGTTCTGTTATGGCTCTTAACTTTATATTGGTAATTTCCTGCCGGACTCATATCTAAGTACTGCATTATATGTATCAATGTCCTTATCAATCTGTGCTGTACAAACACGTGCGATACAAGACGTGCTTCTCTTGTGACCTACCTTTTATCGCCTCTTTCACAGCTGAGTCAACAGGAATAATATTCTTCTCCACCAGCTCCAAAGGACCTGGTCTGAGAGCAATTTTTTCATTGAGATCATCTGCAAGTCGGGCTCTTTTCAGCTTCATCTGAGTAGCTTGAATGGACCCCTCTGCAGCTGAGTCTAAAAGGCCAAAATTGAAAGCATCAGTTCCAGGTCCCGCTGAACCTGTGCTCTAGATACAGAATGCTCAGTGATAATGAGATTCCCCTTCCAGGATCACAGTCAAAACAAAAAACATTTCAGGTTAGAGCAGTAAATGGAGAGAGATCAGTTCCAGTATTCTGAGCCTGGAACGCTGGCTGTTAGACTAATCCCTCGACATAGGACTGTGTGTGGGATGGATTGTGGGTCTCCACATGGTTCTCAATGGTTCCCAGGTCAGAATTCTCAGTTATCAAGTAAAAGATTCCACACACCCCCCCCCCGCCCTAGATTCCAGCTGTGCAAACTCAGCCTGGGACCCTAGAGTTATGCCGGATTCTGTCTGATCAATAAACAGTCTGCAATGAAACTTAGTTAAAAATTGTGTGGGTGATGCAGGAGCAGAATAGACTCCAGCTCCTCTCCCCAAGCTGGACTGGCTCTGCCAGCTAACGGGAACAGACTCTAGCTCCTTGGATGCTGAAATATTAGAGAGTGTGTAGAAGAACCATAAAAATTATTCAAAGGCTGGAGAGAATCACGCTGTACAGGGAGAGATGTACAGAGCTCAGTCTGTTCAGTTTATCAGAAAGAAGATTGAAAGTAACTTGATTACAGTGGAGAAGTACCTTCGTGGGTACTATGAAAATGCTAGACACTAAAGAGCTCTTATTCTAGCAGAGAAAAGTGAAATAGCCACAAACGGCTGAAGTTTTAGCCAGACAAATTCAAACTGGAAATAAGGCACAAATTGTTAACAGGGAGAGTGATTAACCATAGGAACAAAATCCCAATGGAAGTGGTTGATTCTCCATCACTTGCTGTCTTCAAATCAAGACTGGATGCCTTTCTGGAAGGCACAAATTTTGCTTTAGTCTAACGCAGGGGTCGGCAACCTTTCAGAAGTGGTGTGCCGAGTCTTCATTTATTCAGTCTAATTTAAGGTTTCGCATGCCAGTAATACATTTTAACATTTTTAGAAGGTCTCTTTCTATAAGTCTATAATATATAACTAAACTATTGTTGTATGTAAAGTAAATAAGGTTTTTAAAATGTTTAAGAAGCTTCATTTAAAATTAAATTAAAATGCAGAGCCCCCCGGACCGGTGGCCAGGACCCGGGCAGTGTGAGTGCCACTGAAAATCAGCTTGTGTGCCGCCTCGGCACGCGTGCCATAGGTTGCCTACCCCTGGTCTAACACAAGTTGTTGGCTTAATACAGGGGTAACAGGGTAAAATGTAATGGCCTGTGTTATGCAGGTCAGAGTAGATGATATAATGGTCCCATCTGGCCTTAAACTCTATGAAACAACAACTCTCCGAGTCCTCTCCCAGAGCTGGATGGGCTCTGGAAGGTTAACAGGAAAAAAAGGCAGAATTTACTGGTTATACTTTATCCTAAGGCTTCACTGATAAATGGTTTATAAAGAGTTGGTAAATGATTACTAGAGATTTTAATAAGTGGTTAATCAATTGTTATTATAGATTGTCACCAAGTCCAACAGGTCAATAGATTGCTTATCACCATGACGTTAACACCTTCTACCAATGTGTTTAGAACCATCCCTAAACACATACTACTACTGTCTGCAACATGCATATATCTATTGAACACTTACTAAGCCTTTACAAACCATTTATAAATGGACCTTAATATAAAGTGTGACCAACCTGCAGTAGTCAGTAAAGTCAGGGGACATCTCTGGACCTGAAGGTACCACCGCACATCCTTATGGTTCCGAATACAACTACCCTTTGAAGAAATTCAGGCTGTGGAAAACACAAGCCTCAGAGTCTCAGCAATGTGCTGTAAAGTCTGTTATGGACCTGATGGGACATTTGAATTCATGCTGTCCTGTGAGTGGTCATTCACCCCAATCATCCCCATTTGTCCTTATGAAAGTCTCTTAGCAGCTGTTCTACTCTGCAAAGCTTCTACTCTCCCAGATTAACTCAGATAAAGGTAGGGTGTGAATTGACTCCCAGGAGCTGTTCCAGAATAACTCGATCTGTAGCCAAACCCTTTGTTTCCCCATTTGTAAAATGGGCATAACGTGAGCCATCTTGGAGGTATATGGCTGGACAGCTGTGGCAGAGGGAGGCCATTGCTATACAACAGCTCTGTGGCAGAGCCGGAACTAGAACCCAGGTGTCCTGGCCCCCCAGGCAGGCCGTATCCCTAGCACCATCCTGCCTCCCTCACAGAACGGCAGCTGCCTAGTCAGGAGAGCACATGGAACTTCCTGTCGCTGTTTGTCCTCACCTTATAATCCCAGCTGACACGAAGAGCAAATGGTACGTCCTACATACCAGACACTGGTTAACTGAAGCTTGCACCAGTTTTCAGGTGACTGCACCAATTAACCAGCCATCACCTGCCTCCTACTCAACAGCTGCCCCAAACCAGAGTGCCAGAATTATGGGATGTGACTCACGCTCCTGGCGAGCTCAGGCTAACACCCCAGATAGGAGGCTGCAATGGAACGTGAGGGCCAGTCACTAAAGCCTGGAACCTGTGACTGGGAACTGGGGGCCTCTGTTACTCCAGCACATAGGGAAGGGATTAGCATCCACGTCTTCCCATGCAGGGAGCAAGAGCCTAACAATTCTGGCCATAACAGACGCCTCTAGGTAGAGGGGAGCCTAGGAGAGCACCTGCTCCCTCCTTCCTCCTGGCCCCATGGGAGCCCTTCTGTGAGGGCTCCATAGGGCCTGGTCTCTGTGGGAGGAGAGGGGGCAGGGCTGGGGTGTCTCTGGAGTGAGACTAGTTTCCTAGTGCTTCAGGAACAGCCCCTTGGGCTCCAGCAAGATCCTTGCTGACTTGGAGGCAGTTGTGAAAGGTGAGGAGCAGGTGGCACAAGGCCTCTCTGTGGATGGCTGTGGGCTCTAGCAGAGCTCCAGAGAGCTGTGGCCTTTCTGCAGGGATGAGGAGGACAAAGCCCAACCACAGGAGTGAAGAGCTGGAGACTCAGAGAGTTCAAACACACCAGGTGTCCTGCACCTGACTAGGGCAAAAGCCCCATGGGGAGGACGGGGCCGGCTTGTGCCAACCTTGACCCCTGGCGGAGCTGTTTAATCTGTCCCCTTGGCTGCCGGGGCAACAGTTCAGCATTCACCCTTCTCTCTCCGAGCCCTGTGCTATGGGGAGGGGGCAGGTAGGGAATAGATGTGTCCAGAATGGGACAGTATTTGGGAGGCTGTAAGGGGCTGTGAAAAGAGGCTTCCTGATAATTATGAGGCACCTGTGAAGTGCCCAAGAAGCACTGGCTGAATTGGCCCAGCATTGGCCCGAGAGCCTAGCTGCCCTGACTGCTCCGTGTGTTTGTGACATGCTGTTGCTGTGTGTTATGGCTCTGTGTGAGATCTCCAGCACGCCCTGCTCTGCCAAGGGAGTCGGGAGTTCTGTTTCCAGCCAGAGCAGTGAGTGCTCCCCTCCAACCTTAAGGGGGGAGGGATAGCTCAGTGGTTTGAGCATTGGCCTGCTAAACCCAGGGTTGTGAGTTCAATCCTTGAGGGGGCCACTTAGGGATCTGGGGCAAAAATTGGTCCTGCTAGTGAAGGCAGGGGGCTGGACTCAATGACCCTTCAGGGTCCCTTCCAGCTCTATGAGATAGGTATATCTCCATATATTATATTATATTATTATTATTATAACCTTTCAGGGCTCAGTTGGAGTCTGACTGAAGGCTTGAGTCAGGATTTATTGTCTGCAGAGCAGTCTGCCTGCCCTATTGGGACATTAGCTGTGGTGAAACAGGAAGCAGTGTCAGAAATTGTCCCGAGCCCAAGACTAGGGGAATGTGCTTGGAGGACGCCACAGACTGATTGCAAAAGTGATCAAAGGAAATACTTTTTCCATACAAAATATAATTAGACTGTGGAACTCGCTGCCACAGGATATCATCAGGGCCAATAAATTAGGAAATTGGACATTTACGTGGATAACTGGACTATCCAGAATTACTAGAGTTAAAGTTAAAAGGTTTAAGTAGGAATATTAAATGTCCTTTGTCAGAGTTTAAGTCAATCTCAGACAATTGGGGGTTAGGATTTGAACTTCATGGGAAGCAGATTATTCCACACCAACTTCTGCGTTCTTACACTTTAAGAACATAAGAACGGCCATACTGGGTCAGACCAAAGGTCCATCTATCCCAGTATCCTGTCTTCCGAGAATGGCCAATGTCAGGTGCCCCAGAGGGAATGAACAGAACAGACAATCATCAAGTGATCCAGTCCCTGTCCCCCATGCCCAGCTTCTGGCAAACAGAGGCTAGGGACACCATCCCTGCCCATCCTGGCTAATAGCCACTGATGGACCTATCCTCCATGAATTTATCTAGTTCTTTTTTTAACCCTGTTATAGTCTTGGCCTTCACAACATCCTCTGGCAAAGAGTTCCACAGACTGACTGTGCGTTGTTTGAAAAAATACTTCCTTTTGTTTGTTTTAAACCCTCTGCCTATTAATTTCAATTGGTGACTCTTAATTTTTGTGTTATGAGAAGGAGTTAATAATACTTCCTTATTTACTTTCTCCACACCTGTCATGATTTTATAGATCTCTATCATATTCCCCTTAGTTGTCTCTTTTCCAAGCTGAAAAGTCCCAATCTTATTAATCTCTCCTCATACGAAAGCTGTTTTATAGCCCTAATAATTTTTGTTGCCCTTTTCTGAACCTTCTCCAATTCTAATATATCTTTTTTGAGATGGGGCGACCACATCTGCATGCAGTATTCAAGATGTGGGTGTACCATGGATTTATACAGAGGCAATATGATATTTTCTGTCTTATTATCTATCCCTTTCTTAATGGTTCCCAACATTCTGTTCACTTTTTTGACTGCCGCAGCACACTGAGTGGGTGTTTTCAGAGAACTATCCACAATGATTCCAATATCTTTTTCTTGAGTGGTAGCGGCTAATTTAGACTCCTTCCTTTTGTATGTATAGTTAGGATTATGTTTTCCAATGTGCATTACTTTGCATTTATCAACATTGAATTTCATCTGCCATTTTGTTGCCCAGCCACCCAGTTCTGTGAGATTCCTTTGCAACTCTTCGCAGTCTGCTTTGGACTTAACTATCTTGAGTAGTTTTGTATAATCTGCAAATTTTGCTACCTCACTGTTTACCCCTTTTTCCAGACCATTTATGAATAAGGCTACGTTTTAGTCATGGGTATTTTTAGTGAAAGTCACGGACAGGTCACTGGCAGTAAACAAAAATTCACGGCCCGTGACCTGTCCATGACTTTTACTAAAAATATCAGTAAATAAAACTTGGGGGTGGGGGTGGGGCTGCCCGGGGGCCCTGTGGGTGCTGAGGGAGGGCAGCCCAGCTGCTTTGGTGAGAGGGTGGGATGGCACGCAGCCCGGAACCCCCGCTGGTGCTGGGGGTGGGGAGGTGTCAAGAAACTTTCTCTCTGCATCCCGTCCTGAGGTGACATGTACCAAGTCAATATGGGGATAGTTGAAATCCCCCATTATTATTGAGTTTTTAATTTTTATAGCCTCTCTAATCTCCCTGAGCATTTTACAGTCATTATCACCATCCTGGTCAGGTGGTCGATAGTATATCCCTACTACTATATTCTTATTATTCAAGTATGTAATTACTATCCATAGAGATTCTATTGTACAGTTTGGTTCATTTAAGATTTTTACTTCATTTGACTCTACGCTTTCTTTCACATATAGGCCACTCCCCCACCAGCACGATCTATTCTGTCCTTCTGATACATTTTGTACTCTGGTATTACGGTGTCCCATTGATTATCCCCATTCCACCAAGTTTCTGTGATGCCTATTATATCAATATCCTCATTTAATACGAGGCACTCTAGTTCACTCATCTTATTATTTAGACTTTTAGCATTTGTATATAAGCATTAAAAAAATTGTCACTTTTTAACTGTCTGCCATTACGTGATGTAATTGAATGGGACTCTTTTTCATTTGACTGTTTCTCATCAGATCCTCTCATCAGATCAATTGACTGTTTCTCATCAGATCAGTATTTCCATTAATAGATCCTCCCTAAGGGATGTCTCTGTCCGAAAAATGTGCTCCTCTGCACCTGTCGGCTTCCCCCCAGCCCTTAGTTTAAAAACTGCTCTATGACCTTTTTAAATTTAAGTGCCAGCAATCTGGTTCCATTTTGGTTTAGGTGAAGCCCATCCTTCCTGTATAGGTTCCCCCTTTCCCAAAAGGTTCCCCAGTTCCTAATAAATCTAAACCTCTCCTCCCTACACCATCATCTCTCATCCACGCATTGAGACCCTGCAGTCCTACCTGTCTAAGTGGCCCTGCACGTAGAACTGGAAGCATTTCAGAGAATGCTACCATGGAGGTCCTGGACTTCAACCTCTTACCTAGCAGCCTAAATTTGGCCTCCAGGACCGCTCTCCTATCCTTCCCTATATCATTGGTGCCTACATATACCACAACCACCGGCTCCTCCCCAGCACTACACATAAGTCTATCTAGATGTCTTGAGAGATTTGCAACCTTCTCACCCAGTAGGCAAGTCACCATGCGATTCTCCCCGTCATCACAAAACCAGCTATCTATGTTTCTAATGATTGAATCCTTCTGATGGACCTGGTGCCAGCCACTGTCAGACACAGGATGCTGAGCTAGATGGACCTCAGGTCTGATCCAGGCTGTCAATGCCTATTTATGGATGATGAGGGATGCATTGGGCACAATATGAAATACCTTGTGCTACAAGCCCCTTGCATAGTCTGATTGCCATCAAGATCTGGGGCAAAGTAACCCTAAAAGTGCATCTTGCAGAGAAATAGGAAAGCAACAGAGGATTTGGGGCCACAAGAGAGATGAAGGGTTGGAGAAATCTGCAAATATGTGAGGAACAGCTCATCCAGCCTTACCTTGTAAAATGTGCATATTGACCAGGTCTGATTGCTCAGGCCTGCTTCTGATCTTGTGCTTTAGGTAATCCTCAGTCTGCAGAACAGAAATACAGAGAATGTTAGATCACCAGCTCTAGCTAGTAAATTACACAGTGCTGGCTCTTTCTGCTCAGCTATTGGAATTGTTCGTGTTTTCGTAGGAAGAGGGAATAACTGCTTTTCTCCAGCTGTTAAGTGGTACCTTATTCACCCAAGTACTAGCCAACACTCGGACAAGAGATGCCCAATGAAACAAAGTGATGCTCTTGGAATCAATGTTGACAATTCAACAGATGGCACTTGTAAGGTGTGTCCTTTTAAGCCTCCAGAGAGCTGTACCTCAAGACCCCCAGCACTGCTGGTGCCCAAGCTGTTCTGATAGTATGTGAAGTCTGCTGGAGCCCTGTTCACCGAGTGTGAGGACTGTTCACGGGCAAGTGCCTGGAACTACCCCCACAAGACAGCACAGCATGTTTCCTTTGGAGTTGGTGCTGAATCAACACCCCAGCATGGTGCGAGAGGATGCTATGCTGCTGGAAATGCCAGCTTTTGGATGAGATGTAAAACTAGGAGCCTGACCCTCTGTACCGATTCTCTGACACTGTTTGCAAGAGAGAAGTATATTGGCTATTCCAGCGCTGATAATGACACTCTGCCTTTCTAAATCCCCCACAGTTTCCAGGGTACTCTGCACTTCCTGATGTAAGCTGCTAGGTCCTGTTGCTCTGCACTTAACTGCTGAATTCCACTTTGTGAATGGCCCTGGCTGACAAAGTCATGCTCTCCTCTTAGATACAAAGGTGATAAATGCCTTAGAAATAGATAGACAAGGTAGGTGAGGCAACATCTTTTATTGGAGCAACTCCTACTTCACCTACCTTGTCTCTCTCTCATATCTTGGGACCAACATGGCTACAACAACACTTAGAAATAAATATGTAGATAGATACTGATATACAGTGAGACCTTCACTGAGGACAGCACTTAGTAAACAAACATCTTGGCTCAAGTGACAAATTAGTATTATTATTGGAATGCCCAGAAAATGCCAGATCCTTTCTAAATAGAGAAGAAATGATGTCTGCCAAATGAGCTATCAATCTAAAGGCAAATGGAAAGGGTACAGCAAATGCACAGGCATATTCGCAAATACACATCTACTCACACATATGCTTAATTGTATTATTACAGTAGGAAATATAAATTATACTCAAGTTACCCCTTCAGCTTGTCATTGTCATTCAATTGACCTTCAGATGTAGCCAATAGAGTTCTATCTGACAATCTGTTAAAGGCCATTCCACTACTCAACAGAGTTTACCAACTACAAATATCTGGATATCAATGAAAGAAACTTAGAAGCAAAAGCTGGCGAGCTAAAATGTCCAGCATTGCAAGAGGATTGTGATGTAAGTGGCATTTCTGTTTAACAGGGTGGAAAGACAATAATCAATGGGATACTGTAATACCTGGTTATAAACTATACAGGAAGGAATGATTAGGTCAGAAAGATGGGGGAGTCCCACTATCTGAAAGATTCCATGGAACCTAGTGAGATACCAGTTCTGAGTAGAGAGGACCACACAGTTGAATCTGTAGAGATCCAAGTCCCAAATGATAGGAATACAAATATATGAGTGAAATGATACTCCCAGTCTCCAGTTAAAGAAAATGCTATTGAATGAACAGTGCTGAGAGAGACGAAAGTAAAAACTACACCTACAAAAGGAGTTATAATGGATATCTCTTAGTGCCTGCATAAAAACTGATCAAATGTCACTTCAGGCCAGATTTTCAAAGGTATTTAGGTGCCTAAAGATGCAGATAGGTGCCAGGTGGGATTGTCAAAAGCAGCTAAGCAGGTTAGATACCTAGCTCCCTTTGAAGTCAAGGACAGTTAGACACCTACTCTCTTTTGAAATTCCTACTAGGAGCTTATCGGCATCTTTAGACATCTAAATATCTTTGAAAATCTGGCCTTTCAGGTCCACATGTAGAGAAGCAACTTCTTGTCACCTTAGTGAGAGAACACAAGAGGAGAGACTATGCTAAACTGAGTCCTAAGTAACATAGAGGTAAGTTCCAGAAGCAGCTATAGTTGAGTTGCCAAGTGATAGTGACTATAATTAAATTCACCACCATTGAGGGAGGATTAGAAACAGTCTAAAAGGCAGAAATCAGTCCAGAGGAAGAAAGAGTCAATTTGCAATATAGCAAAAGGTAAACAGTGAGATGCCACAAAGTTCTGTGCTAGGATGGTGTTATTTCAGGTACTGATTAGTACTCTGAAAAAGGGGGGGAGCAGTGAAGTGGAAAAAGCTTCAGATGGCACAATGTTATTTAGATCAGTTAAGATTAGAGCAGGCTGTGAGGAACTTCAGAGGGACTTAACCATGCTGGGTGACTGGGTAGCAAGAATGCAGATGAAATTCAGTGTTGACAAAGACAGTGTAATGCACATTGAAAAGAAGAATTTATGCTGATCCTACACCCTACTAGGTTCTAAATTAATTGTAACCACTCAGGGAAAACATCTCGGTGTCACTGTGGGCAGCTTAATGATATCTTCTCAGTGTGCAGAGATGGTCAAAAAACCCAATCATAACATTAAAAAGCATAAGAAATGGGATGGAGAAAACACTGAACAGAATTATGCAGTTCTATAAATACATGGTAGGTCCTCTCCTGGAATCACGTATTAAATTCTGGTCACTCCATCTAACAACATATCTAGCAGAAAGAGAGATGTTCAGAGACAGGCAATGAGAATGATGAGAGGTATGGAAAGACTTTCTTATCAGGTGAGAGTGAAAAGAACAGGACTGTTTAGTTTAGAGGGGAGATAAAAAGAGGTCATATGAGCTAGTGAGTGGTATAGAGAATGAATGGTGTCTCATAACTCAAGAACAAGGGGAGGCCAGTAAATTCAAAACTAATAAAAGGAAATGTTTTTCTGCATAATGCATCGCTAACCTGTGGAACTCTCTGCAACAAGATATTGTGACAGATATGGCAATTTCTTGCAATATCCTTGAAAAATCTTATTGAATTAAGTTTAAGTAGCTTGGAGTCCATTGTATTAAAAATTCAAAGTTTATGTATTATTGTGGAATTGTATGTAACGCCTCTAGAGGGGAGACATGGCCAATGTAAACCCTGGGAAGTGTTATGAGCTTCAAAGGACTATCTGAAACAATGTGCCAGACAAGAATGAACTTTCAGGACAAGCAAAGTTAAGTGTGTTTCCCAGGAAATCTCTAGGGGGAAATGAATGCAAATGTACCACACCCCCCAGTTATGCAAAAATCCAGCCTTTTGAAGCTATGCCCTGTGGAAAGAATCATTATCTGCTGATTACCTGTTCCTGGAATTTAAGGCTCAAAGGCCAAAGCTGTGTATGGAGAGATGCACAGATTCATAGGTGTGCTTGTTCTGGGCTAACAGCTGTTTTGAACTAATGACCACAGAAAACTCTTGTTGGTGTTTGAACTACTGACTCCTACCAGAGTCCTTGTTGGAGTGGGGGGTGACCTCTGATAAACTTACTAGCATGTGTGTAGGTTTTTTTTATTGTTTGTAATATGTTTTCTCTATACTGCTTTCACCTTAGGAAGAAATGTGTGCTTAGAAAGGGCTGTATGGTGACTTTTAACCGGGGCAATTATGCTGTTTATAGCCTCTGAGAAAGGAAAGCAAAGCTGGCCTGCCTAGGCCACCTGACTTGCTGGGGAACTCATGATGAAGGCAGGGAACTGTGCAGTTGGAAAACCCCGAGTTAGGAGGGAGAGAGATGTGGGTCTCTGCCACAGTGACAGCTGTGGAGCTGGAAGCCTAAAAGTAGGTGCCTGTGGTGGGCCACAGAGGGTCAATACAGGTGCAGATATTGCTGACTGCAAGAGCTTCCAAAAGAGGATTCCAAAATGGACGAGGCATTATATGAGTAATGAGAACACCCAGTTAAATTACATTGGAGAAATGTAACTGTGGTACCTACATAATGACATAATACTTCAAAGATCTGACTAATCATATTACCTCCCCATGATTTCTCCCATGCTACCTGTGATGCATGGAGGAATCCCTTAGTCACATTTTATAAAGCCATCACCAAGTCCCTCCTCAAAACTTACCTCTTCCATAATGCATGCAGTAAACTGCAAGCTGATCACAGCTAGATGGGTGCCGAATTGAGTTTACTGCTCCTGACTGGCTAAGAATTTGGAACATCCTATTAGTTTTGCTATTCTGTCTCCCCCATTCCACACTCTGTGATTTGTGTTAACCTCCTGTTATGCCTTCATCCTTCAGAGCACAAACTGTCTGACGTTAGGAAGAAACTTCCCCTGTATAATTTATTCCAGAATTGTCCTTCCTTTGAAGCATCTAATACTGGCCACTGTGAAAGAAAACATATCAGACTAGATGGGTGGCAGATCTGATCCTGTACAGCATTCCTATGAATCCATGTTTCTCTGGTGCCTTGATTTGTTTAAGTGGTGTCACTGTGTCACTATACACTGTGTGTATAGTTCTGTGAGATCCTGTGCTCTGAAAGACCTTTGGAATAATGTATCTGGAGGTGGTGGATTAATTTAATTTAATTAATTTCACATTATAGGCTACCAAACAGCCATCAGATAGATTCTTGACTCAAGTGAGACTTGAATCACTAACCTAGAGGTTTGTCAACAATCCCTAGGACCATCTAGTCCACTGTGCATTAACTTTAACATTTATTGTAGTTCTGGCTCCCCTCAGGCCTTCCTGGTTCTAAGTAATAGCAGAAGTGACCCGGAGCACAAAGGCAAGAGATGCTGTTATCGTGATGTTTCTAGAATCAGTGGAAGCAGAAAATATTGGGACACACAAAAGAACCCATTATTATCAGATTTCTAGACCAAGTTTGTAGAGAATGGAATTTGGAGAAGATTCAGCTAAGCAACCAAAATGTCATGGCTGCTTATCTGAAAGCACCCAGTAATCCTTCTGAAATTCACTGGTTACTGCCCTAAACAAAGGGCACCCCTATAAACAGGAGTATATTTTTGTCCTGCATTGTGCTCTTTAGCATGCTCTGAGAACAAAGACATTTTTGGGCATCCCACTCATAATCCTTCCCTCTTTCCCCAGGCAAGCAGCCAATGGAAGCCTTTGAACGGCGAGACAGAGAGACATTAATGTATACTTGAACAATAAAATATATGACACTTCAAGGATACTTTAAATTGCTTGAAATTTCCTAAACATACAAATTTTTCATAGGGGTGTTTTGTTTCTTACATTAGTCATTTATGATTGTAGAAGACAAAGGGCAAGTACCTAGAATATGTTAGTTCACAAGAACACTCCCAAATGTTTCAAGTTAACTCCTTCACATAAAGTGCCTGTACAACTAGCTGAAAACAAATCTCTCATAGAGTAACTGCATGAATTACTATATTCTGTTACACATCAGCCAGAGCCAACCATGTAAAACAAGGTATTTTCCTCTTAATGTAGCCATGCTACTATTATTGCTCTGTATGCAGCATGAACCAACTATTAATGAATATGATATGGGAAAAGAAATGAGGATGAAGAAAAACATACTCAAAGACCAAATGAGAAAATTGGGATAGTTTTGGATTAGTTTATCTTGGATTGATGCAATGGAATCAATGCAATGTACTCGATATATCAGCATATCAGAGGTTTGTTGTCTATTGTCAGCATTGCAGGGTATCTTATTCCTTGCTGTATGTATTTTTCTAACCTGTTGTCTTGGACTGTGTGCTTTCTGAACTGGGCCCCAGGCAAACAGGAGAGCTATGTGAACCCTGGAGACCCTCTTAAGGTATGTTTACACTTCGAGCTGGGGGTGATTGCCAGCTGGAGGAGACACACTCACACTAGCTCTGATTGAGCTAGCATGCTAAAAATAGTGTAGTCATGGCAGCATGCGTGGTGGGAGGGGCTACTCACCCAGAGTTCATGCCCATGGTCTCGGGTGGCATGACTAGCCCCTCCCGTGGCTCACGCCACCGCTGCTGCACTCTATTTTTAGTACACTACCTTGTTCTGAGCTAGTGCACGTATGTGTTCTTGAGCTGCGACTCACCCCCTGCTCGAGATGTGGACATACCCTAGGTTTAGCTGGGGGTGGCCAGTGTGTAATGTAGGGGGCTTGGAAAGCTGACATGGTTCCCCAAAAAGCTATCTAGTCACAGGCATTTTCAGACATTTCTGGAAATGGCCACTTATCTTATCTCTGCCATTAGCAGTATTGAGAGGTGCCTGAGTTGGGCTAGATAGCTGGTGCCAGCATGAGCAGAGCACATTCCGGGGAGGTACTTAGCTCCCTGAGAGGCTTTGCAATATCCCAGCGGACCCCGGGGCATGCTGCAAAGCCAAAGGTCAGGGTTTTGCTATGTGATGACAAGTATGACTTGCTTGGGGACTACTCACTGCAGACGACAAAGGGCATTTCATTTCCTCCCTGGACACTTGTTTAGGGCTCCATTCTGTGAGTTCAGTGGCTGAATCAGAAGCCAGGAGGGCTGTTCATCTACTGGAAGGCATGAACCTGCGCCATAGATCACTGTCAGCTCTTGTACGAATGCAGGATTCTGATCCCCTTCCCCAGGTGTAAGGGTCTTCCTTATCTGCCCCGTGCATCTTTCCTCTACCCCTCAGAGCTCTCTGAGTCCCCCTGTGGACTTCTGTGCTTTACTCCACAGATCTCTGTGATCCACTCCACAGAGCTCTCCTCCACCCTGGGGATCTGTGTGATCCACCCCGCAGAGCTCTCCTGCATCTTGGGGATCTCTGTTATTCACCCCACAGAGCTCTTCTCCCCACTGGGATCTCTGGGATCTACCCCACTGAGCTCTCCTCCACCCTGGGATCTCTGTGATCCACCCCTCAGAGCTCTCCTGTACCCTGGTGATCACCATGATTCAGGGCTGCCAACCCGTTGGGTTTACCCTGCAGGCGTTTTGGGGGGCTCCTGACGTCCTTTCCTGTTGCCCCATTCCTGGGGTGAACTGCCCCATGAGAGGTGCTGCCGCTGCTGATGGGCATCTTCCTCCCACAGCTCATGGAGCAGACAGAGCTCTTTGGGATGGGGGTGGAGATCCTCCCCAGCTGGCTCTGCAGGGCCTCTCCTACAGCTGCCAGCATTGCCTGCAAAGGGGCAGGGTGCTTGTGTAAAGAAACTCCCTCCTGGCCCCAGCACACCTGAGGGAAGGGACTCCTATCTCTCCTCAATGCCCCTCCCCCTGTACAGGGCGACATGGAGCCCAGCACTAAGGAAGTGCAGAGCAGGGACAGCCTATTACTATATTTACAGGGTGCTCTGTGTGTAGATTAATGCATTGGGAGTTTCCAATATTACAACCTCAGCATTCAAAAATCATGAGATTTAAATTCTGCCACCAGGAAATCACCTTTTTTTCCCACTATTGGGTGAAGCTGGGTGCTCCTAGTTTGTGTGGGATCATTGCAGGGCCAAAATTCATGCTACAGCCAGCTCTGAGGGGGGTCCACTACTAGGGTTGCCAACTTTCTAATCGCAAAAACCAAACACCCTTGTCCCGCCCCTTCCCCGAGGCCCTGCCCCCGCTCACTCCATCCCCCCTCACACCCTTGCTCACTTTCCCTCACTTTCACTGGGCTGGGGAAGGGGGATGGGGTGCGGGAGGGGGTGAGGGCTCTGGCTGGGGGTGTGGGCTCTGGGTTGGGACCGGGCATAAGAGGTTTGGCATGTAGAAGGCAAGGGACAAGGGGTTCAGAGTGCAGGAGTGTGGGCTCGGGGAGGGAGTTATGGTGCAGGAGGGGGTTCCAACCTGGGGCAGGTGTTCGGGGTTCAGAGTGCGGGGTCTGGCTGGGTGGCGCTTACCTCAGGCAGCTCCCAGAAGTGGTCGGATTGTCCGGCTCCTAGACGAAGGGGCCAGGGGGCTCTGTGCGCTGCCCGTACCCACAGGCACCCCCCCTCCCGCAACTCCCATTGGCTGTGGTTGCCGGCCACTGTGAGCTGTGGAGTCGGCACTTGGGGCAGGGCACTGGGGCAGTGTGTAGAGATGCCATGGCTGCCCGTGCGCCTAAGGGCCAGACATGCCGGCTGCTGCCAGTAGCCGCGTGGAGCCAGGGACATATTTCCCTGCTTGTCTCCTAAATCTTCTACCCATCCCATACTCTCTCTCTGCCCCACAACATCCCTTGCACCCCCTGTCTGTCTCCCCTTGCCTTCCAACCCTATCAGTATGCCTCATACCCCTGCTATCCCCCACAATCCCCTCATTCTCTTGCTTCCCACATCCCCCCACCCCCGCTTGGTGTGTCTTATGCTTTTCACATTTCCTTACACATCCCTCAGCCTGCCTCCTGCCCCCACATTCCCCTGCCCCCTCAGCCTGCCTCCTGCAGGGGTGGGCAAACTACGGCCCGGGGCCCACATACAGCCCTTCAGACATTTTAATCTGGCCCTTGAGCTCTCACTGGGGAGCGGGGTCTGGGGCTTGCCCTGCTCCGTGCATGCCCTGGCTCTGCGCGTCTCCCGGAAGCAGCGACATGCCCCCACTCCGGCTCCTACACGTAGGGGCAGCCGGGGAGCTCCACACGCTGACCCCTCCCCAAGCGCTGCCTGTGCAGCTCCCACTGGCTGGGGTTCCTGGGAGCTGCAGGGGCGGCACCTGTGCACGGGGCAGTGTGCAGAGCCGCCTGGCCGCGCCTCCACGTAGGAGCCGGAGGGGGGACATGCCGCTGCTTCCGGGAGCTGCTTGAGGTAAGCGCTGCCCCGAGCCAGCACCTCTGACCCCCTCCAGTGCCCCAACCCCCTGCCCTAGCCCTGATCCCCCTTCTGCCCTCTGAGCCCCTCGGTCCCAGCCCAGAGCACCCTCCTGCACCCCCAACCCCTCATCCCCAGCCCCACCCCAGAGCCCGCACCCCCAGCTGGAGCCCTCAACCCCTGCCCACACCCCAACCTAGGGTGACCAGATGAGGGGAATAAAATATCGGGACACATGGGTGGGGGGAGGGGGGCTGAGGAAAAGATTGGTCGGGACGTGGGACAGAGACCGAAATATCGGGACGGTCCTGATTTTATCGGGACGTCTGGTCACCCTACCCCAACCCTCTGCCCCAGTCCAGAGCCCCCTTCCACACCCTAAACTCCTCATTTCTGGCCCCACCCCAGAGCCCTCACCCCCTCCCGCACCCCAACCCCCAATTTTGTAAGCATTCGTGGCCCGCCATACAATTTACATACTTAGATGTGGCCCTCGGGCCACAAAGTTTGCCCACCCCTGCACTGGTGTAAATACATTGATGGCAGTAACGGTCCAGGCAAGGCCTGATTCAATTTATGCAAATTTCTGCAAATGAAAGGTAGACTGCTGGGTGTTTTGTCTGAAGTTCCACCCTGGGGATGCCTGTGATCTTACTTAGGGATCTCTCTCTTCCACCCTGGAAGATCTCTATGATCCACATCTTGTTTCTCTCCACCCCCTGGATCTCTCCTGCATTCAATATAGTCTGAACTCATTTTACATGGACAATATGCAGCTGAGGTCCACATTGCAGACAGGAAAGAAGACACTTGCTGTAAATGAAGCTGTGTTAATGTCAGTGGAAGCAGGATATTAGGCCCAACAATTATAATGTTGCTTTTATGCAAACTCCCTGTCTGAGTCTCCAGCAGCCTGCCCAGACTTGGAGGATAATACACAAATTCATTCATTCACATGTGTGCAAGAAGTTACCTTGGCTCTCTCCAGGTTTTTCCTTTGTTCATGGAATGCAGATGGGCTTTTCAGTGCTGCAATAAGAAACACAGAGGCACAATCAGCACAAGGGAAGGAGCAAGCAGCCACCAGAATACTCAGCAATAGAATTTTAACAAGTGCTATAAAAATAGCAACACAAATGAGCCGATCTCTTTATTGAGCTAACTAAAAACTCAGGAAAGCTATGGGAAATCCCGGTCTCTCAACCAGGCTATGGCAGGAGAGCAGAGGGGATGGAGAGCACAGGCAGAGAGATGGTGCAGGCTGTGCAACTCAGCGCTCAATGGGACACTTCCTCTTCCAGGGGAGGCTCTTCCCTGGAGAGCTCTCAGTGGGTTACAGCACCAGGAGGTCTCAGAAAATAGTGGGGAGGAGAAAGCAAAGGGTCAGTGCCCAGAAGAGAGGAGACCTCGTTAAAGGACTCTGTCAGCAGGTGGGCCTGCAAGTGGCTCAAACTGTGAGGCCAAGTCCAGGGGAAACATGAAAAAACAAAGGGATCTTGTCATTCTTCACTTGGGTTGCAAGTGTATATTAATCACAGGGCTCAGAAGCTTTTGTTCTCTGCTCTCCTCCCCAGTTTCTCCACTCACTGTACACCAACCTCTTCTCTGTTCATTTACACAATCCCCTTCTCTGCAGCTCCCGCCTTCAAGCAGCCTTCCTGGCTCTCTCACACTCTTCTCCATCCCCCTGTGAAAGGTGCTGGGCAACTGAACTGTGGGTTTGGGGAGTGCTAAGTTAGCACATGACCCAGCCTGGGAGCCAAAGTCAACAGGCTGCCCTGGCCACCACTTTCAAACACTTTTCCTGAAAGCGTTTGGTTTTCCCCAGAGAGGGTTTCCAAGAGAAAGGTGTCTGTACAATTCTGTTCACCCTCTTCAGAATATTATATCATGCAGGGGCGGTCAGCCTGGTTGGTGAGGGTCCCTGCGGCACATGCTAAGGCCCACAGCTTTCTAGGGATTACATACAGCTTGTGGGTTGAAAATCTGGGTGATTTCTGAGTTCCACTCTTTGTTATTCCTGGGTACTTCAAAATACCAATCGACAATAAGTTCTTTAGTATCATCTCAGTATCAACTTCCGAGAGTTGAGTGTAAAAAGTCTGTTTCCAGTGCTGTTCAGAGCCTCTAATGACAATATCTGGAACTTTATGTTAAAGCTCAGCTATAACTTATTTATATTTCTGGCTGAAAACCGTGGTTTCCAAAGTGCAGAAATAAAGGCTGTGAACAAAAGCAAGGCCACAGTTTGCTCCGCGTCATGTTATTCCCAATTTTCAGGGTGTAAATGAGAGCAGAGTTTGGTTCTGCATTTGAAATCTGTAGGAAAGACTCAGTCTTTTTTGGGTGTCCAGGGAATTTCTTCTCTGGCAAGAAAAGAAAAAAGACTCAAACATCTCCTTGGGTTCCCGCATTGAATGGAAGGGGCATTCTAAAGTGAGGAGTTTGGGGGTCTGTTTTGTTTGGCACCATTTATTTAGCTAACTTACTGCTTGATCCTTGACAGGAATAAAAAAAGGGGTTAGAAATTCATTTTGCACAGGGCTCAGAAACTAGCAGCCAGTCTACACTCCAGAAATGTGGGAGTAAATGGGGAGCTCAGGCAGAACAAATAAACATGTAGGGGAAGGGAAAGGAGGCCAAGGGGAATTTTGGGTGGATTGGCTGGTGGAAGGGGATGGATCCAGTGAAAAAGTAGGATGGATCACACCAAAGTACAAAGGGCCAGGGAACCTTTTCTTGCTTCCAACATTTCAAGAGCAGACAGACAGACATGCTCGTATGATTGTGCCGTGCTTTGGTGAGCAGCCATGAGGATGGTGACAGCTGTTTTAGTCAAAAGCAAAATAAAATGAGTGCACCAAAAAAAAAAAGAAGTAAGTAAGGGATGTTACTTTTGATAGCCCAGTTCACTACGAAGTCCTAGTGTTATGAGGTTTCTGTGGGCAGGAATTGACCAGGTCAAACTTCATTTCATGCTATTCATAATGAAAGTGTTGCAGAATTTAGTCATTTACCAAGATTTTGGAGGAATTATGTGGATGCTGCAGCTTGTATTAGTCTGCAAAACAAATAAAGGTATTGCTAGCATCGGTTCTTCAAACAACACATCAGGATAGATCTGTGATGGGATTCACCGGTTTGGAAGTGCAGGTGGCTTTGCAGAAAATGGACAAAGCTGCTGCACTTGACATGCCAATTTTAGGACTAGATTTTGCCTTTAAGGCACAGCCCTGTGTTCGGGAGGATGAGGAGGAGCCTCTGTGTAGCCTGAGCCCAGCATGAATTAAGCCAGAATTCTACTGGGGATCCTGAGAATCAATCTCTATAGCAGCAGCTGGTCCACCACCAGGTGCAGTGAATGGCTAGTTCCAGCCCAGCCCTCCCATTTTGGGTCAGCTAGCAGAGTCTGACTTGCAGATTGTGGCTGACCCCTGCTCAGGGTTGCTAGGGAAAGACTCCTTGCACACTCTTCCCTGTTTGGGCACATGCCCACACAATCTGCCCCTTTGTGGATCATGAAATGTAGACAGTTAGTGATACTCCTGACTTTATGGCAAATGCTTCCCAGCAGTTCCACAGAGTGAATTTGTCCAGTAAACCAGGCATGAAACATTTTCATCAAGCCAATAAAATTGCATCTGGATGAGACGTTCAATAACATATCCTGTTGTTTTGGTCCTCCCCATTCACTAATGGGGCAGGTTTGGCTCAGTTACTTTAGTGTGAATCCAGAGTTCCTCCATTGACTTCACTGAGCCTGATTCTCTGCTTACTTTCACAAGTTCTACCCTGTGTGACTCCATTAGCTGAGCAAGGCTGAGATTGGAGTTTGTGCCATTCTCACCCAAGGCAGTCACCCATCTCTCCAGGGGGGAGGAGAGGGGCATGTCTGCAAAGCCTTCCTCTCTCTTCAGTCACAGTCTACCCCATAGGCTGTGCAAGGCTGGTCCTTGCCTTTGCTTCCCTGACTGCTTTAGCTATTCCATTTGGAACTGATCACAGACTGACCTTTCACAGCATCAGGTTGTTCCCACCGTTGAGGCCACATGGGACACTCCTGCTGCACACTAGCTAAGATGCTTCAGCTTGGTGCGTTCTGTATTATTTGTTTGAGGCTTTCACTTTAATGATCTTTCAGTAAATGGTTCCAGAACATTGTAGTGTTCAGCACCTCCAAGTGCTGTTGAGAACATTCATAACTCATTGGTATCCAGAAGGGATTGCTCAACACTTTTACCCACCGATTTTCTATTATTGTGAATATTAATCTGTCTCTCTGTCCTCTGTGGGTGGCAATCTAGAAATGGATCAGTTATAAAGAGGAGGCTAAATTCTTTGCAATAGAATTACACCAGCAGAAAATCTGGCGGAGGGATTTTAAATTACCCTTGTCCAAAATCCAGGACTGACAGTGTCCACTCTTGGACCAGTTTCATGATTAAGGTCTGATATCTTGTGACTCCTTAAGGCTGCTGTATCTCACAGAGTAGCTTTCTAATATACTGTATAAAACAATCATATCCAGCCCTGGTGACTTTTGGGATCTCAGACTTTAAAATCATGACACTCAGGTTTACAGAACAGCTCTTTTTGATATATTGTAGACCGCACACTTTGTGCATTACAGCAACCCCACCTCATTCCATACTCACCTCAGTGTATGGAATGAGGTTCCAGTCGATGTGCACCTTCAAGAACGCAGCTTACATACGTATGCTTAGTGCCAGCAGAACATGGGGACACCATTAGGAACAGACCCTTGTTGTTAGGACACATTGACTGTGCATGCACAAACCCTCTGCGAGCTGGACTATTGAAAGGCATCTGTGAGATGCAGCAGCAATCTCTCTGTCAAATGTCTAGTTTCTGTCCTTCCTTGTGACATGATAGTGCTGTTAAGAAATGTGCACATTTGTATAATGGCAAAAGAGTATTTTATTGTCTTCATTCTCAAAAATGAATGAACCATTTATGCTTAGTCTCTCCCCACATGGCCCCCTTGGACAGAGGCCTGCAAAATGCCAGCCCAAAAGGTGAGAGTGTGGCAAAGCTGTAAGCAACAGGAAAAGGCCTTTGAGGTTTCTGCACTAGTGCCAGTGCCTCTGCTGTGCGTTTCTGTGCCATGCGCAATGCAGGAATTCTTTAGAAAGCATTAGGTCCCCATTTCTAAAAGTGCATGTGCCCCATGTACTCACACCATTGGGGGATTTCCAACTGCACAGACCTTTATGTTCAAGAACTCCAGTTTATGCACATGCAATGGGACACTCTGCATGCTCATCTTGAGTGTGCCCCTTTTAAAATGTGGGCCTGTCATCCAACAGGAGATGTTAGAGGTAGCACAGAAATCTGACACTGTCACCTCTTGCAATTCTATCACAAGTCTGACCATATTTGGTGTTTTTTTTAAAGCCCCAGGCTCTTGGATTTACATAAGAATCTCAATTTACATTAAAAATAAAAAATAAAAATGTCTAGACTTCCTGGTTGCAGAGAAAAGCTTGAAAGTATGAACCCAACAGGCTCAAAACCCAGAATGCAAATCAAAAGAACTCAACATTTATTATGTTTTAAAATCTCATGATTTATATGACAATCTCATGATTTGGGGCCTGACTCATGATTTTTGCATGCTTGAGGGTGGTAGTACTACACTGATTAGCCTTTTACTGCTAACACCGATTACAGACTCATGAAAGCAAGAGAATTAGAAAGATGGTGGGAGAGACAATCCAGGTGTTGAATAGAATGCTACAGAGATATTGTTACTGAAATGTCTTGTTACTGGAGAGCAGAGACCATACTGCTATCCTCTGTTTGGGTTTGACAGAGGTCCATATTATAAAGCACAATAGCCAATAACAGAGAAAGAAAGGAGCAAGTAAGAAGTGTATTAGGCCTTGCAAATTTGCAGTCCTTTGCAATTATTCTAAAGGGGCAGTGAGGAGACAAATTGTATAGGGACAAATGCTTGACCTGGGTTACTGCTAACATTATAGCTTCTGTACATGGAGGGCTGTTCTAGACTAGGATGAAATGTGTCAGTTAACAAGGCAGAAGGGAGGTCTGAGCTCTAGCTGACTGGCTCCATTGTTGCCACTTGCTGGCTTCATGCAGCTGGGCAGTGCAGGTGCAGCAGGCAGGCCAGTTTCATTCTTGCCCTTCCTGCCTCTCATATGCTAGCACAGTGCTGTTGGGTTTGGCTTTGGCTTTCTGAAACATTGGGCTATAGCGAGTGCTGGGCTGGGCTGGATGCCACCAACTGACTAGCGGCTGCAGAGCCTTGGTGAGGGAAATCTGCTTAGGAGGTAAGGGGATCTGAGCAGGGCACAGCACATGTGTGCTCCACTCATCCAGGGGCCAGGGGATGCAGAGCAGGTGTGGCACCCAGGAGATGCACTGACTCAGCATGGCTGTCAGCTGGCCTCTGGCTATACACCTGCTGGGGAGTTCTGGCTTGGTATGAATCCCACCAGGTAGCACAGTCCCTGCTGACTCATGGGCTGTGCCAGGGGTCGGGGAAACTAGGTCATTGTTTTTATTGACTCTTGCCTTTTTAAAATAAAACAGCAAGCTGTTCAGCTTTGACTGCATGTCACTGCCCTGTGACAGGGAGACTCTGGCCACCACCAGGCCACAGACCGCTTGAGATGTGGAGAAAAATCATGAACACTATCACCCCTTCTCCTCTTTCCAGGGAAATTCATTCCAGCAGAAAATCCCAGACAGCTCCCGGCAGCTTGCTGTTGGTTTGCCAGCCTGTTCCCTGCCTCTGGGCCCGAACCTGCCAGGTGATGAGCACCTCTGGAGACCTGGCACTTTGCAGGTTCAAATATGTTATCAGACTCCTGCTCTGACCATGCAGTGAACTGTTTGGCCCAGACAGGCCTGTGCTAACCTACAATGGAGATTTTGAACAGAACAGGAGGGTGACCTGCAATGCACAAGAGAGTGGGACTAAAACTCTACTAAGGATGATGGCTAGCAGGCCAGATCCTCAGCCAGTGTAAATTGGGGCAGCTCCACTGACATCCATAGGAGGCCTCTGCATTATAACCCATATGATAGATATCCAAACATAGTGCTCAAATGCCAGCTAGAGCAGCGTGGAGGTAGCAGGGTCCTCCCCAGAGCCCAACTTGCCAACCAGGGGTGAGAGTGAAACCCAGCCAGGTGGAGGGTGCCGGAGAGCAGCTACCTATAAGCATCAGGAGGCTAATGCAGCATCTGCAGGAACTACTGGTGGCTGTGCTCTAGCTCTATGATGCATGTGGCACAGAAAGTGGCAGGTGAGGTACTCACGTGGCATGATGCCCTGGTCTGCCAGCTGCTCACGGGTTCTTCTCTGCTGAAGCCGTAACTGTAAAACTGTTAGAGAAAGAGTGTCAGGAAGAGATGCAAACTTTTTCCTGAAGCAAGTAACTTTCTGCGAACAGCCCCAGAGAGCTTTCAGTAACACGCCCAACGCCTTTCTGTCACTGAGGATGAAAGACAGGCTTTCTCTTAACACAAGGAGGAGAGAGGAATTCTCTTAAGGGGAGGGGTGTTCCTGAAAAATAGTAAGCAGGTGCTGAGGCATCGCTGTGATCCTGTTTTAGAGCGTTCCCGAACTGGGGGGGGGGGCAGAAGGATCAGCAGGTGAGAGAGGACACAGACAGACCCTCGTAGCTGTTCTCCAGAGTCTCAAATTTCATTTAAAAAGAGCACCACAGCTTGAAAGAAAACCTTCCAAATGGGCAACAAATGTAAAAGATGCTCAAGGCTGCAGAGAACCTGAAACAGAGCTCTGAGCTGCCCCATTCAGTAAAATGGGGTTGGCTCATTATACTTTGCAATGTCACCATTGCTGGTTATTTCACTGCCCATCACAGCATGTCTGAAAGGAAAGGAAGGGTCTGTCCTAGTGCTTCCCATAGCGCAGGGCATGCTGGAGGCGTGTCAAGGACTGGCCAGGGGGACACAAAGGCAGCATCCATTAAGAAGGGGAGACTTTTAAGCACACATGGAGGCCTTGCACGGGGTGTGATTGGTTTCATTTTCCGAAGGTGGCTCAGCGTTCAATAGTTTGGGACGTGCTGCTCCAGGGCAACCAAAAAACCCAGAATGAAACCAAAGTGCACGGCAATTCCTGGAGCGGTGTGAGAGCTTTCAGCCACACCGAACCTCCCCCGGAAACATGGGACCTAAATAACATGGGTTCTTTGTGTCTGCTGTGCTGCAGGTGGGATATGTGAGAGCCCCATATTGCTACTGGGGGCAGGGGCAGATGGAGAGGAGGCTTATGAGGGGGCTAGGCTTTGTGCTTGGGCGGCTGTTGGCATGGAGGGTGCAGACAGCCCTCTGGCCTGCCCTGGAAGTCATTATTTTGGCACCTGTGTCAGTGTCCTCGTGATGGGCACCATATGGTGGCCATGAAGCAGCACAGGATTGCTATATGTTGGGCATGTGGCGACTGAGAGCTGTGGAAGTCGGAGTCCTTGACCCCGTGTGAGTGAGCAGGGGTGGGAGTCAGCAGGGTGCAAGACTTTGGTCTCACCGGCTGCACACATGGGAGATGGAGCCTGTCCTTCAGTTCATGTTGTCTAACACAAGGTCAGTAGCATTAAAACATCTATTATGTGTTACTGAAACCTGGCTGGAAGCTGCTGCTGAGCCAGTCTTGGCCCAGTTGATGCCAGCCAAGTGCTCAGCACAACGTGGGCCAAAGAGGACAGCCAAGCTGTAGCTGTGCTATCTGAACCAACATAAAATGCAGGTCTCAAACCCCAAGTCTAGATCTAACACAGTGTGTCCATCTGGCTGGGATGGAGCTGGGGCTGGTCCTAGTGCATCGCCTGCCCTGCTGCCCAGGGTGGCTGGAATTTCTTGTTGCAGTGGCATTGGAGCTCTGTAGGCTGATGGCGCTTGGCTATTTCAGTGTTCACAGAGATGACCTTTTGCCTGAATCACCTCAAGATTTCATGGCACTGGAATAGCCCCAGGACTATCCCAGGGGATTGCAAGCTCAACTCACACAGCTGGTCATACTTGGGATCTGGGGTTTGGCCTTAGATTGAAGGTGGAAGCACTTCAGAAACCCTGACGCTCCATGTGGCACTGTGCTGCTGCTAACCCCTCCCTTAGAGGGGAATACAACCCTCGCCTCACTCACCCTCATGGGGCTTTGGCTGCATGATTTCTTTTTCCATGATGTTTTGCCCTGGGTGCCATGTGGCTCTGTTTGCTGGGGGGCTCTAGATAACGCAGTTAGGAGAGGTTAGCTCCGTACATTTAAGAAGTGACTACTTAGATAAAATGTCAATTGCTAGTATCACTTCTTCTTGGAACGAAAGCTCTGGCAGCTGGGAACCAGCCACTGAACACCGCAGACCTTGGCTTCTCTGTGACAATGAAAGCAGATGTGCCAACTCCCTGTTGATAGTTACAATATGCTGAGAGAGGCTCCTCCAGACTCCTTGTAGTAGATCCTATGTTATAGTATATTGCGTGTGTGTGGCACTGCATGGTAGAGTGTGTATTCTCTTCCTACTGCAGTCACACTGCCTACACTGGCTATAGTAATATATTTGACACCCTCTCTCTTTTGGTTATTTATCATGCAGTTTTTCAAAGAAATGTAATTAAAAGAAAAAGGAAACCGTGTGGATTGCTCTCCTTTCTATTTCATTGCATTGAGGCCAGAATACTGATTCTTCAACATTTTTCTCTTTAGGAGAAATTCAGTAGATAGAGCAGTGCTTAATTTGTAATGAAAGAGGCCAGGGCTCAAGCAATTTTTTTACATTCATCACTGATGCAGCAAGCCCAGAGGTGCGGGGCTATGAACTGCCAAGCCTGTGGGTGCGAGGGCTCAGCCCTGGCACAAATTAAGCACCGAGTTAGAGATTTTAACAGGGATATGTGTATTTCCACGGACATAATATAATGGCATAGAATATCAGGGTTGGAAGGGACCTCAGGAGGTCATCTACTCCAACCTGCTGCTCAAAGAAGGACCAATCCCCAGACAGATTTTTACCCCAGTTCCCTAAATGGCCCCCTCAAAGATTGAACTCACAACCCTGGTTTAGCAGGCCAATGCTCAAACCACTGAGCTACCCCACCCCACCTCACCTCACCTGACTAGAGATGAGCCCATAGACAAGGCCTTCTGAAAATCACAATTTCATGAACTGCATGGAAATTGTGAAATTAGCCTAATACCACAATTTTTCCAATACTTTTACAAAATCGAAAGGAAATGAAGAGAGCAGGGTCATGTGAGCTTGTTGCGTTCCTTCTGTCTGCCATTTTAGGTTGTGTCTGTGGGGAAGAAAGAGGCACAGTAGCACGCTCTGCTGCCACCACTCGGACCATGAGCAGCTGTGGCCTCAGCAGGGAGGTGGAAGCAGGCATCCGTGTGTGCAGGTCTCATGCTCAGTGCAGCTTGTCGCATGTGGCAGCATCATGTTAGAGGATTCGTTTGGGGGGACTCAGAGACTAGTTTTATGCAAAGGATTGTAGCAGTGACCTTTCCCCAACTGCATTCAGTGCATAATTGATACTTTACCCGGGATGCTGCTGTGAATTTTCTAAAAAAAAATCCACTATTTTCACAGGTCCCTAGCCAGAGCAGAACTGCCAGCCTGAGCACCCCAAGGCTTTAGCAAACTCAAAGTAATGATAGATAAGGTCCCCTGGGCAGAACATCTAAGGAAAACAGGAGTTCAGGAGAGCTGGCAGTTGTTCAAGGAGACAATATTAAAGACACAACTACAAACTATCCCGATGAGCAGGAAAGAAGAGGCCAATATGGCTCCTTCAGGAGGTCTTTAATGGCCAGATTATCAGAAAGGAATCCTACAAAAAAAGGAAACATGGATGAATTGCTAAGAAGGAGTACAAAAGAATAGCACAAGTGTGTAGGGACAAAGCAGAAAGGCTAATCATTGAATCATAGAATATCAGGGTTGGAAGGGAGATCAGGAGGTCATCTAGTCCAACCCCCTGCTCAAAGCAGGACCAATCCCCAACTAAATCATCCCANTCAATATGGCTCCTTCAGGAGGTCTTTAATGGCCATATTATCAGAAAGGAATCCTACAAAAAAAGGAAACATGGATGAATTGCTAAGAAGGAGACAAAAGAATAGCACAAGTGTGTAGGGACAAAGCAGAAAGGCTAATCATAGAATCATAGAATATCAGGGTTGGAAGGGACATCAGGAGGTCATCTAGTCCAACCCCTTGCTCAAAGCAGGACCAATCCCCAACTAAATCATCCCAGCCAGGGCTTTGTCAAGCCTGACCTTAAAAACCTCTAAGGAAGGAGATTCCACCACCTCCCTAGGTAACCCGTTCCAGTGCTAAGATACACAATGATTTACATCTAGCCAGGGACATAAAGGCAATAAGAAGAGGTTCTTTAAATATAATAGGAGCAAGAGAAAGACAAAGGAAAATGTAGGTCCTCTACTTAGCAGGAAGGAGAGCTAACAACTGATATCAAGAAGGCTGAGGTGTTTAATGCCCATTTTGCTTCAGTTTTCACTAAAAAGGTTAATGGGGACCAGATACCAACAAACCTAATATTAACAACAAGGGGGAAGGAACGCAAGCCAAAACAGGGAAAGAACAGGTTAAAGAATATTTAGATAAGCTGAAGGTATTCAAGTTGGCTGGGCCTGATGAAATTCACCCTAGGGTACTTAAGGAAGTATCTGAAGCAATCATCTTTGAGAACTCATGGAGGATGGGTGAAGTCCCAGAGGACTGGAGAAGGGCAAAGATAGGACCGATCTTTAAAAAGGGGAAGGAAGAGGACCTGGAGAATTATAGACCAGTCAACCTAACTTCAATACCTGGAAAGATCCTGGAACAAATGATTCAACAATCAATCTGTAAACACCTAGAGGATAATAGGGTGATAAGTAAAAGCCACCATGTTTTTTTCAAGAACAAATCATGCCAGACCAACCTAATTTCCTTGTTTGACAGGTTAATGGCCTAGTGGATGGGGTGGGGAATGGGGAGAAGCAGTATATGTGATATCTTGATTTTAGTAAGGCTTTTGGAACAGTCCCACATGACATTCTCCTAAGAAAACTAGGGAAATGTGGTCTAGATGAAATTACTATAAGGTGGGTGCACAACTAATTGAAAGACTACACAAAAAGTAGTTATCAATGGTTCGCTGTCAAACTGGGAGGGCATATCTAGCAGGGTCCCTCAGGGGTTAGTTCTGGGTCTGGTACTATTCAGTATAAAAACATAAGAACATATGAATGGCTATACTGGATCAGACCAATGGTCCATCTAGACCAGTATCCTGTCTTCCAACAGTGGCCAGGATCAGGTGCTTCAGAGGGAATGAAGAGAACAAAGCAATTATTGAATAATCCATTCTCTGTCATCCAGTCCCAGCATCTGGCAGTCGGAGGCTAAGGGACATCCAGAGCATGGGGCTGCATCCCTGATCATCTTGGCTAATGGCCATTGATGGACCTGTCCTCCATGAATTTCTCTAGTTTTTTTTTAACCCAGTTATACTTTTGGCCTTCACAACATCCCCTGGCAACAAGTTCTACAGGTTGACTGTGCAGTTTGTGAAGAAGTACTGCCTTTTCTTTGTTTTAAACCTGCTGCCTGTTAGTTTCATTGGATGACCCCTGGTTCTCATGTTATAGAAAGGGGTAAATAACATTTATTCACTTTCTCCACACTATTCATGATTTTATAGACTGCAATTATATCCCCCCTTAGTCATCCCTTTTCTAAGATGAACAGTCCCAGTCTTTTTAATCTCTTCTCACATGGAAGCTTTTCCATACCCCTAATGATCCCCCCCTTCTCTATACCTTTTCTAATTCTAATATATCTTTTTGATATGGGGTGACCAGAACTGCACACAGTACTCAAGATGCAGGTGTACCATGGATTTATATAGTGGCTTTATGATATTTACTGTCTTATTATCTACCTCTTTCCTAATGGTTCCTAACATTCTCTTGGTTTTTTGACTGCTGCTGAATATTGATCGGATGTTTTCAGAAAACTGTCCACAATAACTCCAAGATCTCTTTCTTGATTGGTAACAGCTAATTTAATTCCATTCCTTTTGTATGTATAGTTAGGATTACGTTTTCCAATGTGCATTATTCTGCCTTTTCAACATTGAATTTCACCTTTTGTTGCCCAGTCACCCAGTTCTGTGAGATCCCTTTGTAGCTCTTCACAATCTGCTTTGGACTGAAGTATCTTGAGTACTTTAGTATTGTCTAAAAACTTTGCCACCTCACTGTTTACCCCCTTTTCCAGATCATTTATTAATATGATGAACAGCACAGGTCCCCCAGTACAGATCCTTAGGGGACCCCACTACTTCTCTCCATTCTGAGAACTGGCCATTTATTCCTACCCTTTGTTTCCTATCTTTCAACCAGTCCATGAGACGACCTTCTGTGACACTCTGTATCTCGGGGGAACCCCTTGAACCCCCATGTTCATCCTTATAATATGATTGTGTGGTATCCAATGCAGTTTGTCATGTCGGGTGTCTTCAGAAGGCTGCTGATGCACTGAGCATTGTTGTTATAGTAATGTTATGTTATAGGTTGTAATTTCATGTATATAGTTATGAGGCTGAAAATGTGTCCTCATGGCTTCAAAGAAGCCCAGGCAAAACTCTCCAGGAACAGAGGGGCAGTTCACAAATCATCAGGGCATGTATGGGACAAACCCAGCCCAGCCTCACAGGAACAAAGGACACTGTCCTGGGCAGCAAGCAAGGATCTGTTGAACTCTCGAGTGAGTCACACCCCTTCCCTTGGCCAGTTTGGGACTACGATGAGGTAATGCTCACCTGACCCTGAAGGGGGGGGGGGGCAAAGCCAAGAGGGAAGAAAGAACATGATAAAAGGGAGAGACGTTTGCCATGCTCTTCCTCTCTCTTCCATCTCTATCTACAGACACCACCACCAAGCAACTGAAGTGCTGATCAAAGGGGAGAGACTGGCTGAAGGGCAACCAGCCAGCTTGTGGTGAGAAGCATCTAAGTTTGTAAGGGCATTGAAAGTGTTAAGATCAGCTTAGAATGTGTTTTGCTTTTATTTCATTTGACCAAATCTGACTTGTTGTGCTTTGACTTATAATCACTTAAAATCTATATTTTGTAGTTAATAAAAATGTTTGTTTATTCTACCTGAAGCAGTGTGTTTGGTTTGAAGCATGTCAGAGACTCCCCTTGGGATAACAAGCCTGGTACCTATCAATTTCTTTGTTAAATTGATGAATTCATGTAAGCTTGCAGTGTCCAGTGGGCATCACTGGACACTGCAAGTGGGAGGTTCCTAGGGTTGTGTCTGGGACTGGAGATATTGGCTAGTGTCATTTGGTTGCACAATCCAAGGAGCAGCTTACATGCTAGAGGCTGTGTGGGAACAACCCAGGAGTGGGGGTTCTCACAGCAGAGCAGGGTAAGGCTGGCTCCCAGAGTCGAGGATTGGAGTGACCTAGCAGATCACCGGTCCAGATAACACCAGAGGGGAACGTCACACCTTCCTCTTATCCCATGACTTCTTACTTTGCTTAAGAATCTTTGGTGAGGGACCTTGTCAAAAGCTTTCTGAAAGTCCAAGTACACTAGATCAGTGTACACATGCTTGCTGTACATCCTCAAAGAAGTCTAAGAGATTGGTGAGGCATGATTTCCCTTTACAAAAGCCATGTTGACTCGTCCCAACAAATCGTGTCCATCTNCTTGCTGACATCCTCAAAGAAGTCTAAGAGATTGTTGAGGCATGATTTCCCTTTACAAAAGCCATGTTGACTCGTCCCAACAAATCGTGTCCATCTATGTGTCTGATAATTCTGTTCCTTACTACAGTTTCACTGTCACCATCCTAGTCAGGTGATGGATAATATATTCCTGCTACTATCCTCTTACTAGTCAATGATGGAATTTCTATCCATAGAGATTCTATGGTACAGTTTGAGTCATTTAAGTTTTTTCTATATTTGACGGTATGCTTTCTTTCAGACTCCCTCACCAGCATGACCTAGTTTGTCATTCTTATATATTTTATACCCCAGTATTACCATGTCCTGTTGATTATCATTGTTCTATCAAGTTTCTGTGATGCCTATTATATCAATATCATAATTTAATACCAGGCACTCAAGTTCACACTTCTTAGTATTTAGCCTTCTAGTATTTGTACACAAGCACTTATAAAATTTGTCAACTTTTCATTGTCTGCCTTCATGTGATATACTTAAATGGGACTTCTTTTCATTTGACTGTTTATCTTCAGTACTGTTTCTCTACCAGTACTTTATCAATATTTTCATTAATGAGTTGGATAAGGCATGGACAGTCTGCTTATAAAATTTGCAGATGACACCAAATGCAGGGCGGGGTTTGCAAGCACTTTAGAGGACAGGATTTAAATTCATAATGATCTTGACAAATTGGAGAATTGGTCTGAATTCAACAATATGAAATTCAATAAAGAGAAGTGAAAAGTACTTCACTTAGGAAGGACAAATCAAATGCACAACTACAAAATGGGGAATAATGGCAAGGCGGTAGTACTGCTGAAAAGGGCCTGAGGGTTATTGTGGAGCACAAATTGAATATGACCCAACAATGTGATGCAGTTGCCAAAAAGGTCAAGATCATTCTGGGGTGTATTAACAGGAGTGTCGTGTGTAAGACATGGGAGGCAATTGTCCTGCTCTACTTGGCACTGGTGAGGCCTCAGCTGGAGTATTCTGTCCAGTTCTGGGTGCCACACTTTAGGAAAGATGTGGACAAATTAGAGGGAGTCCAGAGGAGAGCAACAAACATGATAAAAGGTTTACAAAGCCTGGCCTATGAAAGGTTAAAAAAACTGGGCATGTTTAATTTTGAGAAAAGAAGACTGAAGGGGGACCAGATAACAGTCTTTAAATACGTTAAGGGCTATTACAAAGAGGAAGGTGGCCAACTGTTCTCCATGTCCACCGAAGTCAGGAGAAGAAGTAATGGACTTAGTCTGCAGCAAGGGGGATTTAGGTCAGATATTAGGAAAAACTTTCTAACTATAAGGGTAGTTAAGCACTGGAATAGGCTTCCAGGGGAAGTTGTGAAATCCTCAAGTGATGAAGTGGGAATTTTCCATAATATGTTTATGAAGTGTGTGTGTACTTCAATTTCCCCTACACTGTACATGGTTACTCAGTGTGGAGAAAAAGGCTAAGAGACAGGACAGGCTAAGAGACATAGGTTGGAATGTCACCTGGCTTTCTGACCCTGAATGGGTCATTAGAAATGACTGGCCAACGCCAACCCCATATTCATGGAGAATCCAAGAAGACAATGACAAAACCAGTCTAGGATATTGACACCTAGCAACCAACAAACCAGAGGGAGGTGGATTTCCCCACCTCTCAGCAGAGAAGTGGGTCAACCCCCCGCCCTCCCCAGCTCAAGAACAAAGGACTGGAGAGGTGTGAGGTGGGGAGGTTTAGAGTTGGCGGCTGGAAGGTGTCGGGGCTCTCACTCAGAGGTGCCGACTTTCTAATTTCCCCAGGGGTGCTCGACCCCTGCTTTGCCCCAGGCCCTGACTCCACTCCATGCCTTTCTCCAAGGCTCCACCCCCACCCCGCCTCTTCCCACCCTGCCTCTTTCTGCCGCCGCTCCTCCCCTTCTCCCCCCAGCGCCTCCTGCATGCCACTGAACAGCTGATCATCGGCAGGTAGGAGGCGCTGGGAGGGAGGTGGAGGAGCTGATCAGCTCCACTATTTTTTTTCCATGGGTGCTCCAGGCCCATGCCTATGCTCTCACCTGGGAATTGACCAAGGAGATCAGACTGAGAGAGTGACAGAGCCTGAACATGGGGTTCACTACAGCTGGGCTGGGCTCTGGGCTAACCATAATGGACGTGGGCTATGCTTTAACCTTCATTTCTCTATGCTAACCTAAGGACTTCCAGTGCTGTGTTCCAGCTGACTAATAAACCCAACTGTTTTAGTGTCACTGCAAATGCTTGGTGAGGCGCATTAATCCCTGAAGCATGTACAAGTCTCTATCAGGGATCTATCTCAGTTGGACTCACTGACCAGAGCTTACGGTGTGAAGCATGAGAACTGGAGCCGCCGCAGTTTGCTCTAGGAGGTGGTGAGGCCTTGGCCTTCCCTGATGGAGTCTGGCACACTGAAGAGGTTTCTCCAAGAGACTGTTTCAAAGCTGGGGTCACAGCACCAGTCCTGTGGATGCGACAACCCATCATTGGAGGTTTTTAAGAACACGTTGGACAAACACCTGTCAGGGATGGTCTAGATTTACTTGGTCCTGCCCAAGCACAGGGGGCTGGACTTTATGACGTCTCAAGGTCCCATCCAGCCCTATATTTCTATGATTCATTAACTCGGTGGGGGGGGGGGGGGGGGGGGGCCNCTCAGTTCTCCTCTTCATTAACCTTCAGCTTCTGCCAACAATTTGTAGTATCCAGAATGAAACTTCCCTGAAGTCTGAAATGGAGCCGAATAATAACAGCGCTTCCAAAGGAGCCTCCTTAGCATGATGCTACTTGAAATGTCATTGCTTTGTACTTTTCCATGTTCTGAATACAAACAGTGTCTTACATTCAAAAGTAAATATTTAGTGAAAACCCCACATGGGAGGATGGTTTCCTGCCAAATTCTAGCACTTCTTAGAAAACCAAAGTTAGATTTTTTTTCTGAGAGTAATAATGCAGCCTCAGCACATGGCCAATCTACATGCACACTGTTTTCCTTACACAATCAAATGTGAAATTAATGACTAGTTCTATGCAAAAAGGAGCAAAGTATTCCCCATACAATTTTGCACCGTTTCTTACCCAGAAAACACCATCATTCCAGGCAATGTCACAGAGACACAGTCTATCTAGGTACTTATTTGGACCCGTCACCAAAGCATGTGAGCTCTTGTAATCGTACATAGGTTTTAATCTCCCATCCCCCTGGGAAGTGGAGAAGTACTACCCCTGTTTGACAGATGAGTAACTAGGTAGAGGAAGTCACTTGTCCAAGAACACAGAGCAACTCTGCAGCTGACCCAGATCGCTGAAGTTCCAGTCTAGTGCCCTCACCACTAGACCATCCTTGCTAACTAGCACAATGTTCAATCCACTTTTGTGCACACACAATATCAGCCAGGAGCAGGAGTGTGATAGCAGCAGCCACCCAACTGCCTGCTCCTCCATGATAAATATGGTCAACTTCATTTTTCCATGGCAGCTCCTTGGAGACTGTGAGCAGAACTGTCTGCCCAAAGGTATCCAGAGATGAGCCCTGGCCTGGCCAGTGAACAGGGGCAGCAAACAGGGGAGTTTTGTGAATGAATTCTCCAAGTGAAACAGGAGCAACTACATGACCCCTGGGGTGAGTTTGTTGTCTGTTAGTTTGTTGTTGGGTGCTACTTGCCGGCCATGTGCTGCTTGATTGAAGTTTATAGTGTGGGCTGTCTGAGGAGCCATGTGCTGAGCCTAGCAGCCTGCTAGGCAAGACTAATGAGGCTCTAGACAGCCACCCTTTGATCCCTAATCCCTTGAGGATCCCTTGATGAGGGTGCCGGGCTACTCAGGGAGAACAGGGTGTGACACTGCATCCCATATTCTTCACAGTGATAGTATTGTGATATGATTATGGCAGAATTTTAATGCATTTTGTACAAGACGGGTCATGTGAGGTGTTTTGGAAAAGTTTTGATTTTCTCAATATGATTATCCTATATGTATGTATGTATCATTTTTGTATCTGAAGTTATAAATACTGACTATGTATCTGTATTTCAAATGTCGTTGCACCTGGGCAACACCCACTAGGCAAAATGTTTCCAGTCTAGATGGCTGTGAAGGGCCTATTCAAGATAATGGGCCATTAGGAAAAACAATAGGCCTTAGGAGAAACTTATCCCCACCTGTTGAGTCTTCCTGAGAATGCTCCAGACAGCTTGTAAGTAATGGCTGCTAGGACTCAGTCGGCTTAACTTCTGTACCCGGAAAGATAATGGAGCAAATAATTAAGCAATCAATTTGCAAACATCTAGAAGATAATCAGGTGATACGTAACGGTCACCATGGATTTGTCAAGAACAAATCATGTCAAACCAACCTGATAGCTTTCTTTGACAGGGTAACAAGCCTTGCGGATAGTGGGGAAGCGGTAGACGTGGTATATCTTTACTTTAGTAAAGCTTTTGATACTGTCTCGCATGACCGTCTCATAAACAAACTAGGGAAATACAACCTAGATGGAGCTACTATAAGGTGAGTGCAAAACTGGTTGCAAAACCGTTCCCAGAGAGTAGTTATCAGTGGTTCATGCTATCAGTTATCAATCATGCTGGAAGGGGATAACGAGTGGGGTCCCACAGGGATCAGTTCTGGATCCGGTTCTGTTCAATATCTTCATCAATTATTTAGATAATTACATAGAGAGTACACTTATAAAGTTCGCAGATGATACCAAGCTGGGAGGGGTTGCAAGTGCTTTGGCGGATTAGATTAAAATTCAAAATGATCTGGACAAACTGGAGAAATGGTCTGAAGTAAATAGGATGAAATTCATTAAGGACAAATGCAAAGTACTCCAATTAGGAAGGAAGAATCAGTTGCACGCATACAAAATGGGAAATGACTGCCTAGGAAGGAGTACTGCGGAAAGGGATCTGGGGGTCATAGTGGACCATAAGCTAAATATGAGTCAACAGTGTAACACTGTTGCATAAAAAGCAAACATCATTCTAGGATGTATTAGCAGGAGTGTTGTAAGCAAGACACGAGAAATAATTCTTCCGCTCTACTCCACACTGACTAGGCCTCAGCTGGAGTATTGTGTCCAGTTCTGGGCACCTCATTTCAGGAAAAATGTGCACAAATTGGAGAAAGTCCAGAGAAGAGCAACAAAAATGATTAAAGGTCTAGAAAGCATGACCTATGAGAGAACATTGAAAAAATTGGGTTTGTTTAGTCTGGAAAAGAGAAGACTGCGAGGGGACATGATAACAGTTTTCAAGTACATAAAAGATTGTTACAAGGAGGAGGGAGAAAAATTGTTCTTCTTAACCTCTGAGGATAGGACAAGAAGCAATGGGCTTAAATTGCAGCAAGGGAGGTTTAGGTTGGACATCAGGAAAAACTTCTTAACTGTCAGGGTGGTTAAGCACTGGAATAAATTGCGTAGAGAGGTTGTGGAATCTGCATCATTGGAGATTTTTAAGAGCAGGTTGGACAAATACCTGTCAGGGATGGTCTAGATAATACTTAGTCCTGCCATGAGTGCAGGGGACTGGACTAGATGATCTCTCGAGGTCCCTTCCAGTCCTATGATTCTATGACTCAGCAAGGTATGCAAGGGCATCTGACCAGGCCACATGACTCTGGACTCCATCTTAGGATGTTAGTATTTTTCCACAAACTGGTCTGGGAACCAAGTTTAAAACAAAGGGTTCCCACCATATGCTAATGCTATATAAGGCAGGGAGTGACATCATCTGTTGTTCTTCACTCCCCACACAAGAGGACTCCTGGAAACACCTGAGGAACCAGGGGCGGCTCTATGTTTTTTGACACCCCAAGCACGGCAGTCAGGCGGCTTTCGGCGGCGCGCCTGCGGGAGGTCCACTGGTCACGCTGATTCGGCGGCATGCCTGCGGGAGGTCCACCGGTGTCGCACCTTCGGCGTCCCCACCGCCGAATTGCTGCCGAAACCGCGGGACCGGCAGACCTCCCGCAGGCATGCTGCCGAAGGCAGCCTGACTGCTGCCCTCACAGGGGCCGGCAGGCCACCCCAGGCACACGCTTGCTGCGCTGGTGCCTGGAGCTGCCGCTATGAGGAACAAAGACTGAACTGGGGGAAGTCCTGGACCCAGGTTAAAGTGATTTCTAGCCTGTGTATAAAGACCTGGGGATCCCAAGCTGCAAAGCAAGTGCAGCTTGTATCTAGAGAATCTGCAGCCTACTTGTATCATCAATCAGGGTGAGAGATTGTTAATTCAAATCCTATCCTTCTAATATGTTAAACTTGGTTTGTGTTTTTGTTTATTTAGTACGTAATCTGCTTTGATCTGTTTGCTAGCACTTATAATCACTTGAAATCTATCTTTTGTAGTGAATAAACTTACTTTATGTTTTAATCTAAACCAGTAAGTTTGAAGTGAAGTGCTGGGGAATCTCAGCTCAAGGGGCAGGGGTTGCATTTTCTCTCCACATTGAGGGGGAGGCGAACTGGATAATAAATTCATACTGGTCGGGGTTTTGACCAGGGCAGGACATTACAGCTCTGGGATCCTAGGCTGGGAAGCTGGAGGTTATTTTGACTCTAGCCTCTCTATTGTTGGTTCATACAATGGTTGGTCAAAGAGCCTGCATGTAACTACAGCTGGGTGAGTCCCTACCTGTGTGAATCCTGGTGGAAGTGTAGGACCTGGAGCGGGTCTGCAGCTTGTCACAGTGGTACAGTGTGAGAGGGAGCCCAGGCTGGTGAGTCAGAGGGCTTAGTGGTACCCCAGTTCCAGGAGGCACCCCAGGGGGAACCCATCACACAGGGGATTTAAAAAGCCAGCTCCTAAGTGACCAGAGGAGTTAGCAAACAGGGGATTTTTGCAAGGGAGTTTAGAGAGGGAGAGTGAAAGCCAGATACACCCAACATTCTCTACACTTAGGCCAATAATGCCACCCCCCCAAAAATAAAACCTGCAAGAATAAAATTAATGCAGGCAGAAGTCCAGCTGTGCAGGGGGGCTATCCAGTTCACTGCACTGAATGAAGCATGTACAACTACCTGCTTTGTTGGCAGGTAGCATATGGGTGCATTCAATGCAAGCAGCTCATGGCCCTCATAGACTGAGTATGAGCTCTGGAGACCAGAGTGGCTGAACTGGAGGAGCTAAGGGAAACGCAGAGGTACAAAGATGAGACTTTCCAGGACAGAGTAGAGTGGTCCCACCCCCAGTGTGACAGCCTCTGTGCTGTTGAGGAGATCATCAAACTAGAGCGCAGGAAAATGATCCCATAGTTGGGACCCTCCTTCCAGATGCTGTCATGGTATCCTCTCACACTGGGAGGGGACACTGTTATTAGGAAGAGATAGGTAAAAGTAATGGGGGATTTGATTATTAGAAATATATCTTGTGGGGTTTGTGATGACCAGGAGAACTGCATGGCTAATTGACTGCCAGGTGTGAAGGTTGAGGATCTCTCGAGATATCTAGACAGACTTATGTGTAGTGCTGGGGAGAAACCAGTGGTCATGGTGCATGTGGGTACCAATGACATATGGAAAGGTAGAAGAGAGGTCTTTGAGAACAAATTTAGGCTGCTAGGTAAGTGATTAAAGTACAAGATCTCCATGATAACTTTCTCTGAAATGTTTCTAGTTCCATGTGCAGGGCCAGTTAGACAGGCAGAACAGCAAGGTCTTGATGTGTGGATGAGACGATAGTGCAGGGAGAAAGGTTGTAGGCTTATTAGGAATTGGGGAACCTTTTGGGAAAGGAGGAGTCTATACAGGAAGGATGGGCTCCACCTAAACCAAAATGGAACCAGATTGCTGGCATGTAAAATTAAAAAGGTTGTAGAGGAGTTTTTAAATTAAGGGCTGGGGGAAATCCATGGTTTGGACAGAGACATCATGAAGGGAAGGCTTTATTAATTGGGATTTTCTATATCCTAGTAAAGAGGAGAGGATAGAAGTTGATAAAGCACAGGTAGGAGCTGAATAGAAACAGTCAAATGAAAAAGAATTCCATTGAATTACATCACATGAAGGCAGACAACTAAACAGTGACAAATTTTATAAGTGCTTGTATACAAATGCTAGAAGTCTAAATATTAAGGTGGGTGAACTTGAGTGCCTGGTATTAAATGAGGATATTGCTATAATAGGGATCACGGAAACTTGGTGGAATGATGATAATCAATAGGATACAGTAATGCTAGGATACAAAATATATGTGAATGACAGAGTAGGTCATGCTCAGAAGGGAGTGGCACTAAATATGAAAGAAAGCATAGAGTCACATATAGCAAAATCTTAAATGACTCAAACTCTATCATAGAATCTCTGTGGATAGAAATTCAATGCTTGAATAATAAGACTATAGCAGTAGGAAGATAATACCAGCCACTTGACCAGAATGGTGACAGTGATTGTGAAATGCTGAGGGATATTAGAGAGGCTACAATAATAGAAAACTCAATGATAATGGGGGATTTCAACTATCCCCATATTGACTGGGAATATGTCTCCTCAGGACATGATGCAGAGATGAAACTTCTGGACAACATTATTGACTGCTTTTGGAGCAGCTAGTCCTGGAACCCATAAGGGGAGAGGCAATTCTTGATTTTGTCCAAACTGGCGCACAGGATCTGGTTCAAGAAGTGAATACAGCGGAACTGCTCAGTAATAGCGACCATAATGTAATTAAATGTAACATCCTTGTGGGTGTGTGTGTGTGTGTGTAATACCAAAGTAGCCGATCACAGTAGCATTTAACTTCAAAAAGGGGAACTACACAAAACGGAGGCAGCTAGTTAAATGGAAATTAAAGGGAACAGTCACAAGAGCAAAATGCCTGCAAGCTGCATGGAAACTTTAAAAAACACCATAATAGAGGCTCAAATTAAATGTGTACCCCAAATAAAGACAAACAGTAAGAGGACCAAAAAAATGCCATCATGGCTAAACAATAGAGTAAAAGAGGTGGTTAGAGGCAAAAAGGCCTTAAAAATTGGAAGTCAAATCCTACTGAGGAAAATAGAAATGAGCATAAACTCTGGCAAGTTAAGTGTAAAACTATAATTAGGAAGGCCAAAAAAGAATTTGAAGAGCAACTAGCAAAAGACACAAAAACGAACCCCAATTTTTTTTTAAAGTACATCAGAAACAAGAAGCCTGCCAAACAATCAGTGGGGTACCTGGACGATCAAGGTGCTGAAGGAGCACTCAGGGAGGACAAGTGCACAGAAGCTAAATCAATTATTTTAATTGGTCTTCATTGCAGAGCATGTAAGGGGGTTTCCCACAACTGAGCCATTATTTTTAGGTGACAAATCTGAGGAACTGTCTCAGATAGAGGAGGTTTTGGAGAAAATAGATAAATTAAACAATAATAAATCACCAGGACCAGATGGTATTCACCCAAGAGTTCTAAAGGAACTTATATATGAAATTACTCAGCTACTAACCGTGGTATGTAACCTATCACTTAAATCAGGCTCTGTACCAAATGAGTGGGGGATAGCTAATGCAATGCCAATTTTTTCAAGAGGCGATCCTGGCAATTATAGGCCGGTAAGCCTAACTTCAGTAACAGGCAAATTGGTTGAAACTGTAGTAAAGAACAGAGTTATCTGTTCTTTACTACACATAGGTGAACACGATTTGTTGGGAAGAGTCAACATGGCTTTTGTAAAGGGAAATCATGCCTCACCAATCTACTAGAATTCTTTCAGGGTGCCAGCAAACATGTGGGCAATGGTGATCCAGTGGATATAGTGTACTTGGACTTTCAGAAAGCCTTTGACAAGATCCCTCAGAAAAGGCTCTAAAGCAAAGTAAGCTGTCATGCGATAAGAGGGAAGGTCCTCTCCTGGATCAGTAACTGGTTAAAAGACAGAAAACAAAGGATAGGAATAAATGGCCAGTTTTCAGAATAAAGAGAATTAAATAGTGGGATCCCCCTAGGATCTGTTCTGGGACCAGTGCTGTTCAACATATTCATAAATCATCTGGAAAAAGGGGTAAACAATGAGGTGGCAAAGTTTAAAGATGATACTAAATTACTTAGGTAGTTAAGTCCAAAGCAGATTGCGAAGAGTTACAAAGGGATCTCACATAACTGGGCAACAAAATGGCAGGTGAAATTCAATGTTGATAAAGGCAGAGTAATGCACATTGGAAAACATAGTCCTAACTATACATACAAAAGGAAGGGGTCTAAATTAGCTGTTACTAATCAAGAAAGAGATCTAGGAGTCATTGTGGACAGTTCTCTGAAAACATCTGCGTAATGTGCAGTGGTGGTCAAAAAAGGTAACCGAATGTTAGGGACCATTAGGAAAGGGATAGATAATAAGACAGTAAATATCATTTTGCCACTATATAAATCCATGGTACGCCCACACCTTAAACACTGGATATAATTCTGGTCACCCCATCTCAAAAAAGATATATTAGAATTGGAAAAAGTACAGAGAAGGGCAACAAAAATTACTAGGGATATGGAAAATCTTCCATACAAGGAGAGATTAAAAAGACTGGGACTGGTCATCTTGGAAAAGAGGTGACTAAGGGGGAATATGATAGACATCTATGAAATTATGAATGGTGTGGAGAAATGAATGTGTTATTTACCTCTTCACATAACACAAGAAGCAGGGGGTCACCCAATGAAATGAATAGACAGCAGGTTTAAAACAAACAAAAGGCAGTTCTTCTTCACACAACACATAGTCAATCTGTGGAACTCATTGCTGGGGATATTGTGAAGGCCAAAAGTATAACTGTGTTAAAAAAAGAATTAGATAAGTTCATGGAGGATAGGTCCACCCATGTCTATTAGCCAAGATGGTCAGGGATTCAACCCCATGCTCTGGATGTTCCTTTAGCCTCCGACTGACAGATGCTGGGACTGGATGACAGGGATGGATCAATCAATTATTTCCCTGTTCTGTTCATTCTCTCTGAAGCACCGGGCATTGGCCATGGCCGGAAGACAGGATACTGGGCTAGATGGACCATTGGTCTGATCCAGTATGGCCGTTCTTATGGCCATGGGTAATTGTTGCCCTTTTTGGAAACCTCTTTCTGCTTTTTATATGTGTATTGAATACTGCCAATGCTGCTGCTACAGTGCTCTCAACTGCGAGTGCACTTGTGTTAGTTGTGGCAGAGAAGGCCCCTTTGATACTTTGGTGAGGAGGAAAGCACAAGGGTAATCACTTGTTCTTTATCCACGAGCAGGGAGTACAGTGCTGTAGCTACCTACTGTCTGCTTGGATGGTCCACAGCTGCACTAAGCAATAAGTGTGGTGACAAAAACTCAGGTTACCTATTGAGTCTACAATATCCTGAATATATCGCTGGGCTGCCACCCATGTTCCTGAACTCACATCCCATTGCAGGCACTTAGCCCAGCGTGAGGTACCCGGACTACACCCAGTACAGTGCCTACTCAGAGAAATAGTAGGCAAGGTCCCCTGGAAAGACCAGTTAGGAAGAAAAGGAATTGAAGGGGGCTGGCAGTTCTTAAAAGATGTTATTCTAGAGGCTCAACAGCAAGTTATTCTGACACAGAGGAAAGATAAGAAGAGCCACAGGAGGCCAATGTGGCTGCACAAGGAGCTTTTTAGCTATCTACAAACCAAAAGGGATATATACAGGAAATGGATGGAAGGCCATGTCACCAAGGAAGTATACATAGGAATAGCACGAGTGTGTAGGGACAAAATCAGGAAAGCCAAGGCAAAGAATGAGTTACAGCTGGCAAGGCATGTTAGAAGAAATAAGAAGGGGTTCTTCAAATATGTCAGGCAAAAAAGGAAGATTAGGGACAGTGTGGGTCTGCTGCTCAATAGAGAAGGTGAGCTGGTAATGGAAGATGATAGGAAGGCAGAGCTGCTCAATGCCTACTTTGCTTCAGTCTTCTCACAAAAGATAACGTGACTGGATGACTAGCAAAGTTACCACAGACAATAAAGGGGAAGGGATGCAGATCAGGACAAATAAAAAGCATGTCAAAGATCTTCTGACCAATTTGAATGAACTCACATCAACAGGGCTGGATGCTAGTCACCCGAGGGTAATGAAGGAAGTAGCTGAAGAAATCTCGCCAACAATGGCAATATTATTTGGAAACTCATGGATGACAGGAGAGGTCCCAGAAGACTGGAGCAGGGCTAACGTGGTGCCCATCTTTAAAAAAGGGGGGAAAGGAGGAGCTGGGGAAGTATAGACCAGTCAGCCTGACCTCGATACCTGGAAAGCTACTAGTGCAATGTATAAAACATTCAATTTGAGAATACTGGGAGGATGAAGGGGTGATCACTAGTAGCCAGCATGGATTTACCAAGAACAAATAATGCCAAACCAGCTTGATTTCCTTCTTTGACAGGGTAATTGGATTGGTGGATAGGAGGAATGCGATGAACATAATATATCCGGACTTCAGCAAGGCTTTTGACACAGTCCCACATGACATTCAGATAGGTAAGCTGGAGAAACATGGGCTTGGTGGAACTACCATTAAGTAGATACATAATTGGTTAAACATCCACAAACAAAGGGCTTGTCTACATTATCCGCAGGATCCATGGGCAGCGATCGATCCAGCGGGGGTCGATTTATCGCGTCTAGTCTAGATGCGATAAATTGACCACTGAGTGCTCTCCCGTCAACTCCTGTACTCCACCAGAGCGAGAGGTGCAAGTGGAGTCAACGGGGGAGCGTCAGCAGTCAACTCACTGCAGTGAAGACACCACAGTGAGTAGATCTAAGTACGTCGACTTCAGCTCCATTATTCACATAGCTGAAGTTGCGTAACTTAGATCGATCCTCTCCCCTAGAGTAGACCAGACCAAAGAGTAACTATTAATGGAATTAATTAACTATTAAAGTGAGGTCTCAAGTGGGGTTCCACAGGGATCTGTTCTGGGTCTGATGTTGTTAAACATCTTTATTAATGACCTGGATGTAGGAATAGAGAGATTACTGATAAAATTTGCAGATAACACCAAACAAATGGGGGTTGTAACCCTTTGAAGGATAGGGCTAAAATTCAAAGGGATCTTGATAAATTGGAGAACTGGGCTATAGACAACAAAATGAAATTCAACAAAGACAAATGTTAAGTGCTACACTTAGAGAAGGAAAACCAAATGCACAAATACAGAATGGGGGATAACTGGCTTGGCAGCAGCACTGCTGAGAAGGATCTGGGAGTTGTGGTGGATCACAACTATAACATGAGTCAGCAATGCGATGCTGTTACAAAAAAAGCAAATGCAATTTTAGGTTGCATTAACAGAGGCATAGCATGCAAGTCATGGGAGGTGATGGTACAGCTTTACTCGGTACTGGTTAGGCACAGCTGGAGTACTGTGACCAATTTTGGTCACCAATGCAACGAAAGTATGTGGAGAAACTGGAAAGGATCCAGAGATGAGTAACAAAGGTGATCAGGGGGATGGAATGGAAGATATATGAGCAAATGCTGAAAGAACTGGGTATGTTTGGTTTGGAAAGAGGAGCTTAAGGGGGGGACATGATAGCGGTCTTCAGATAGTTGAAAGGCTGCCATAAAAAAGATGGGGAAAAAGTTGTTCTCTCTTGGTACAAAGGGCAGGACAAGAGGCAATGGGTTCAAACTACAGCATGGCAGATTTAGATTGAATCTCAGGAAAAACGTACTACATGTAAGAACAGTAGGACAATGGAACAGATTGCCTAGGGAGGTCATGGAAGCTCCTTCACTGGAGGTTTTCAAAAGGAGGCTGGTTTGTCATGTGTCTTGGATGGTTTAGACACAACAAATCCTGCATCTTGGCAGGGGATTAGATTAGATGACCCTTGCAATCCCTTCTAACCCTATGGGTCTATGATTCTATGATCTTAGCTTCCCAGCACCCAAATGTCACAGAGGGGCTTNCGGGGGTCGATTTATCGCGTCTAGTCTAGATGCGATAAATTGACCACTGAGTGCTCTCCCGTCAACTCCTGTACTCCACCAGAGCGAGAGGTGCAAGTGGAGTCAACGGGGGAGCGTCAGCAGTCAACTCACTGCAGTGAAGACACCACAGTGAGTAGATCTAAGTACGTCGACTTCAGCTCCATTATTCACATAGCTGAAGTTGCGTAACTTAGATCGATCCTCTCCCCTAGAGTAGACCAGACCAAAGAGGAACTATTAATGGAATTAATTAACTATTAAAGTGAGGTCTCAAGTGGGGTTCCACAGGGATCTGTTCTGGGTCTGATGTTGTTAAACATCTTTATTAATGACCTGGATGTAGGAATAGAGAGATTACTGATAAAATTTGCAGATAACACCAAACAAATGGGGGTTGTAACCCTTTGAAGGATAGGGCTAAAATTCAAAGGGATGTTGATAAATTGGAGAACTGGGCTATAGACAACAAAATGAAATTCAACAAAGACAAATGTTAAGTGCTACACTTAGAGAAGGAAAACCAAATGCACAAATACAGAATGGGGGATAACTGGCTTGGCAGCAGCACTGCTGAGAAGGATCTGGGAGTTGTGGTGGATCACAACTATAACATGAGTCAGCAATGCGATGCTGTTACAAAAAAAGCAAATGCAATTTTAGGTTGCATTAACAGAGGCATAGCATGCAAGTCATGGGAGGTGATGGTACAGCTTTACTCGGTACTGGTTAGGCACAGCTGGAGTACTGTGACCAATTTTGGTCACCAATGCAACGAAAGTATGTGGAGAAACTGGAAAGGATCCAGAGATGAGTAACAAAGGTGATCAGGGGGATGGAATGGAAGATATATGAGCAAATGCTGAAAGAACTGGGTATGTTTGGTTTGGAAAGAGGAGCTTAAGGGGGGGACATGATAGCGGTCTTCAGATAGTTGAAAGGCTGCCATAAAAAAGATGGGGAAAAAGTTGTTCTCTCTTGGTACAAAGGGCAGGACAAGAGGCAATGGGTTCAAACTACAGCATGGCAGATTTAGATTGAATCTCAGGAAAAACGTACTACATGTAAGAACAGTAGGACAATGGAACAGATTGCCTAGGGAGGTCATGGAAGCTCCTTCACTGGAGGTTTTCAAAAGGAGGCTGGTTTGTCATGTGTCTTGGATGGTTTAGACACAACAAATCCTGCATCTTGGCAGGGGATTAGATTAGATGACCCTTGCAATCCCTTCTAACCCTATGGGTCTATGATTCTATGATCTTAGCTTCCCAGCACCCAAATGTCACAGAGGGGCTTAGACACCAATTGGGAAGGGGGTTAACTTGTGATCTGAGAGTTCCAGTTATTGTGTTTTTGCCTGTGGGTAAAACCTGTCTCATGAGATCATAGAATCATAAAAAGAGAAGTCAGAGGTGGAAAAGGCTCATAAGGTTACCTAGAACACCCTCAGAGTACACTGCAAGACCAGTCCCTTCTGCACTCTGTCCAGTTTAGTTATAAATATCCCAGATGAAGAGGTTTCATCACTTCCGATCACTGTTCTCACATGTGCTGAAGTCTGGGGATTGCTCCACTATTTCAACCTCCCTATTGTGCCAAAGCAGGCAATGTGCCCCAAACAAGTGAGCAGGGGGCCGAGAGCAGTTAGCTACCAGTGAGTTCAAATCTCACCTCTTCTTCTCACTGCTGACTATATTTCTGTGTATTTCACAGCCTTCACAATTAAGCAAAGCCTCATATGTGTTCAGGAGATAGTCAAGTATCAGTGACACCATTTTTCAAATAAATTAAGCGAGAGATTGTCCAAAGCCACTTGGGACAAAGCTAGGAAGACAACTCAGGTCTCCAATCCAGCAGAATTAAGACTCAGCCACTCTGAGTATGCTAAATCTATATGCTTGGCTACCATGTGTATAATAACTAACCACTAGACCATGCTCCCTGTCCAGACCTAGGAAGAGAATCCAGGAGTCCTGATGCCCAGCATTCTGCTACTGTCTAACAAACGGCATGCAACCTGCTGGCAATGTGTGTGCCACATTCCCTGCTAGCTGCTAGTCCAAGCCCAGGCTAACAATTACTCCTGTAGGTCTAGTGTAGAGACCTGGACTGAAGATATAAACTCTTATGATGGGACGCACCCTGCTGATGAGCTGCAGAGAGGGGAGAGTGAGGTGCCTAAGCGTGGGATGCACAGAAGCCAGCATGCTGAGCTGACTAAGCTAGCCGGTCAGAAATGCTGAGGAGAGGAGGGGTGTGGCCTAAACCCTTCCCCTTTCAAGGGCAGTTAGGTGTCTAACTCCATTGGGATTTACCGTCATGCCTCTCCTGGAGCTAAGCACCTAAGCTAGGAGAGATCAGTCCTTTCCTACAGGGAAAGAGAGAGAGAGACTCATCCCTCAGAGCCGGCTGGTCAGGCCACTCCCCCTGGATGTGGGAGGCCTGTTTTCCAATCCCTGCCCTGCTGATTTTAGAGCAGGAGACTTGAATCCAGCTCCCCCCATATCCCAGGAGAGTGCCCTGGCCACCAGGCTAAGGTGGATACCTCTCAAGCTCTCCTGTTAAAACTGGACCATTGTGTATAAATGCTTAAATATTAATTGGAACAGGGACTGGTTTTCCTTCCCTCCTCCGGGGAGAGTGCCCTCACCACCAGTCTCGAATCACACTCTCGTGCTCCCTTTTGTATGGGTTAGGCATGCCCTGAGAACGCCTACCAGATTGGGCCCCTTTGATGCAGTGGGAATTTCCTGTAATATTTTTATGAATCCTAAATGTGCCTCAGTTTCCCCTATATTTTGAATGGTTTCCCAGTGGGGGAAAAGGACTAAGTTTGCTCTCAGGGCAAGCTAGGAGAGATAGCTGTGAGTACTTCCCTTAGCTGTCTGAGCCTGAACAGGTCATTGAAAAGGATTGGCCAAGATTGACCCCATATCAATTGAAAATCTGAGAAGCCCATAGCAAACCCAAGCCCCAGGACACGGACATCCAGCAACCAACGACCCAGAGGGAGATGGATTTCCCCGCCTCTCAGCAGGGAAGCTGAGCAAAGACCTCAGCTCAAGAAAAAAGGACATAAGAACATTAGACTGGCTATACTGGGTCAGACCAATGGTCCATCCAGCCCAGTACCCTGTCATCTGACAGTGACCAGTGCCAGGTGCTTCAGAGGGAATGAACAGAACAGGCAATCATCAAGTGATGAAGGACTGGAAGGTGTGAGATGGGTGATAAAGGGTTGGCTTCTGGAAGGAGTCTGGACTCCCTCACCTGGGAAGTAAGGAGGTCCAAATGAGAGAGAGAGAGACAGCGCTTGAACATGGGGTTCACAACAGTGTGGCTGGGCTCTGGGCTAACCGGAATGAACTATGGTGTAACTCGATTCTGCCTAAGGACTTGCAGATTCTGCAGCCAGGTGACTAATAAAGATTAGCAAAGGACTAACAAAGGCTGCCTGTGTCACTGTAATACTCACTGAGAGCCCTGCGCCCTGAAGGGGACAGTACAAGCCTCCCGCTGGAATCTGTCTGGGGTAAGTCGCTGCAGGGAGCCATGGAGAGAGACAGGAATTGCTGGGGCTGACAGCCCAGTTCCAGAATCGTAGAGGCCATGGGCCTGCCCCTGTGGACAGTGTGGGTCCTTGGGGCCTGGCCCACTACAGGGGTCACTCCCAGGAGACTGGTTACAGGCCGGGCATAGGCCAGATCCTGTGACTCTGTGACAGCCCCACAGACGAGACAGGCAGTGGAGAGCCTAGTCTGACAATATACTGGGACCTAGGTGTGAGCGGGGGCTCCAAGCAGGTTGGCTGTGTCAGGACTTAGGCAGGTTTGCACATGTGCTCCAGCAGGAATGTAGGCACCTAAGGGACTTTGCTGGCAGAAACGGAGGTGCCTCAGGAATTTGAGTGCCTACTCGATTAGGTGGCAGCTGAGAGGTGGGTTTTGAGGTTCTTAGTGTTGCATAAATTTTGGGCTTTGCCACTAACATGGCAGTTAGGTGTGTCAATTGATTTGTGGATCCATTGGTTGTGGGCTGGTCTAATCTCAGCTCGTTCAATCACTCAGTGGTGTCAACGGACTCATGCCATGGTAAGGGCTGTTAAAAAGGCAGAATTATTTTCATGGGTCAATAGCAAAGTAAGACTGGATTGCCTGGTTTAATTACATGATCACACAGTATTTTTTCACAGGGAGTCAGATCTCCCATGGTTCCACACTCTGCCCCCTGAGGAGGGCAGCTCAGTCCAACACCCAGTCACAGAGATACCACAGCCAGTCACCACAGAGTCAAGACCTCAGGACTTTCATCTCCCAGAGACCCTGTTTAGGAAGAGCAGACTGCTCAGACTCAAGGGGACAGCACCACCTGTCCATAATCTGTTAGCATACATGGGAGCATCCACCACAACAGGTGTCACCAGGTGAACTTGTCAGAGCTCTCCACACCTAGGTGCTGGAACTAGGGGTGCCGGGGGTGCTGCCACACTCGCAGGCGTGAAGAGGTTTCCATCATATGTAGGGTTTACAGCACCCCCCACTATACAATTAGTTCCAGCCTCCCTGCCTCTGCAGAGGCTGAACGTGTGTAGAGGACATTCTACCCGTTAACCTGTGTCAGCCAGAACATGCTCCAGAGCGACTGAGAGAAAAGCCTCCTTCCAAACAGCTGTGACAAACGCGTGAGAATCCTGGCACTGGTTTTCAGGGCAGGATAACTCTCTTACACAGGCTGCTGGTCAGAGTCTGCACCATCCTGTATAGGAAGGTTTCATGTTCAAAGCTGTGATGCTGAGTAATGGTTAATCAGTGTGGCATCTTCTGGTAACTCCCTTACACAGGCCACTAGAGGGCCTTTGGTGAGCCAGCCCAGCTCTTTCCTGGCCACCTGGCTTACAGGCTGCTTGGAAACAGGGTGAACCTAGAGACTGTTTATTTTGCTGCTGGCTCCAGGGTAACAGCTGAGATGCTCTTGGGGCCAGGCCTGTCTTATGTGACATCAGACTGACAATGGGGCAGAATAAACCTGTTTGAAACCTGAAACCTGCAGTTGTATTTCCCTCCCCGCAAACCCTGGTGGTTTTGGTCTGGTCTGATCATCTGCCAAGTTTGTTTCAAGCCCTAAGGCCAGATCTGAGTGCCAGGCACAGATAGCAGCCTCAAGGGGGAGACAGTCACTGTGTTAGAGCTCTGATACACACCTCACCTCCAGCCAGCCCCAGGGCATGAGCTGCTCACTGTAAGCTCAGAGGGATGGAAAAGCTCCTGATAAAAGGGAGCAGCAGATAGACCCGTCAGTGCAGAAGTGGGCATGGCCTCACTGCCATTAGGAAAGGGAGAGCAATTCTTTCCATGGTACTGCTCGCTCCTGGATTTCCCTGGGCACCAGAGGCCAGAAGGGGCGAGATCCGTGACATGAGAAATCCCTGCCAGTTTGGGGCTGAGCTGACACCACCGATGTATTTTATTGGCTGGACGCAAAGTGGGTTTGGGCAGTGCACGGGCTGCTGCAGAGTTTAACTCGCCAACCGGAAGCATGGGGTGCTGAGGAGTGACTCTGCTTGAGATGCTCTTTCTTTTCCATCAGAAACAGATCCCCAAGAAAGCAAACAAAACTCCCATTGCCATCCATAGCTAGTAGCAATGAGCTCTGCAGACACTGTGCTTCCTCGGGCCCCCATCGCCCCTCAGAGAAGCTCTCGAGGCTGGTGTCCAACTGCAGAGGGTTAAAGAGTTAACATGGGAGCCTGTACGTTGCATTCAGCATTCAACCAGACCTGTACGTCCTGCATGCAGCACTGGAAAGGAATCTGCATTCTAACCTACACACTTCAAGATGTCACTTCACTGGGGGGAGGGGGAGGAATTAGGGTGGGAGGCAGCTTCCAAAGGAGGCCTTGGACTGCTCAGAAAATGCTGCCTGTTTTCTGTGGTGTCCAGGATTAGACCCAGAGTCTGAAGTCACCTAAAGCTACTGCAGCACCCCTGAATCCTTCCCAGGTGCAGGGATGCCAGGGCCTCTGTCCTACATTGGGCAGAGCATCAGTGTGTGCCTGTTTAGAGGCACCTGGCTAACTTGCACTTGTTTTGAAACTGGCTAATATCAGAACATCCCCATTTCTGAGAGAGCCCCTGTAAATAGCAGGGCCCCATGTCTGCTTTTAAAAGCTCCACTCCTGGGTGCTTATAAGTGTCTTTCCTCTCTGTTGATGCTCCTAAAGGGTATTTCAGCAAGCGAGAAGCTGCAGAGCTAAGTGACTGGCTCCATGTAGAGTGCTGGTGAATGTGCAAAGGGACCAAACTGGGCAGCAGGGCAAGGTCGTCTTTGCTCTTTATCCTTCCAGTTCCACTTGTTGCTACTTGTAGCTGCAACAAGTACAGAGTTTCAGACCAAAATGCGACTTTCCAGGTGACCCTATAAATAGGCAGAGACCTCTCCCCTGGCATAGAGAGAGGCTGGCTCTGAACACCTGAACTGTGGGATTTTGCAGATGCCCCCGAGCTGCGTAATAGGCTGAACCAAATGCCTGGATCCGAACATGTCCAGACTTTGACAGTTGTTCAAAACCTGGATCCAAATTCTGCAGCTCCAGCCTGACTGTTCCCAGAGTGCCAGTCACCGAATTCCAGCCCAGCCCCTCCTGGACTCTAGTCCTTCTTGAGGATTCAGCTTAGCCTATTAACCCTTCCCAGGTCCATTTGGCTTCTTTGCTGCTACCAGAGGCTGAGCAAGTCCTCCCTGCTATGGAAACCATGTGTCACACCGATGGGCTCCCTCCAGCTCTGAGCACCCCATTTGGTTCAAGTCCTTAGGCAACAAGAGAAGAAATTCAGCCAGTTACAGCCCCAGCACAGAGCCTGTCTGACCAGCTGGCTCCACAGCAAAAACAACTGCCTGAAAGCTGCATTCACTCCTTTTCTCACAGGACATTCTGTCACAGGGATTCACCTGGAGACCCCAGCCCCACCCAGCTGTTCCCCCGCCCATGAAGCTTGTCACTTAGGGCTGACATTTGTTTTATCTAGTTATAACCAGGAATTACAGATGGGCTGGTGCCGCACAGTCCACATCCAATCCCCCCTTGGAGCTTCTTCCACACTCGGGGTGCAAAGAGCCAGGGGGCTGCTTAGGCCCTCCTTGCCCGTCAATGCTTTGGCCTCCATTCCACATCACTCATGAGTCCTGCTCCACACCTCCTTGCAAAGGCCAGAGGGGCTGCTGTGGGGCCCTTCTGCAGAGGAAGGTTTTCAGAGCACCTCATGCTGTGAGGACATTAATCAACCTCTGCACAGAGCAGGGGCACACAGCTGGCAAGCTCCTGAAGCTTGGGCAGCGCTTTGGAGCTAAGCATAGTAGGTGATGCATTGATGGAATTGCCTTTGTCTGGAAAGACGCTGCAGTATCAAGCAGACCCAGTGATTACTGGTTTCTCTCTCACCATTTAGCTCTTCCATATTTTTCCCTGCCCTGCTATTAAACAGGCCCAGCAGAAACCTATGGGCCAGAATGTGTGCCCCAGGAGCTCTGGTCGCACCCCTGGCAGGAAGGGAAGCCCCTGATCCCTGCCAGTGTTCCCAGGGGTGCCACGTGCTGGAAGGCAGAGGGACAGAGTGAGATCAGGGCCCTGGTCCAACACCCACCTTTGCACAACAGTTAGTAGAGCTGGCTGGGCATGGAGAGGGGCAGGTGTTGGTGGGCACTGTCTGAGAGCCCTCTGGAGCATTTTGGCTGAGGCAAGCAGAGACTGAGACTTTGGCTGCAGCAAGGCCCCTATGCATTCCTGCCAATGCACCAGGCAGTGCCCAGGGCACAATCTAGCCTTAAATAAAGTGGGGCCAGTTCCACTGCCAGGCACATCGTGTGTCATGTACAGCAGGGGAAGGTGAGTGTAAACTGCTGGGAACTCAGAAGAGTAATGATTTGCACCCATTTTCCCCTGGTGTAAGGGACTCACATTCTGCTGCCTGACAGCATCCGTGGCCATCTCCAGATCCCCACCCACCTCCATGGCATGCTGGGATGCTGCACACAATGTCTGTCCAGAAAGCCCTCTCTCTGAAAGAACACATGGCTAGGAGTGGTCTCTGCCAGCCAATCCTTCTGTTGCTGCAGCACACTTCCCAGGAGAGGTGCCCTCAGTGGTGCTACACCTGGGAATAGAGTGAAAAACAGGCCTGCACCCAGCCAGAGGAGCAGGCTGCTGTGAACAGGGCTGTGCCCAAAGGTATCTGCATTGGACTGGTTCTACCTGAGAGCGTTGGCTGGTTGGAGAGCCAGGGCTTGTGCCTTGCTCCCTGCTAATGTTCGGCCATCGATGCTCCTGATAGGGCCAGGCCTGGGGAGATTTTGTCAGTAGTGCCAGTCTCAGTGACTATTTTGGGTAGGTTGTAGCTCAGCAGTAGAGACTGTTCCCAGCCTGAGGCCCATCAGGAAAAGCACAGCCTGGCATAGAGCAGGGGCTGGGTACAACACTCGTCACCATCGTCAGCTATTATGAGAAGAGGTTCCAGACAAGCTACGGCCAGTGGGCAGAACCTGCTTCTCTAGGGGCTGGGGACGGAGCCAGGGATCTGAGTCAGTCCTGTGCCAACATCCCCTCGCTGGGGCGCATGCAGGAAGGTGACTCCTTGCTCACACCAGTGCCACATGGCTCCTGCGACCTCAGCCTGGCTTAGACCAGCTCAAGATCTGCTCCTGCTCCCACTGACTTGGGAAGAGGGGTCAGGCCCTCAGCCAGAATCCCAGCCTCGATCAGCCCAGCAGAACCCAGACCAGCTGAGATGGGAAGGCTCCCAGCTCAGCACAGCTCCTAGCGACTGGGCCAGGACAAGGCATCCATCTGGGAGCAGCTCCTGTACCCAAGATGTCTGCCCTGTGGCTCATCTGGGACAGTTGTTTCCAATAGGTCATGAACCTCCTGGTTTGCATGTGGCCTGGGGCAGTTCAGACTAGTAGGCAAGGCCATTTACACGCCATGCATTGTAGCGGATCTAGTACACTGGGAATATGGAGCGTAACGTAATGATACTGAGCACATGTACAGAGTAGAAGGGCCAGCATCATGGCCCTCACATGTTACCCAGTTACATTCTGTTGAGATAGGTAAGTGACATGGTTCCTACTCTCAGATGGGGAAACCAAGGCGCAGGGACCAAGGGCCAGGCTTGCACATGCACATGCCCAAGTTTGGGCGCCCATGTTTGGAAATTTTGCCCCAAGCAACATTCCCCGATTGAGAGCAGCAGTCAGCGTCCCAGTGGGGATGGCTTGCAGAGCATGAAGCACAGATTAGTGTCCTTGCAATCCCCTCCCAAGGGACCCACACATGCTAATGGATCTGCAGGGTGAAGTGCTCATCCCTGTCACGCACTGGACCAGGTCTTATCAGGCTGAATAAGGCCTTAAAAGGAGCATTTAGGCAATTGCTTTTTAATGGGGGAAATCTGTCCCAGCTCCATGATCCAGCCGAAGATCATCCTTATGACTTCACCAAGGATGTGTCATGTGTCAGCGCCCAGGAAGAGTGTTTCTGTCAGCCTCACAGCTGCCTCCTTGTCAGAGTGCGGAGGAACCGTCCCTCCTGCCCAACTCCCAGTGAGCTTCCCCAGCACGCTGCCATGGCCGCCCGCCTGCCTGCCTGCATTACCCCTTGGGGCTCAGCTGCCACTCTCAGACCCTCTGGCAGGTCCTGTTGATCGGGCGTAACCCCAAGGGCGGGCCCAGGGAGAGTGCAACCAGCCAGTGCACAAGGATTATTTTTCACTCTTCTTGCTGCGATTTGACTTTCTAAGCAGCTTTCCCAGACTCCGCAGGGAGAGTGCCAGAAATTCCCTTTCTTTGGGGCATGCACTCCCTGCAGCCGTGATCCCAGAGATGTCAGCCAGTGCTGGCCCCCCTCACTTGCTGACAAAAGCTGGCCCCGCAAGCTGCTGGGATGGAAGGAATGGGGGGCAGACCTGGAGCTGTGCTGTCCTGGCCTTCAGGAGCCTTGTTGGGACGGCGTGTCCCTCAGACCCCCTGGACTCACTGAGAGCCAGGGCTCCTGGCTATGGAGTGACCAGCCCAGGACTTCTCTCCCCCGGCTCAGCAGAGCTGAGAGTGTCACTTGTTCACACTGCAATTGTTAACCCTTTAAGTTCCTGAGAGCATTCCCTCTCTCCCCAGGTGTAACCCTTTCAGTACTGCAGTGTAGTCAATATCTCCACCTCCTCCCAGAGCTCCCACATTTGCTCCCCATTCCCAACTCAATACATTTAACCTTGTCAGTGCCATGATGCACACCCCCTCTCCCTTGCCTGCAATACACCCACTGCCAGAGAGGGTTAATTAGATCCATCAGCTAAACCAGTCAGGGTCAGGATGCATGTTAAGATAAAACAAGACACAAACCAACATATGTTGAGTTTTCACAAGTCTGTTTTTAAATACTCTATAAAAACAGAAGGAACTCTCAGGCAACAATGTTGTGAATGAAGATAGGGTTTGACTGTAAACACAAAAATGGATTTAAACAACATTATTTGAAAATTAAACAGAAACACACGTTGTTTGAAAAACCTGGCAATTCCAAGTCAAGATTCCACTAACAGCCTTAAGATGGACCTTGTCCCCCTGCCCATCTTCAAACTATCACCAGAATCTTCCTTGGTCTCATTTCCCATACCTCATCTACTTTTTCTCTCCACCTAATATCAGCCATTAATCTTTGACACATTCACTCAGATATTCAGGGGGAATCACATCTTATCCATGTACAGTGCAGAGAAAACACCTTTCTCATCTGCTATTCCATTGTAAGCCAAAGGTCTCAACCTACTTCTTCAACCTTTACATGCAGACTGGAACCCCTACTGCATCTACTTCATCCAGCCAAACAAGGCTCATTGGCACCTTAGCCTGTCCACACCACACAACCAACCCACTGGTAGCCTAGGGCACCATCAGTGCCCAATCATGCTGAGATGTGTCTAGAATGTTATACATTAATTCCTAGTACTGTGGTACTATCAGTGTAGGACCATTTATATCTGTTTCCTCATTGGTTGACCAGGGAAGGTGGAAGCAAGTAGAGCCCTGCAGATCTGCAGATATCTGCTTTATATCCACAGATATCCACATCCGTGAACCATGATTGCTGATCATGGATTGGATGCGGATGCAAATTTTGTATCCGTGAAGGGCTCTAGAAACAAGATCAGCGTTACGGTTGTTCACTCTGCATTTTCTGGCTATCAGAGTTTGTGAGCAGTGTGTGCTATGACTGAGTGTGCACCTGATTTGGTTTGGAGCAGTGGCTCTATCCATAGGGGTGGTTTGTTCTGGGAAGAGTTAAATACATTCAGGGAGAAAGGTTCCTGCAACAGCCCCTTGTGCGTCCCAGTTGATTTAATGCGATCCCATTGATACTTGGAGCCTTCAGGACAGCATGGCAGCCAGGCGAGCAAGAAGAATCATTGTTCCTGCAAAATTTGTCAGGATGACCTCAGGTTTGTGTATTTATCTTTGGCAAAATAGACAAAATAAACTCACACACAAATCCTTGTCTCTTACTCCTAGGAAATGGGAGGAGAGAAAACCTTAGTGCCTGCAACACATTGGAATTGCTGACGTGTAGATTATTCTGCATTTCAAACCACAGTTAAGTTTCCCAAATTCCACTCGGAGCAGCTATTCATTGCATTATATGGTGACTGCTGCAGTCTCTGCACATGATACAGCTGTGCTGAGCCCTTCCCCTCCACTGTGGGCAACTAGAAGAGTAGAAACTTGCCATGTATGTTCTGGGCACAGGACTCAAGGGAAGATTACCAGGGACTGTCTAGAGAACCTGGCCTGACAGAGACCATTTCCAACCGTTTCTTCCTGCCTGCAGAAACTCGTTTTCTTCCTGATTCCCACTGAAGCTACCAAAATGGAACCAAGTGACTAGTAGAGATGGGCTATCACTAGGTCAAAATGATTCAAACAACTCTAAGGGCAAGTTATGTCTGTATCATCAGATGCCGTCCCCACTATGTGCTGCGGAGATAAAAGAGGATTCTGGCACTAGGACACCAATCAGGCAAGTAACATGTTTCCATCGCCCTTTAACTCTCAGATAGCCCTTTCTGCAGTTCAGTAACTCAGATCATATAGCGACGGGAAGAATCCACTCATACTCTGCCTTAGCCACATCAACATGGAACTGTTCAAAAGACATATGTGATCACGAGTCACAAAGAATAGTTCATCCTTTCTAGAACCTGAGGGAATGATCACAGCCTAACACCTGCCACTTGCCTGCTTAGCACCATTTCCAAGGCAACAGAGAGTCCTATTAGGGCCTGTGTCTTTTACACCTGTGCAAAGTGGGTGTGAGGCCCAACGCAGTCCGAGTACTCTACTCCCTGACACCAGCATTAGTGTTTTACAGTTACCGTGCACAGGCTTTGTGCAAATGTAAACGGCGCTCAGGCCTATAAACGACTTGTACCAAACTGAGATTGATCATTTCTGTCATTTATTCAGTTTGTCTCCTTTATTGCATGTTATGTGGCAATTTAACTCAAGACAACAGCCCTGTCTGTGGGATTCCTTGATTTCTGCCGACATTCAGCTTTTCCTCCCCCCCCCAGTTTTAGCGATGTGTCAACAGCTGGGATTGGGATGCTGTTAATGCTGGCCCTGAGCTGCTCATGCACTCACCTGCACCATGGCTAGAAACAAACATCCACAAAGCTGGGATATGGGGAAGATTTGCACTAAAATAATAAATAGGCAAAATGTTGTCAAATCGGCATCATATCTTTCATCAGCCAAATAGCAGTTCTGGGAACAAAGGCCACAAAGTGAAGAATGCCCCGTAAATCAACTGCATTAAAATTGCTGAAAGGCATGAGAATGTATGGAAGTGAAGACCCGTAAAGTTTATACTTAGTAAAGAATCATTTGAAAATATGTTTTGAAATTGTGCTGTCAGCTTCATAATAAACCCCTCTTACAAATAACCCAGAAATGAGTCTTAAAAACAATAATGGTTCATTTGAAAAGAATGTGGTGACACAGAACACATCCCCATCCCCCTCGCTTCAGAAAGGTGGCAGTATTGCTTTGGAGTAGCTGCATGAATTGTTAGGAACTGAGACTTCCTTCAAATGAACAGCAGTGTACCATAATATACCAACAAAATCTAAGGAACGACTTAATCTAATGCAATGTAAGATCCTAGTGATATGGAAACCACACCAAAGCCCTGGACCCAAGTTGTGTGTAACTCAGCCAGACTCGGACCCTTGTGTTTCCCCACACACATTTGGATTTTAACCAACTGCCAACTTTGTATTTGCTAAGAAAACAAAGTTTAAATTGACCCCCCAGCTATCTAAGAGATCCTGATAACACCACACATGTCTAGTATTGATATCGGAAGCCTCTGATCTTCTTACTACCCGCAGCATACGCAAAGGCAAAACAAGAGTGGGTGATGGTCTGGAATGTATGTCCACATGTACAGTAGAACTATAGAGAACTGTATGCCATTGAAGCTAACAGCAGATTGTCAAATACATTTTTCTAGCATTATGATCAATGAATTTACATTAATTAATGTCAGTTAAAAGAATGAGCAACACAAACACATCCACCCCCCTTATTTATTATAAGTATAGAACATGAATAAAATCACAAGTGTCCAGCAGAGGGGCTGAGTCAGAAGTGACCGTCCCATAGTTCACCTTCACTCACCTTCACTCATGCAGACCGTCCTCTGGGAAGCCCCTCACTGGGACTTCCACTAACTCACAAGAGTGGGACATGTTTTTAGTTGCAAACCCTCCGAAAGTGGCACTCAGCTGGGTGGCTCTGGTTTTATTTATCTGATGATGTCACTTTAAATATTTTGCATGTTCCATTTGTTATTTTTACTTCTAAAAATGACGCATTTCTGCAAATTCATTTTTATCCAATTAGTCACAACTTAATGGAACAAAGTCAACTGCCTGGATGTCAGAGTAAATGTCAGGCCTGTCTTCTCTGTCACTAGCATGTATATACAGGATAGCACCTGGAATATATGGAGGGGATTAGGCATGTCGTTTTTCACAGCTGCTCTTTTGGATTTCTGACCCAGTCCTTCACCATAGGGCCCAGGCCAAGAGAACCGGGAACTGTAGCTTTACCAACATACACCACAAACATAAATTGAAAGCAATGAAAAAGCAATTAAAAGTAATAGAGAAGAAGGAAAATGCATTTCTTCATTTGCAGAATAGCCTCTTTGAGAGCAAAGCCATGACAGCTTTACGACTCCCTGATTATTTTACTTGCATGCGGCTTCCAAACATTTAATGAAAACCAGCGTATGGCTGAGGCTTGCAGGAGAGGAAAACTTTACATGAAATTCTTGATGCTTAGCCCTACCTGATCTGAACTTGCTCCGAATCAGCAAAGAATGCTCAGAACCGAGCAGTGTCATGGTGACTCTCTGTGAACAGGTCCAGAAGCCCCCGCACTTAAAGCATGAACTGGCTCCAAGGAGACAAGCTGGCCACTGCTAGGGCCCCAGGATTCATCCAATCCTCCTGGGAGCCTCTGGGTGCTTTCAGAGCTGGGCTTGTAGAAAGCAGCAAGTGACTTGAAAAGATTTGGTCCCATCCAGCACTGCCCCTCCACAGAAACCAACTGCTCTCCCCTGTGCTGGGTTGAACTAATTAACTTTGAGCTAGCAGGACCCTCCTCCTGCTCAGAGTTTACTATCAGCAGCATCACTGGGTGTCCTGGTTGATGTCATAGTCTAGCAGGGAGCAGCGACTATCACTAAAGGGTCTTAGGAAAGACAGAAGTTTGATATCTGATCCTTATTACTACCAACAGGAACTTGGCCAATCAGGAGGCTCCTTCTCTCAGACAGCCGGCTTCAGAGCAGCTCTGAAATATCAACAGACCTAGAGCTTAACTCTTTCCAGCATGGGGAGATGTAGCCACTGGGAATTTCATGTGATGGGACTTAACTGCACAGAACCTAGAGGGGGGCTTAATAGCTGCAACTTGAAAATAATCTGGGCACCTTATTCTCTGATACTTAACAAGAACTTCAGGGACATTACGTGGAGCTCCCTCTGCTTCTGCAGGAAGGGGGGCAGGATGAGATATTTATTCATTGGGCTTTTATGCTCTCTGATGTACAGAAGTTGCGACTTCTTCCATCTAAGTAGTCAAAATGTCCCTGTGGGGCATGTACCATTGCCAGCATACTGGCATGCCCTCCCAGTCTGGTTCTGCTGGGGCTCCTTGTGATGCACTGATGGACTGTGCTGTACAGTGGGTTTATGCAGGACTCACCGGGCATTATCTCATTCTGATACCGATAAACCACAGATAAGGGGCATTTTTTGAGGAAACACAGTCTCCTGGTAACTGCATGGCCATCTTACCATCCAGGCCCAAAACGTTTGCTAAAATCAATCGTTCCATAGTTGACTTATTTGTTGGTGCTGAATATTAAATATGCTGAGGTTATTGCAGCTTAAAATCACCCTTTTGTTCAGGACAGACTAATGCAGTAATCACAGAGATGTGAGACACAGAACACAGAGACTGCCATTGGCCACATGGAGCCATACGGATGCTTCCCCAACTCCCATCTATCCCATCTCAGAGCTGGCAGTGCCTTTGCAAACACACAGAGAGGTGGATACAAATCCCTGCACAGCTTGTTCCATGGAAAAGATGACAGGCAGAAGTCGCTACCAGGGTCTGGAAAGAGGGTTTTCCTTTTAGTGTCTGACCAGAATGAGACTTTTGAAGTGAAAAATTTGCCAAGAATGTCCCAGAATCAGAAGCTAGAGATGGGAGCCCTAGGCTCAAAGGAGCTTGTTCCTTATTGTACATTCTCTGGTGCTTTGTCCCATGGTGTTTTAAATGTCCAAGGCAACAGACCCCTGCCATCCCTTCCCTGAGAGGCCATCCCCCAGCCTAACAATACAGCTCACTTCCTGATACACTCCCCAAACTTCCCCCTCACTCCTCCTCGCCCTGAAGAATTCCTCTCTGTCTGTGGGACTTGTTTACGTGCTTCACAGAGCAGTACACTGTTATCACGTCCTCTGCTAGTGTCTAGCCTCCTAGCTAAACTACTCATGTTTGGCCAAACACAAGCTGTTGGGCTCAAAACAGGGGGACCTGAGTGAAATTCCATGGCCAGTGATATGCAGGTGGTCAGACTAGATGATCCAATGGTCCCTTCTGGCCTTAAACTCTATGTTTTGCTCTTTTAATGTTTACTCCTCACCAGCCCCTTAGGTCTTAACTTCTTTGTTGCTCTTCTCTCAAACTGCCTTGCTCAATTGCGCTGTAATATTGCTGTGCCCAGAAGTGAATGGCATTGTTCAGATGGGGCCGCACCAGAGCCATGCAGAGTGGAACTAGAATCCAGCTACTCCCAGATGGGATCTCTCAACATCTGCAGCCCAGTATTGCTCGGCCCGTCCCCCCTGCGTCAGTACGTTGTAAATGCATATTTACTCTGTTGCCCCTGGCCTTCCTCGTCTATTGCTTATGCGGAGCTTTCCCTGCTTCAGATTGTTTCTCCCCAAATGCATTAACTGCATTTTCACATATCATTCTGTGTGGCCGAACCACTCTTCCCTCTATGTCCCTTGGAGGACTTCTCTCTCTTCTCTTCAGTATTATCTGCAGGTTTCATTGATGTGCTGGTTACCTGCCCTTCCAGATCAGCTATGTGAGTCTCTGTGACAGCATATTACGGGCTGCGGGGCTGTGGGGCTGAGGGGCAGGGTCCCTGTGGCAATGTGTTATGGCCTGTGGGGCCAAGGGGAGGGGTCTCTGTGACTGTGTTATGGCCTGTGGGGCTGAGGGGAGGAGTCTGTGTGACAGTGCATTATGGCCTGTGGGGCTGAGGTAGGGTTGCCAACTTTCTAATTGCAGAAAACCAAACACCCTTGCCCTGCCCCTGCCCTGCCCCGCCCCTGCCCCCTGGCCCATCCCTTCTCTGAGGCTCCGCCCCCACTCACTCTATCCCCCCTCCCTCTGTCGCTTGCTCTCCCCCACCCTCACTCACTTGCTCATTTTCACCAGGCTGGGGCAGAGGGTTGGGGTGCGGGCTCTGGGGTCAGACCAGGGCCGAGGGGTTTGGGGTGCAGGAGGAGGCTCCGGGCTTGGGGGGGTGGGGCTGAGGGGTTCAGAGTATGGGAGGGGGTCCGGGCTGAGGCAGGGGGTTGGAGTGTGTGGGGGGATACGGGCTCTGGGCTGGGGGGTGCAGACTCTGGGCTGGGGCAAGAAATTAGGGGTTCGGGGTCTGGGTTCTGAGCTGAGTCAGGGGGTTGGGGCACAGGAGGGAGTTCGGGGTGCAGGCTCCAGGAGGGAGTTTGGGTGAGGGAGGGGGCTCAGGGCTGGAGCAGGGGGTTGGGGTGTGGGAGAGGGTGCGGGCTGTGACTGGGGGTGTGGACTCTGGGGTAGGGCCGGGAATGAGGGGTTTGAGGTGTGGGAGGGGGCTCAGGGCTGGGGCAGGGGGTTGGGGTGCAGGATGGAGTTTGGGGTGCGGGCTCTGGGCAGCGCTCACCTTGGATGGCTCCCTGCAAGAGGCAACATGTCCCTCCGGCCCCTAGCCGAAGGCGGCTATGTAATGCGCGCTGCCTCCACCTGCAGGCGCCGCCCTCGCAGCTCCTATTGGCTGCGGTTCCCGGCCCATGGGAGCTGCGGAGCCGTGCTTGGAGCACGGCGTGGGCAGCACATGGAACCCCTATGGGCGTTCCTCCGCCTACGAGCCGAGGGACATGTCGCTGCTTTCGGGGAACCTCGCAGAGCCAGGTAGAGAGCCTGCCAGCCCCACACCAACCGGATATTTAACAGCCCGGTCAATGGTGCCAACCAGAGCTGCCAGGGTCCCTTTTCGACCAGGCATTCCGGTCAAAAACCAGACACCTGGCAATCCTAGGCCCTGTGCCCCTCCCTTCACATTACTGCTGGGAGGAGGCTCATTCGTTTCCTTTTCCCCATGTAATTCCCATCATTGTGAGTGCCGGGGGGCCTGAGGGAATGCTAGAGTAGACAAGTCCCCACCAGTCACTGGTTTCATAGAACCTGGCTGAGGGCAAGTCTCAGCAGCACAGTGGGAAAATGCGAGCAGCCCCCAGAGCCTCATCTGCACTAGCACCCCACTGCCGCTCTCACCAGTGCGCTGCGCCAGGGGAGCAATGGGGGGGACTAGGCTAGCGTAGGTGAGGCCCAGTCGGACAATCCACATTTGCCTGGCAAAGCAAGAGCAGAGAGGGAAGCCAGGGCCCGCTGGTGTGAGCTGCAGTGAAGTCCCTTGGCAGGGACTCTGCGAGCGTATGAAGCTGTGCAAGGCAGGGAGAGAAGCAACGGGCCTGAAAGCAGGAGGGCTGGGCTGAACCCAGGGCCAGTCATTAAGCAGCAAGGGAAATGCCCCAAAACAAAGGCCAGGAGCAGGATGCAGGATGGAGAAGGAAGGGGATCAGAGGAGGGCCAAGGTCCAGCACCCCAGTTCTGCAGGGGTGTCACTGTCAGCATGGGCGAGAGCTCTTAGGGGTCTGTAGTGGGCAATCTCTATGGTTGCAGTTGACAGAGCTGTGAAATAGAAGGGGTCCCTGCTCCCACCAGGTGTCCCAGCCCTCTGCCGCCCATTCCCGGGGCAGCGCAGTGCCTGTGGGGTGAGTACCTGAGTAATGAGCACATTGGTATGTGCTGTCCTGCAGCCAGGCTGGCTCAGTGTTTTAATGGCCCCAATAAACCTGCTCCCACTCCTCCTCCCTGGCCTGCCAGGGCTCAAGGGGAGATGCTGCTGCGCTGGGTCACACTGTGACCGACACGCCCTGGGCTTGGCTCAGTCTCGCTCATAAATCTCTGGAGACGGGGAAGGTTTCCTCGGGTCAGTTACAAAAGGTTCCGTTCAGAACTAAAATCCCATTGACAGTGGTGATCAGAGGGAGTCAGTGAGAAATAGGGAGACGGTGGGATCCCATTGCCCTGGGCAAGCACTGCCCAAGGAGAAGTCAGCACCACAACCCTGGAGAAATAGCCCCTTCACTGCTGGGCTTCTATGCCTAGGGCTTCTCTTCTGTGTTCAAAGGCTCCAGAGGGTCCCCAGGACCAGGGGATGTCTCAGAAGCCTCCTGGCCTGTAGGCAGGATCCCTGCTGCATCATAGAGCACCTCCTCGAAGCCTGCCAGCTCCCAGAAGTTCATGTAAATGAGCCCCTCCCAGTGCTCATCAGCTTCTGCTCACCCCAGTGCTGGGGTGTAATCGTTTCCATTAGTAAATCCAGAATGTGGCACAGCTCAGCCCATGACAGGAGGGCCTGGGGGAGGTGTGGGGGAGGGGGGGGGCGATCCATGAGGGAATGGCCAAAAGCTGCAGAGGTTGGCCTCTGCCTTGCCCTGGACAGCCCAATGGATCAGTGGCCCTCTACCTCAGTGAGTCTCCCTCATACCTCCTAACCCGTAGCATGTGACTGACTCCTTTTGGCCTTCCTCGCTTCCCAGTACGGGCGGAGAGCACCTGCCACCATTGGTGCTTCTTCTTCAGTGATGTACGTTCCCTGTCCCTGCCCCGCTCTGGGCTGGCAGCGCCGGCTCAGCGCGGCTGCTGGAATGGTGCAGGGGAATCTGGTTGTGTCACCAATGGAAAACCCCACAGCAAGTACCCCGCCTGCCCCTGCCGAGGCCCAGCTGTGGGGCAGGATGGGTGTCAGAGGCCCAACAGGAGAGACACAAAGTACAGGAGCTTCTGGGGTTCTGAGATCCTGAGTCAGGTCCCCCCGCCCCCAAAGGTTCAGGCACTCCCCTCTGCCAAGAGGATCAGGCACTGTCCCTTCAAACAAGTCAGGTCCCCTCACCCCAGTATCAGCATCAGGACCAGGACATGGGCAGTGTGGCCTAGTGGTTGGAGCAGAAATTGGTAGCCAGGCCAAGTCAGATACCAGGAGGTCAGAGTATGAGAGGGTCCAGAGGGCAAACCAGGATTCAGGGGGTTAGGCAGCAGGCAGAGCAGGTTACCAGGAGCTCAGAGTCAGGCAGTAGGAACAGGTAGCACAAGGGAAGCCATCCCAAGCAGGGAAGACCCAGTTGCATGGACAACTTCCTATGATGGGTTTAAATAGAAGCCAGGAATCAATCAGGACCCCCCAGAGTTCTGCCAGTCGGATCCCATGACTGGCCTCTGCTGTCAGCTGGTGCAGGGGTTGCTGGCTGGGCAGGGCAGGGGCTGGTGCAGGGTTTTTTGGCAGGACAGGGGCTGGCACAGGGTTTGTTGGCTGGGCAGGACGGGGCTGGCACAGGGGTTGCTGACAAGGCAGGGGCTGGTGCAGGGTTTGCTGGCTGAGTTGGGCAGGGGCTGATGCAGGGTTTGCTGGAAGGGCAGGACAGGGGCAGGCACAGGGTTTGTTGGCAGGGCAGGGGCTGGTGCAGGGGTTGCTGGCTGGGCAGGGCTGGCACAGGGGTTGCTGGCTGGGCAGGACGGGGCTGGCACAGGGTTTGTTGGCAGGGCAGGGGCTGGCACAGGGGTTGCTGGCAGGGCAGGATGGGGCTGGCACAGGGTTTGTTGGCAGGGAAGGGGCTGGCACAGGGGTTGCTGGCTGGGCAGGATGGGGATGGCACAGGGTTTGTTGGCAGGGCAGGGGCTGGCACAGGGGTTGCTGGCAGGGCAGGACGGGGCTGGCACAGGGGTTGCTGGCAGGGCAGGGGCTGGTGCAGGGTTTGCTGGAAGGGCAGGACAGGGGCAGGCGGTTTGTTGGCAGGACGGGGCTGGCACAGGGGTTGCTGGTGTGACACTGGCAGACCAGGTGGCAGCTCATGTCAGCTCCCCAGGCCTCAGTGGAACTTTGACCCCCACACATGGAACCAGTCTGGCTCCCTGCTGCGGTAGGGTTGTTAAAATAGGTACCTGAATGGCAGGAATGGGTTTAGTGTTCAGCATTTCATAGAATCATAAAATAATAGAATATCAGGGTTGGAAGAGACCTCAGGGGGTCATCTAGTCCAACCCCCTGCTCAAAGGAATGCTGGTGAGTTGCTGCCTGCACTGATCTCACATATAGCATCTGTATCCCATATTAGAAGGTGTCATTTGAGCATTTGCAGTGTAAGCCTTTGTAACTGTGAAAGTCAACAGGCAGGCATGAGCCATTAATGAGTGTGACATGCTGGTCTCCAGCGGAAGGTGTTCTGTCCTGTGCGACAGGGAAGGCCCATCTAGCATAAAGGGTATGTCTACACTGCGATTAGACACCCGCGGCTGGCCCGTGCCAGCTGACTCATTATTTGTATGCATTTGCTACGTTATCTGTATCACAGCAGGGTTTTAGAGGCCCAGTCAGGATCCTCAGTGCGCTTGGTGCTGTGCACACCGAGTATAAGATGACCCCTCCCTTGCAGAGTTTACAGTCAAAAAGGGCAAAGGGCAGGAGGGGAAGGGACTCACCCTGCAAGGTGGGAGGGTCCCAGAGCTCTGGCTGTTGCCTGAGCCCAGAAGTCTACACAGCAATGAAACAGCCCTGCAGCCTGAGCCCTGTGAGCCTGAGTCAGCTGGCACGGGCCAGCCACGGGTGTCTAATTGCAGTATAGACATACCCAACGAGGACAAAAGACTTTGTTGTTTACTCTCTCCGCATGAGGATGAGTCTTGCAAGTGGATTCCTCCCATCAGCTGAGTTTGCAACCCAAAACAGAAGGGGGGTGGGTGACGTAGCACCCCATAATGCTTTATGAAAATATGCTTATGAATGTAAATATGACATAACTGGAATATGTTTTATGCTACATATGCCAGGTAACATATCTCTGCAAAGGTTATGATCTACTGAATATATTCATCCTATTTGCATGCATGTATCATTTTTGTATTAGAAGTTATGAATATTGGCTGTGTACTTGTTTGCTTTTAAGTAGCCTTAGTAAGCCATTTGGTCAGCTTCTTTAGAAAGGAATTTGCAAGTTAAGTGCCCAGTCAAAAAACACTTAACGGACAATGGATCTTGGAAGACTCCAATCCACATAAGAAGTCTACCTGAGGACGTTCAAGGTAGCATGTGAACAATGGCTGCCACCTGTAAAGTTCTGAGTCATGCATGGAGATGTGACTTGCCCATGTGACTCCAAAACTTCATCTTGGATTCTGGATAGGAGAGAGGAGGGGGTCTCCACCCACAGAGAAAGTCTATTTAAGCCCCTGGGAGACCCCTCCATTTTGTCTTCAGCTGGCTCAAGAGATAGCCTCTCCACCCCCAAGGATATGTGAAAGAAACTGGAATGGAGGACAGTAATTACAGGGGGTGTGAGTGATTGCTGAACCCAGACTAGAAGGAGGCTAGTCTGTAAAAGGGGCTTATTGGAACATCTCTGAGGGTGAGATTTTATCTGTATTCAGCTTCTTACTGTATTAGGTTTAGACTTGGGTGTTTTATTTTATTTTGCTTCGTAATTCATTTTGTTCTGTGTTATTACCTGGAACCACTTAAATCCTACTTTTTGTATTTAATAAAATCACTTTTTACTTATTAATTAACCCAGAGTATGTATTAATACCTGGGGGAGGGGCAAACAGCTGTGCATATCTCTCTATCAGTGTTATAGAGGGCGAACAATTTATGAGTTTACCCTATATAAGCTTTAGACAGGGTAAAACGGATTTATTTGGGGTTTGGACCCCATTGGGGCTGGGTATCTGAGTGTTGGAGACAGGAACATTTCTTCAGTTTAGCCTGCAGCTTTTGTGGGACGTGGTTCAGACCTGGGCCTGGGTTTGTAGCAGGCAAGCATGTCTGGCTCAAACCAGTCAGGGCACTGAAATCCTAAGCTGGCAGGGAAAACAGACTCAGAGGTAGTCAAAGCACAACAGGTGTCAGTCCCAGAGGGGGTTTCTGTGATCTAACCTGTCACAGAGGGAAGGGAATAAAACCCCCTAACAAGGACCAACTGTATCTTTATGCTGCTTGGACTTTAGATGGGGGCCTGTTTTCTAGGCATAAGCAAGGGATCCCCAGCTGCTTAGCCTGGGTTAGTCCTAAAGGACATAGGGCTCTTGATTAATATGGAAGCTTCTATTACCTTTTGAACTTTAAGATTGTAACTCATTTGTATGTATGTTTAACTGCTTTAACCTTGTAAATAACACTCTTGGTTCCTTTTCCTATTAATTAATCTGTATATAGTTTATTATAGGGTTGGTTACAATGTCTCTGGTGTGAGATTTAAGGTGCAATTGACCTGGGGAAAGTGACTGGTTCTTTGGGACTGGCAGTAACCTGAATGTTGCTGTGATCCTTGCTGTAAGGGGCCATCTATCACAAAGGCAGCTCAAATGGGTGGCAAGACAGATCGGAGTACCCAAGGGGACGGTCTGTGACGCCATGTTAAGGCTGTTATAGTGCCTGAGGGGTTACACTTGAAAACTGGTTGGTGAACTCTAAGTGTAGAACTCACAACCAATTTGGGGTTTATGCCCTGCCTCATACCAGTATGGCCTGAGAGTGGTATTCATGCTCTGGAGCCACTGTAGGACAGCTTGACAGCTGGCAGGGCAGGGGCTGGAGCAGGGGTGGTCGGCATGGCAGGGTCTGGCACTTTTCTTGCTTTCCAAAGGTGATTCCTTAGGTAGTTCATATTATTTGTATCACAGCAGGGCCTAGAGGCCCCAGTCAAGATCCTCATTGTGCTTGGTGCTGTACACACAGAGTGTAAGCTCTGCCGCCTGCCTGTCCGCCAAGGGGAGCTTGCCCTGCTATAGAGCCTCTTGCTCACTGCATGGCCGCCACGCTTCACGGGGGCCCCCCTGCGTGAGATCCGAGTGCTGCTGTTAGATCAGGGCCATTCCCAGTGCATGTATCAATGGCCCAATCCATGGCCCAATTTCCCTTACAGTCAAAATAGACAAAGGGCAGGAAGGGAAGGGACTCACCCAGGAGGGCAGAAGCAGAACCAGGCATGGAACCCAGGGGTCCTGATGTCTAGGCCTGTGCCCTATCCACACCATTACTGCCTCTGTGTAGTAGCAAGACCTAGTGAATGACCATTAACCTCCCGTGGTGAGTGATCAGCGATGCCCTGAACTTCTCTGCAGAAGTCATTGGGCCTGTCAGTAAACATGCACACATATGTGTACGGCACACCAACATGTCTGTACACACACCCATGTGCATGGACACTCCTGCCCATGTATAATATGCACCCCTCCCACACATACACACATGCCCGCCCCCCTCGCCCCAGTGAGCAGTGGGTGCTGTTCGGTGTGAACTACACACCCCTGGCATTGGCCCTGGCCTGTGCTCAGAGAGGCTGTGTTGCAAGCTGCAGCAGTGCTTGCTCAGGCTGGGCCCCGGCCCCTAGAGCTGTGGTGAGCTGGCTTGCTTGAGCCAGCTGTCTGTGAGCGATCTCAGGCCCTGGCGCCCAGGGCAGTCTGCATTCCGAACTGGTACAGATAGGTTGCATGGGGGCAAGCTACATGATCTCAATTGTTCTGCTTTCCTTTGTTCCTGGCTGGCTGAGCTGACCCCTTATGCAGGAGGGCCACTCCCTGTGCTCTCATGAGCTGAACTCTGCTCCTGCTAGGAAGTACAGAACAGCCATGGCTCATGGTCGCTGTATCCCTGGCTGTGGCAAGCAGCAGCCTGCGTCTCCCCCAGCAAGCAAGGGGAGCTTGCCCTGCTACAGAGCGTCTCGCTCGCTGCATGGCCGCCACGCTTCAGGAGGGCCCCCTGCCTGAGATCCGAGTGCTGCTGTTAAATCAGGGCTATTCCCAGTCCATGTATCCCTGCCACAACCAAATCCAGTGTCCCTGCCAGCACCTGCCCTTTCCTTCACTTTCGATGCCCTGGCAGCTGAGCCAACACCATTGCTGAGTAGCCTGTGGCCACAAGAGGGAGCTCAAAAGTGTGAAAGGCTGCATAGTCTAATGGAATAAGCATGGCACCGAGGTAAGGGACTGATCCCAGCTCTAACATGGATGCCCGCGGTGATCACAATCAGGTCACTTAATCTTTGTGCTTCAGTTTCCCCATCCATAAAATGGGGCTAAAGCATATTCCAGGGGGTGTCTGGGACAAGTGAGTAGGGAACATTTGCAAGGTGCTAAACTCACCGAATGCTCACAAGCCCCTGTAGGGTCAGCACATGTAGCAGCCCCTAAGTCCTTGTTCATTTGGACAATTATCCCTTGCAAAGTTTCTGACTGCTGTCAACTCTGCCCAGACCCCAGGACCAACAGTTGGGCTCCACTCCTCCTGCAGCAGGTGGGGCACCCCCCAACACAGACATATGCCATACAATGATTCAGTTCAGTTTGGGGTGTTCGCCAGGAAACATCTCACTAACCCTCCCCAAACGCTAAGGCTGACCCTCTTCCCTGCACAGGGGAACAGGATTCACTTACAGTCCAGAGGGGCAGCTCAACATTGTTTTGCAGGCCCCCTCAAAAACACTAAAGCTGGTTTGGGGAGAAAATAAATCATCAGTGTGGGTCTGACAAGCAGGAGCTGACAAGGACACTACGCAGTCTCAGGCTGCACCTTCAGCCCCACTGGAAAACGGTAGTAGGCTGAACTCAGCATTTTCTTGTCAGTGCCATTCCTGCAGAATAGAGCTTATTGAAAGTTTAAATTGATCAAGAACTCTGTGAGGTGCTCAGGGTCTATAATGATTGTTAGTGTCTCACCAACAGATTAGAAGTGGTTGACTGTGTCAATAAAGAAACAAAGCAGAACGGGGTGACATAATTTGATCAGACTTTCAACAGGCCTTTGGCAAGGCCCTGAACAAAAGGCTAGTAAAGAAACTAAGTAGTCCTGGGTGAGAGGCAAAGCATTGTCATGGATCAAAAACTGGCAAAAAGCCCAGACAGAAGAGTCCGAATGAACAGACAATCTTCAGCATGGCCCAAGGTTAACTGCAGGGGCCTCAAGGCTCCCTGTTAGGACCAGTGTTGTTTAATACAGTTATTAATCAGCTGGAAAGGGAAATGAGTAGTGAGGCTGCAAAATTTGCAGATGACTCATAGTGATTAGGTTAGTTATTAGGTTATTAGTTCAACGTTTTTTTCATTTGCGGACCCCTAAAACATTTTGAATGGAGGTGCAGATCCCTTTGGAAATCTTAGACAGTCTGCAGACCCCCGGGGGTCTGCGAAGCACAGGTTGAAAACCACTGTGTTAGTCAAATCCCGACAGGACTGTCAGGAACTCCAGAGGGACCTGACCAAGCTAGGTGCATGGCCAACACAATAGCAGATGAAGTTCAGTCAATGATGATAAATTCCTGGATTCCGGTAGCTATAGAAGATGAACTGGCAAAAGTCCGAGACGCTGATGGAGTCATGTGCAAAATTCAAAAATGTCCCTCAGAAATGCTAAGCTGCCTGAGTTTGAGTCACTGCAGATGTTTACACAAGTTTAATAGCTTGAGGCAGCTATGCATTTAATACGCTTAAACTAAAGATCCTCTAGTTTTCAGAGTGGAGATAGTGTTGTCGACTCACATTAATACAGAGTAAGGGGTGACCAGAAGGGACAAGTTACTGTTGAATGTTTGGGGGGGGACATGCACATGCACAATGCTCTGCAGGCCAGCCAAGAGGGGTCATTTAACAAAAGATTTTTGGGCATCAAGACCTGCTGCCAGGTTCTCTCTGAAGTAGTTGCTAACCCCGCTCAGGTGCCATTTGGCTGGGTTAGCACAACTCTGTACATCCTAGAGCTGACAGATAATTGATAGCCAGTGTGCTATTCCATGTAGTTAGTGTCTTTTTCTGTTCACAAATTAGCTCCAAGCAGCTCAAGATTTTTCCTGGTGTATTTGTTGTTCAAAATAATTTATTCAGAAGTTGTTTCTACCAGGAAGTCTCATCTGTGGATTATTCATGAGCAGCTCTCTGGGAGTGTGCCAGATGTGAGCTTGTAATTGGACACTTACAGCAGGTCACATAGACGAACACGCATCAGAAATGACCTGGTTATTACGTAGTCAGTTCCCTTGTGCAAGCTGGAGTCATTTGAGGGTTGCTCTAATTTACACTTGCATCCAGTAGGGCAGTCTGCTGTGGGGCTCTCCCAGTTTCTCCTGTTGTAGCTATTTCACTTTGTATAAATAATTATATTATCCCTGGAGCAGGGATTTGAGTCTCCCACATCCACAGGGTGTGCCCCAGCCACCAGGCTATAGAGTCTCTTTCTCTGGCCCAATGACTACTCAAATTTTATGTACAGTAGAATACCTTCACCAGGAGAGAGTGACAGAGCCCTGCCCCACAACACCCAATAGCTAGTGCTCTCCTGGGAGAAGGGCGACCATCCCTTCTCCACATCAAATAGTGGAATTGAACCTGGGTCTGCCCACCTCCTGGTTGAGTGCCCCAACCACCGGGCTAAAGCCTATGCAGGGGAGGAAGTCTTCTCCTCTGGCCATTTGATGGATGGAGCCCTTTACAAATGACAGGAACCAAATGTTTCAGGCACAACCAGATGTTTTGTTCAACACAAAATTCCCTTTGTCGGTTTACTGACATTTTCAGCGTGTTTCAGTTTTACCTGAACTGATTTTTTTTCAATTGCTCAGGACTGCCAGCAAACTGAAAACTCCGTTATTTGCCCAGATCTACTGACCACTTGAAGTTTCCCCCAGTATTAACTAGAAACTGAAACATTGGAGATAAGTTTAAGGTCCTGTGTACAAGCAGTGCTGGGACGGGTTCATATCGGGCACAGCAAAGGGCAGTTAATTAATGACGGAGAAAGCCAGTTCAATAGAAAGGAAATAACAGGGCATGCTGCTTCCTGTTAATAGCAGCTAAGCCTGGAGAATGCTTGTGCATCCACTGCTAGGGCAGGGCAGTGCTGGCAGAGCAGAGTCTAGCCAGGGTAGGTGCAAACTCTCCAGCCCCCTCACGAGGCCTGCACCCTTCAATACACACACATGCACCCCGCCTCCAGCAATATCCACCCTTGGGGAACGTTGCCAAGGTTTGTGCCTGAGACTTGCTGGCTGTTGCTCCTCTCTGTCTGTTGGGGCACGGGGTGTAACAGTTGTTAGACACACAATGGAGCAGGTAAGAGGCTGCGTGGTATTTCCTGGCCCTGTTTCCAGACATGGGTGAGGATTCCATAAGTCTAGTACCCTGCCCCATGGCACTGATTCCCGCGTATGCTGTTACAGCCCTCTGCTCCCCACCCCAAGGGTGACAGCAAACCCAACCACCGCAAGCCAGCAGCAGGTGAGAGAGCAATCCTGCCTTTGGAGCAGTGGCCTCTGAACCTCACTCTGCTCACACTGCCATGGCTTGGTCTCAGATCGACTCCTTCAGCTGTGACTCGTGAGCTGCCAAGCTGCATCCAGCAGCTAGAGCCTGTGTTAGTGACTGACTCCTGGTGACGGGATGTGATTGTTACTCCTGCCTGCTGCATTCTGGATGTCCCCATGAAACAGAGAATGGTGTCCTCCAGGAACCTGTAACAGACCCTGTGCCGGGGCCTGGGGCTGGGATCACAAACCCAGTACAGACACTGAGCTGGAGACATGGGGCTCAGGTGGCATTCAGAGATTCTCGGGGCAGAAAGGCGCATTGTGATTATCTAGCCTGCCCCCTGCATGACAAGGCCAGAGCACTGGCGTGATTTCTGTTTGAACAATGTGTACCTTGTAGGATAACATCCAGTCCTGACTTCCAGCGATGTAGAGTGCATCGAGCCTCTGGCAAGTGGTTCCAATGGCTAACTGCATGTTAATAAAACATGTTAACAGGAACAAGAAGCAGCCAATGTGGAAAGGCTTCAGGTTATTTCATAGATGGGGATAAGGCATCGACAGAATTGATGGACCATTCTTCTGAATTAAAGAATGAGATCACTGCTATAGAATTCTATAGGATGGTTCCAGAATCTATGGAAAAGGTCTTGTGCTCCGTTAAATGCTATAGATTTATAGACTCACTTTTATAGAACCTGTTAGTTTCCTCCCTCTTCAGTCCCATTGAAGCATTAATTGAGCATATCTTAGAGAGAGAATACAGAGCTGCCCCTCCCCCATGCTGAGAAATAACAAGTGCCCACACAGCCATCCTATGTTGGGAGCAGGCATCCCATCATAGAGCACGATGACCAGACATCCGCTAAGTAATTTATGCTCTCGGCTCCACGCCTGTGGACAAGTAAGTGCTCTGGTGTTTCACAATACTCGCTTGACAAGGTCATCCTGCACTTCCAGCATGCGCAGGCCTGAGTTCTTCCTGGACACGCATGGCACAGGGGCTGCTCCTCCACAAGCGCGCTCACCACACTCCGAGAGGGGCAGTTTTTCACATTATTACTATTCTGAGGAAGGCAAAACAGGCCAGTGGAGGTGACACAGGCTGCATGAAACAGCAATTCAGCGCGCTTCCCATTCCTTCACTTCCACTACTGCTGAAGCCTCTGCACCGTAAATCAGAGAGCAGGAGCAAGCCTTAAATTCCAGAATAAACTTAGTGATTGTCAAGGACAATTGCGAACCAACAACTCACACCCCAGAGCCACAATGAGAGCAGTTCTGGTGCGACCCACAGCTGTGGGAAACAGGCCCTAGAGGTGCAGCTCAGCTCTGTGGGATCCCTCCTGGGCCTCTGAAAGGGTCTGGAGGTGCCACCATGTTTGTGCCACCAAAGGTAGAAATGCAGGGCTGTGGAGGATACACCCTGCTCTGGGCTCTGAGATCCTGGCACTTCTGCTTCCCTGTCTGGGCTTGCGTTAGGTCCTCCATTTCGGGCCCTTGACTTTAGAGTTCACTTTCTTCTTTGCTCTCTAAAGCTGCAGTCTGGCCTACTCTGCACTAGAACAGATTTGCCAGTACAGCTCTACTGGCAGACTTGGTGGCGATGCACCCTATCCCAGATAAAGGAGTGCGTTAGCTGGTATAGCTCATACTGGTTCCCTAAATGACTCCAGTGTGATGCTCTGGGGTTCATCCAGACCAGTCGTGGGTTGTGTCACCACCTGCCCTGTAAATCTGGCTGTTTCTGTGCTGTGTAGCTTTGGCTCAGCACCCTGACACCAGCAGCCTGCTCACAGCACCATGACCTCACCCTGACTTCCACTGTCCTGGTTCTTCCTCGTAGGGTGACCCCTACACCCTCCCAGCACTGTTCATTTAACTGAGGACTTACCCTTCTCTTTAACATACAGCACTGAGATAGTTTGTAGCAAAACTATAAACAAGTTTATTAACAAAGACCAAACGATTAAGTGATGCCTAGTAAGAGTGACAGAGAGATGAAAAGTTACAAACACACTTTCTAGTGACTAAATTTAACTTCAGCAAATTACAGTCTTGGTCTAAGCAGCTTTCTCCCCTATATTGAGTTTTCAGACTTTCAACCCCCTTGGCTGAAAGGTTCCACATTTCTCAGATGTACAAGAGCTTTGCCTCTTGTGTGTGTCCAGTAGTGGATGCCGAAATGGCATTCTGTCCTTGCTTAGACCTTCCAAAGTTCAACGATCTTGCTCAGGAGGCAGGAAGGCTTCCTGGAGCTGCAGCTTCCATCCTCCATTGAGAGTGTTAAGTGGCCATTTTCCATATTGGGTTTGCCCAATGACTTTGTCTATCCTCCATTCTCCCTCCTTGCTCCATTTACATTGGAGACACATTCAAGCAGGAGGAACCACATTCCTTTGTCTGGGATGGGGTGACTTAAACCTTGCTTGAGAAACACCATTTAAGAACATATTTCCAGCACATATTTATAATTCTTCATATATCATCCGTACATACATCACACAATAATATTAACGACCAGCATGTTGCCAGCTTCTATACGATACCTTATGTGACACCTGTTAGATACAGAATGTGGCAATAGTGAGTTGGGGCAATGAGTGTGTTAGACCTGATATGAGTTATGTTATGAGGTGTGCCCTCTGCCAATTGGCATGGAGGGGCTCCCAGGGTCATAACCAGCAAAAGCACTGTTTTTCCAGTATAACTGTGCCTACACTAAGACTTGTGACAGTATAGGACTATCATTAAAACATTCCCCTCCAACTGATGTAGTTACACCAGCAAACGCTTCTAGTGTAGACCTGGAATTTGCCTCCTGGACAGCCTCCCCGGTGTGTCTGTTAACTCCAGTTTTTCTGGGAAGGGCTAGTCAGGCTTTGGTTTCTTTCTCTAGCCCCTGGTAGCTCCTTTTTGGAGCATGTCTGTGACGTTTCTGTCAGCTGAATCTCCGCATCGTGCTCTGGACAGACAGACATACCCGAACGGGTGGACATTATGACTCTGCACCTCCCCTCTCATGAGTAGCTTTGGTAAAACCTGTGCCAGAGGCTTGTGAGTAGCAAGAACCTGCGGAGGTCTCAGAGTATCCATCTGACTCTCTGCATTGGGACATGCCGAGGCTGCCCCCTCAGCCCTCTAGGTCAGAGCTCAGGTTCTGCTGTTGGCTATAAAACTACAGTAAATTGGAAGAACACGAACCTCCCACCGCCAGTAGCGGCGCCAGCATTTCCGGCGCCCTAGGCGGCGGAAGGTCCCGCCCCCAAATTTCTACGGCCGGCCGGGGCGCCGGCACCCCTCAAATGTTCGCGCCTTAGGCAACCGCCTAGGTCGCCTAATGGGTTGCGCCGGCCCTGCCCACCGCCCTCCCCTGGCACTGCTCTGCTGAGCAGGGACTCCCTGAAAAGGGGCCTTCTGGGCCAGCCACAGGGAACAACCCGCCTTGTACCCCTTGTAGTCTGGGGATGGGCTCTGGGCTGCAAGGCTCTTCTGGCCAGCTTCAGGGAAGCAGCCTGGTCTCTTTCTCCCTGGGCGGTGGAGATGGGCTCTGGAGATGAGTTCACAGAGCCTAGCACAGTGCCTAGTTGGGCATGAGAGCTGGGAACACATCTGGTCCCACGGGGCTCAGCGAAGCACTCACTCAGCCCTTCCATCCTAACCAGGTGGTGATCTGAAGCAGTGGGGAGCGTGAGGCTGGCACTCGTCCCATCCCCGTGCTCGCCAGGCTGCCACTGCAGCACACGTGGCACCAGCTGATCAGAGAGGCCTGGGCAGGGTCTCACTCCTTTCCAGGAGCCTGCAGCGCACAGAGGAGTAGGAGTTTACAGTGGGAATGCCGGCAGCCCTGTCTGTCTAGCACTAACAGCAGACAGGCCTCACTCGACTTCGAGCTGTGAACTATTTATCACAATGCTGCAAGCATCTGAGCCGGTTCCCTTAATTTATGACAGTCCATGGGATGTGATGCAACTGACAACACTAACAGAAAATACTTCTGCACTTTACTAAAGCTACTATTAAGCTGCCTGATGTTTTCATCATAATATTTACTTCTTTGTAAATAGGCTAAATTCTCCAATCCTGATTCAAAGCAGAAAGATCAGAGAATGAAAATAAAGAGATGACATGGCTGTTTAAAGATTATGTAAAATGTTTTCTACTCGCATAAATATTTGATTGTAAAAAGTTCAGTCTGTTGTGTTTATTGAGGAGGGCTGCGCCGGGTGTGCCGAGTGCAGGGTGGGGCCTTTGTCCAGGCTGCTCACGCATCAGAGCCTCGCCATGCACCACAGCTTGGGGGATCGGACAGGGCTCCTGCTACTTCGCTTGTCTGGGCTATTCTGAGCCACCGTCAAGGCAAGGCCTGAGCCCCTTTGGAACAGCAAGAGTGTCTCATCTCTCTGGGTGTGGTGCATTCCAAAGAAAGGATGGGAACCCCAAAGTCTGGGCCTGGATGTGCAACCCGGAGGGCAGGGACTTGCCACAAGCGGCTCTGGCTTGAGCACGTCTTTAAGGACAGACAGGCTATGCTGGAAGAAGTTCAGTGAGCTGCCATGGGGGCACCCATGCCCTGGGCTCCTCCCTCAGTTCTTCCTTCTCCGGGTTAGTGGGACATGGATGCTGCAGAGGCAGAGTGTTGAGCCCTGGGGGAAGGAGAGCCCTTGCAATTGGGGGCCCTGGAAAAATGGGCGCCCCCGTGCCCCACTCCCCAGCAGGAGCATGAGGGACTGCAGGCAGGGATGGGGCATGGGCTGATCTGCTGGTGCCCCCTTCCAGATGGTGAGTGTGTGGGATGGAGGCTCCCGTGGGTAATGCCTGTGAGAGAGGGGCCAGAACACCTCCCCTCATTGCATTCCGGGGGGAGGCACAACTGCCTGAGCTGACTGCGCTCAAAGTAGTTGCCAGCTGCCCACCCACCTGAAGATCCCGGGGTGGCAGAAGGCCTCTGGGCTCCCACGCTCAGAAGGCTGAAATGGTGAGGAGGGGTCTGGCCCTGAGCGGAGGGGCCTGGGATGCTGGGGTAAAGCCCTCGTGTGTGAATATGGAGGCATATGGACCTAGCCAATGTCTGCTGTGCCAACCCTGGGTGTGTCTGTGCGTCTCATGCCTCAGTCTGTGTGTTCTGGGCAGGCAGATTTCCAGGGGTTTAGTTCCTCAGAACTGACATTTTGGGGAGTGTTTTCCCAGTGGCAGCTGGGCGGGGACGGCAGAGTCAACGCCCTGCTCCCGCCCTGCTCTGAGTGCTCTGGCTGCATCCAGGCTGGAGCTGTCAACACAACAGCGCCTTGGGGATGAGCCACAGCCCTGACTAGTGCTGTACCTCCCACCGTGCTGTCCATCAAACACCACAGCCGCTGGCTATTCTAACAGGGCTTACGGCTCGGAACTACACGCTCTCCCTGGGTGTGAGCACAGCACACTGCAGTCCCAGTCATGGGGGAAAGCGCATTTAACAAGCTCCTTTGACTGCCTCACCTGCACTTTGCTACCTAGTCCGTCTACCTGGAGTTCAAGTCAGGAGCAAGTCATGCAAGTTAGCCCAAGGAAATGCCAAAGCCACCCTCTGTGCCACCCCACAGTGTCAGACTGCTGTATATGGTACACAACCCTTCTATACCAAAGCACACTGTCACATCTGCCGAACACGCCAGCCAGTAACACAAACCTCTCTGGACCACACCACACCTTCAGCCATGCTTAGGCCTGGCAGAATTCCACTCCCCCCCTCCCCCCCACATTTTTATTGATTTGAATTTTCACAATTGCAGGAAATTATGGGGGGGATCAGACAACAGGGAAATCAGACAATAATTATGTAATGATGGTAGACGTTGCAATTCTAACAATTAAACTGTCAGCATCGCATGGCAAAATACACAAAGTAAATAGCCTTAAATAAAACTTTAATAAGTTCTGAAGCAGCATTTTTCTTACTTTGCATAGTTGTAAATTTCAGCTACTGTCAATGGAAATATCTTTTAATCGGTTTTTGTGTGTAGGATGAAACTGATGTTTGTTGACATTTACTGATAAAAATCTAATCCTTCCAAGTCTATATATGCTGTATACGTAACATGGGTTACACAACCCCCTCTTTACCACACCCCACCATCACGTATGCCATCTGCGCCTCACACGTTACATAACATTTATTTTAAAAATTGGTTTAAAAAAAGTCCTGGTTGCGTCTCATATCCTCTGCCCCCAACCCCCAAACAGACATGCCAAACCCACAATAATTAAATAAATAAATAAAACCCAGAAATTGGGCTTGTTTTTGGCTTAATTGGCTTGTGAGTTGCTAGTTTTTGGCTTGTTGCTTGTTTGTCTTGTAGCTTGTTGCTTCTCTTTTTTGATTGGCTCCTGGCAAGCAGGGGCAAGGGGCAAGCAGGGACAAGAGGGGGAGAGAGTCAGGGGTGCAGAGCGGGCCCACCACAGTCCCAGACTGCAGGCCGGGGGGATTTAGTCGCATAGAGTGTTGGGGTTCTTAGGGATTGTCTTGTTTTGGCCTTGTTTTGAAATGGGATTAGCTTGATTTTTGGCTTATTGTGAACGTCGGGGTGCTTATTTACCGCGTAACAGTTGGCAACTGTGCCCCTAACACCAAGTGCTTAGTGCTATATATTGGATGCTGAGAAACAGGAAATGTAAGACATCTCTCAAGATGACCCAGGGTGCTGGCACTAATGTCAGAGTTTTAATGGGTTCCAGTCTTTTGTGAGTTGCCATAGAAGCAATGTAATTGTGTAATTCAGAGAGCTGCTGGGACTCTCCTATTTCCTGTTCTTTATAGTCAGGGGAGGGCGGGCGGAGGGTCTCAGCGAGGGGAGGGCGGGCGGAGGGTCTCAGTGAGCGGGGAGGGTGGGCGGAGGGTCTCACCTTCGGGCGTGTGTTTTCTTGACATGGATTTTCTGGCACACAGGTACGGAGCCTTGTATCTGTGACCGTCTCCCCTCTCTTCCCTCAACCCCCTGCTCATGTCTGTGGCTGCCAAGCCCCTCGAGGCTTGTGTCTGTGCAGTGCTTGGCACCAGGGGGCCCCGTTCCCAACTGGGACCTTCGGGCTCTTCAGCAACAGTAATAATGATGGTGATGGTGACGATGGTGCTGGGTCCGGTCTTTGCCCCGGGTTCTGTTAGCCATGTTAGGGATGTGAGGGGAGAGCTCTGAGCGGCTGTCCCAGTGCATGGGGTCACCTGGGAGTTCCCAGAGCAATAAGGAGGAACTGGGATTGTGGGCAGGGTCAGCATGTGCTAGTGTCATGGACAGGCCTTTCCCTGCTGACTGGGCCGGGCCACTGAGCAGGGCCGGTTATGCTGCTGTGTGGCCAGTGCAGGGAGGAAAGGTGTCTGCCATATTTGGCAGAACTGTGTTGGCAGTGGGCGTGTTGATGAGCAGATGTGGGCTTGTCCACTGTTGGCCCCGCCTTCGGGTGCCTGACTTACCGGCACTGTGTGAGACAGCATCAGGGTCACCCATGGCCCAGTGCCACTCCCCACTCTGCCTCCCACCCAGCACTGCCTGCTCTCACACGCTCATGCCACCACTGGTGCCAAGGCCACCCCATCTGCTGCTGCTGCTGCATCAGGAAGTGCCTCCCGATGTCTGCACTGCGCTAGCTCTGCCTCATTGCTAACCTCCACTCAGGCCTTGCTTTTCTTCCTCACTGGCGCCTCAGTTTTCTTCCCCTTCTGCTCTCTCTGGTTATTTAATGGTGAAGCTGTTTGAGGCCTTACAGGGCATGTGAAAGGTGCTGTCAAACCCAAGTGATAGTGCATCAGCCCTTTCTGAATGGCTCAGTGGCAGGGGAGAGCACAAGCCATTCCTCCAATAAATACAGCAGCATGTCACTGTCCCAGTCCCTCCCCCTTAAACACTACAGTGCTGGAGATCCAATCCCCCAGCCAGAGAGCCACTACACAGGGCACAACAGCTCCCATCCCTGCCCCCCTGAGAGCAGCACCCGGGGAACGGATTGAACCCTTCCCTCGGCATTTGTTCCTCACACACTGAACCATCCTGTCATGGTCACTCGCTCTGTGCTCAGCCCTCAATAAGGAACTCCTGTTTGGGGAGGGACGAGACCGGCATTAGTGAGTGATGCAAAGCGAAGCCAGGCCTGGGTTCCTGGTGAACGGCGCTAAAGCCCCCTGCTATAGATTGGGTGGGTTGGGAGCATTATGTATTTCTGGAATGCCTCTGGTCTTTATTAAAATGAGACCACGGCCAATCCAAAAGTGCTCATCGCCCAGGCACTGGGCCAAGTCCAAGTTACTTCTACAAATATTTATTTAACCATATCAATGACAAACTCTTTTGTATAAATGTTTTTATTTTATCATAATTTACCAATTATTTTAAATCAATTGTTTGCCTGGATTCTAAACACTAATCAAGAGGCTTGCATTAGAGTTACTCAGAGGATTAGATGCATTATCTCACTGTAGCTCGTGCCATTGCCTGGCTGCGTTGGCCCGGGTGTGTGTATGGATCCGAACCCTCCCCCTGCTGGGGCTGATGGCCTTGCCCAGCGCTGAGCCAGCCACAACCTTTCCCGCCGCTCAGACCGGTCACCCAGCCACAAAGGGCTCAGAGAGACTGATCCCACCTTCCCAGCCCTGGTTGGCATGGCCCTTCTCCTCAGGCTAACAGCCCTTGGCTCCCACCAGCACACGCCAGCAGTTGCCTAGCCTGTCTCAGCCGCTCGACCTCCACCTGCTCTGCCGTTAAATATCCATAGCATCCCTGAGGCCTTTAGCTCCACGACTCAGGCTCCCCAGAGTTTAGAATAGCTGCCCATAATTCACATCCCACAGAGAGCCCAATTCAGGGCACGATGGGAGTCTCCGAATGATCCCTTTCACCTCCAGACCCTGGCCTCCCTAAATCACCATGAGGCCTCCTGACCTACTCCGTTTGCCTCCAGCACCCCCAGAGCTGTGGCTTCCCTTCCAATAGGGATCTCTGCCAACCTCCCCCTCCTGCTCCTGGCTCCCATGGCAGAGGGGTCTCTAGTTCCCAGTGGGTTTGCATCCTTGGAAGCTGCATGGAGCATACTGCTATCAAGTGCTCTGTTCTTCTGGGCATGTGCAATGCTGGCTGCACTCCTGCTCATTCAGAGCAACTTCTATTCTACACACTCCATCTCCTTGGGTATTACCAATGCTGCCTGTAGCCCTGCTCACACATAGCCGACTACCTGGCGAGCTGCAGCCCTTTGCGTACACCTGCTGCATAACAGACTAAAGTCAAGGCCAGAAATCTGCTCATTACAGCCTGCTTGCACTGTTTATTTATAAGATCTCTGCCTGCTACTGTTCCTGCACCTTGGCTCCCTGCTCCCACAGAGTCTGTTATAATACAGTTATACTCGCATGTTTGTATCTGGTTATTAGCTGCTGCATAGATTGGGGTGTTTATAGTTTGTGAGTGATAAGTCCTGAGAATGCTGATTGCCCACCACTGAAGCACATGGCATGGCAGCTGTCCTCTCTCTTGCTCTCTTTCGGATTCTGCATGGTACAACCGAAAGGTCTTGGTTGATCCTTTACCATTTCATCAGTGACAGGGACAGAGTTGCTGGTGTTTTGTGAAGCTGATAAAGCCGACAGGGCTGATGCTTAGTCCCAGATGCAACAACCCCCCAAACACTCAAGTTATCAAACTGTCCTGGGCATTTCTTCTGATAGGGTCCAGTCTGGGCTACTCAACTGGTAGATAAAAGCACAGTCATTCAAAGGGCTCCCAGCGGGGGAGGAGTATAAACATGCTTATCAGGGGCAAAGAGACCTTGAATGGGGTAAGGATTCTCTCCTGAGTCCACCCAATGGGTGGCAAGGAAGAAAGTGCCTTGGGAGAGCCCTGCAGCCCATGCCATGCTGACTCTTGATAGGGCAAATGAACAAGCTGGTGATCTCTCCTCCTTGTGCAGGTGGAATGGGACAGTCCTGGGCAAGGGGAAGAGCAAACGGAAAGGAGACAAAGAGAAGTGAACTGAGCTGCTCACTAGGTGTGTGGATGCAAAATGGAACGAAAAACATGGCAGCACAGAAGTATTTGGCAAAGGCCTGGGCTTGAGTCTGCTGTGCAGCGGGAATAGGAACCTGCTCGGCCAGCCCTGCATCTCTCTCCTGCCTGCCTCTTGTCTTGTCCCAAAATTCTCCCTTCTGGTTCCCCCCAATTTTCTTTTCTGTGATTGCGTCTACACACAGAACGGGGACATGGACAAATGGATCCTCCTGCTGCTGTAGCCGTCTCTTTCCCTGAGACCAACCCCATTGGCCCGAGAGGCTGTTCGGGCAGTGGGGACTTGTCAGGATGTAAGAGAGCCCTGTCCGTACCCCTTCCCCTCAGCCATGCCTGAGCAAGCACCGGGGGAGGGGGGGAAGGGCCGCACAGGGGCCACAACACCAACTCCTCTCCATAGGAGGATGAACCAGCTTCAGGGTCACTTTGTGCTCCTGGAGTGGGGCAACGGGGCTGGAGCACTGGGCAGAATCTGGCCCAGCGTCACCAACACATCTTATGCATATCCAAGGCTACAGACTCATGTATTTTCTTCTCCTGTGCTAACTGAGAAATAGTAGGTGCAGTGTGATACATACACACGGGGCAGAGCTGTGATCGAGTGCAGTTGCACAGGCCCTGCCACAAACACTGTACTGCACGGCCGTGGGGGGAGGCAAATGAAGAGGAAGGGAAGGCAGGGCAAGGTAGCAGTGATCCGAGCAGGATACGGCATAGACTCTCTGTGGGCCCAGTGTGCACGTTCCATGAAGTGAGCATGGCAGGAGTGTCAGTTGAGCTCGCCAAAGGCTGGGCTGGTGCTGGAAGCGGCTCTTTGCTCCCTTTTGTTTGTTTTGGGCTGTTTGGGGGTGAATACTGCCAAACCTTTCTTGTGAACAGGTTTGCCTGGCCTGCGTTCCTGAGCCTCCTGCACTCGCTGTCTCTGGAAAACAGGCTGGGATGGTGAATAGGAATAACTGGCACGTTTATAGAAACAGCTTATTTGAAGGACCTGATCCTGTGGCTGTTCCGCTCACTGGGGCGCAGGCTCAGGCCTCAAGCACTGAGTGAAGAGTATCCCTGGAAAGAATATTTTATATTTGCTTCATGAACATTCAGGCCAGAAACTTGTTTCTATGAGTTACATTCATCCAATCAGGGAATATAAACATACCATGTGACTCAGTGAGCTCTCACCTAGCTCTGATTTTAAATTTCAAATGCTGAACACTTGAAACAAACTAGCTGCCAGTGAGCTACAGACCAGCAACTGCAACTCCAAATAACAAATCAGTTGGAGAAGATTGCAGTGTCTGTACGCACAGTTCTCTGTGAATGGACAGAGCAATGCGAAGTGTTGACTAGGTGGTTTCTGATTAACTCTTTGATGCTTATGTGTTGTGGCAACTGTGAAGGGGCATTTTAAAAACCCCAAATTAAAAATAAGATAAATGAAATAAACCACTTTTTGATCAAGTGAGTAAACTGATTTTTTTTTTTTTAAAAGAGGGAGGATTCTGAAAGCAATTTAGCAACTTTCCTACAGGGTTAGCACAGGCGATTTCATTAGCCTGCACAGCAGAGTGATTTAAATAGCTCTCTTTGAGTCCCTTTTAATAAAACTATCCCTGAACACATACTTCAGACAAACGCTATTGAGGAAGAGTCTCAGAAGCCTTGGATTAGGGTAAGGATAAGACTTGCTTTACTCCTGGGATGTGGCAGCTGGGGTGAGGTTGTACTGGTGGGGGAGACTGGGGACATGGATTTCAGAAAAGAAGATTTTGACTCCCTCAGGGAACTGATGGGCAGGATCCCCTGGGAGGCTAATATGAGGGGGAAAGAAGTCCAGGAGAGCTGGGTGTATTTTAAAGAAGTCTTATTGAGGGCACAGGAACAAACCATCTCGATGTGCAGAAAGAATAGCAAATATGGCAGGCGACCAGCTTGTCTTAACAGAGAAATCCTTGGTGAGCTTAAACACAAAAAGGAAGCTCACAAGAAGTGGAAACTTGGACAGATGACTAGGGAGGAGTATAAAAATATTGCTCGAGCATGCAGGGGTGTAATCAGGAAGGCCAAAGCACAATTGGAGTTGCAGCTAGCAAGGGATGTAAAGGGTAACAAGAAGGGTTTCTACATGTATGTTAGCAACAAGAAGAAGGTCAGGGAAAGTGTGGGCCCCTTACTGAATGTGGGAGGCAACCTAGTGACAGATGATGTGGAAAAAGCTGAAGTACTCAATGCTTTTTTTGCCTCGGTCTTCACAGACAAGGTCAGCTCCCAGACTGCTGCACTGGGCAGCATAGTATGGGGAGGAGCTGAGCAGCCCTCAGTGGTGAAAGAACAGGTTAAGGAATATTTAGAAAAGCTGGACATGCACAAATCCATGCGGTCAGATGCACTGCATCCAAGGGTGCTGAAGGAGTTGGCTGATGTGATTGTGGAGCCATTGGCCATTATCTTTGAAAACTCACGGCGATCGGGGAGGTCCCGGACAATTGGAGAATGGCAAATATAGTGCCCATCTTTAAAAAAGGGAAGAAGGAGAATCCAGGGAACTACAGACCAGTCAGCTTCACCTCAGTCCCCGGAAAAACCATGGAGCAGGTCCTCAAGGAATCCATTTTGAAGCACTTGGAGGAGAGGAAGGCGATCAGGAACAGTCAACATGGATTCACCAAGGGCAAGTCATGCCTGACCAACCTGATTGCCTTCTATGATGAGATAACTGGCTCTGTGGATATGGAGAAAGCGATGGACGTGATATACCTTGACTTTGGCAAAGCTTTTGATACGGTCTGCCACAGTATTCTTGCCAGCAAGTTAAAGAAGTATGGATTGGATGAATGGACTATAAGATGGATAGAAAGCTGGCTACATCATCAGGCTCAATGGGTAGTGATCAATGGCTCGATGTCTAGTTGGCAGCCGGTATCAAGCGGAGTGCCCCAAGGGTTGGTCCTGGGGCTGGTTTTGTTCAACATCTTCATTAATGATCTGGATGATGGGATGGATTGCACTCTCAGCAAGTTGCACTCGGCAAGCTGGGGGGAGAGGTAGATATGCTGGAGGGTAGGGATAGGGTCCAGAGTGACCTAGACAAATTGGAGGATTGGGCCAAAAGAAAGCGGATGAGGTTCAAGAAGGACAAGTGCAGAGTTCTGCACTTAGGAAGGAAGAATCCCATGCACCGCTACAGGCAGGGGACCAACTGGCTAAGTGGCAGTTCTGTAGAAAAGGACCTGGGGATTACAGTGAACGAGAAGCTGGATATGAGTCAACAGTGTGCCCTCGTTGCCAAGAAGGCTAACTGCATATTGGGCTGCGTTAGTAGGAGCATTGCCAGCAGATTGAGGGAAGTGATTATTCCCCTCTATGCGGCATGGGGGAGGCCACATCTGGAGTATTGCGTCCAGTTTTGGGCACCCCACTACAGAAAGGATGTGGACAAATTGGAGAGAATCCAGCAGAGGGCAACGAAAATGATTAGGGGGCTGGGGCACATGACTTATGAGGAGAGGCTGAGTGGACTGGGGTTATTTAGTCTGCAAAAGAGAAGAGTGAGGGGGATTTGATAGCAGTCTTCAACTACCTGAAGGGGGGTTCCAAAGAGGATGGAGCTAGGCTGTTCTCAGTGGTGGCAGATGACAGAACAAGGAGCAATGGTCTCAAGTTTCAGTGTGGATAGGTTGGATATTAGGAAAAACTATTTCACTAGGAGGGTGGTGAAATACTGGAATGGGTTACCTAGGGAGGTAGTGGAATCTCCATCCTGAGAGGTTTTTAAGGCCCAGCTTGACAAAGCCCTGGCTGGGATGATTTAGTTGGGGTGGTCCTGCTTTGAGCAGGGCGTTGGACTAGATGACCTCCTGAGGTCTCTTCCAACCCTAATCGTCTATGATTCTATGATATGTCCAAGGGATGTGTATCAGACTGGTTTCTGAAGGACTCTCATGCACAGCTCAGCTGCGCAGGGCGTTTGCCAATGGTAGAAAATCAGTGGTGTGACAGGCACTGCTTCTGGCCCTGATCTCCCAGCATGATGGGATGTAAAGGGTGGGCTCTGAGCTCAAACTCTTGAGCTACTGTACCTGACCGTACTGGTAATTAAAATAGAAAAACTCTATTCCTTTAATATGCTGTAAATATGCTGAAAATGAAAGGGCGCAGGTTAGTTTAATTTCATTTACTCTGAGATTTTATTTTTAATGTGGGTTTGACAGCTAAATGAAAAACAAATGTGGGTATTAAATGGTGCTGGCCCAGCCCCGTGCAGGGAATGGAACCAGTGCAGGAACATTTTTCAAATGATCCCTTTTGGAATGTTATTTTGAACTCGTCAAACGGCAAAGGGTTTTAGACAGTGTATGTTTTTTTAAACATCCCCTGGGAAAGTCAAGTTTAAACTTAGTAAAACTGCTTCACTTTTTAAAACTCTTCCTTAAAATAGTGGATGTAAAATTTGGTGGGAATTCTGATGAGAGCCTAAATTGCCTGAAATAGACGATGTAATGGAAATGACATTTGGAGGGAAAAAATGTAAAAACCTTAGTTTTCTTTCTGGCTTAGAATGACATAACCAGGTCATAGCAGGGCTGGCTGCCCCAGAGTGCCACCCTGACCCTGCAGCACTGGAAGTTTCCTTAGAAGAAGAAAAAGATGGAGGCATCGGGGAGAAATAACAGAGGAAGAACTTTGCCCTGGTGATGCGGTACCATTCACACCTACGTGGCATTGGCGCCTTTTCAGTTCCTATCATTTCTGGAGAATGTAACCTGCCAAAGGTTGGGAAGCTGGGGAGCACCCTATGCCAGCTGAGGGAGTAACTCTGTGCTGTGGTGTGAGGCAGAGTTGCTGCTCTCTGAGGATCTGTTTGTTAGGTTTTTTAGTGGGCAATAAAGGTGAGATGGAGGAGTACTCACTGCCTGTTAACTGCAGCAGAATGGAGGAGGATCTCTACATCAAACTCCAGTGTGAGGATGCTGGGTATTGGATCCTGAGGAACTCTGTCCACACTGGACATTGCTGATGGGGAAGCCTGAAGGCTCTGCTAATTGGAGGTTCTGGCTGGAAGTGGAGATGAATGGGGAGATGCTTCTCCAGATCTCATTGAACACCTGACACAGGTGATCCCATAGAACTGAGTTCCTGATGAGAGCACCACCTCACGACCCATGGGCATGGCTTCCCCACTGCCTCACGATCCATGGGCATGGCTTCTCCACCACCTCACAATCCATTGGACCAGATGGGAATGCCATCTCATGGTCGCATGGTACAGGCTGAGAACACTGCCTCACAGTGCATGGCACAAGCTTCCTGATGAGAATGTCACCTCATGATCCATGGCACCGGCTTCCTGGTGAGAACGTCACCTCACGATCCATGGGCCTGGCTTTCCAGTGAGAACGTCACCTCATGTTCCATGGCACCGGCTTCCTGGTGAGAACGTCGCCTCATGTTCCATGGCACCGGCTTCCTGGTGAGAACGTCGCCTCACGATCCATGGGCCTGGCTTCCTGGCTTCCAGCCGGGTCCCAAGTGGTATATGAGCAGGTTTCCATGTGGTACTCCAGGCCTCAGGGGGAAGTGACTGAGTGCAAGAGTCAGGAGGAAATAGAGTCACAGCCTCACCTCTTCCCCAGCCCCTTTTGGGTGATTTGGTCCCTATGCTCCCCCAAGCACACGTCCTGTGACAGTCCCAGGTCCCTTTGTAGGAGGAGCAGGGGAGCAGTCTCTTGTGCTCTATTCCTGTATCAACTGCACAATGGCCAGGAACAGTCTAGACTAGTATCTCTATTACATTATGACTGGGTGGGCCTGGGTCACTCGAGTGGGCAGGAGGCTGGGCCTTGTGTGTGTGCATGGTGGCCATTGTTACTCCTTACACCCTTCCCTGTTCAGCAGTGAACTGTGTTGTTTCCAGTGCCTGGCCTTCCATCCCCAGAAATGTGTCTGGGACCCTCCTCACCCCAGTAGCTTATTTACTCAGGGCTTTTTGTCACTTCCTGAGATAAATCTGCCTTCGCACACCTCGGGTTCCTCTGGGGCAGCTGGGAGATAAGGGATAGGGGACGCTGGCTTCTATTTGCCATGAACCTCTGAGGTTTTCAAGGAGACGCCTGTTTGGGAACCTACTTCTACTATCTTTCTGACAGGTGTCAGCTGTGCTTTTAGCTGCCAGCGACGTTAACATGGAGATTAGCGAAACACGGCTCCTGCCCAGGGCACATGGGCTTTGCAGGGAAAGGCTTTTGGACTCAGATACACGGCTTTATTCAGAAATGCTCTGACCTCCAGACCTCTCTATCACCAGCTCCAGCAGCCATCAAAGCTGCAGCCCTTCGCAGAGAGGGGCCTCTGTGATAAGAAGAGGGAATGGCCATGCTTCACTCTCCACCTCCTCCACCCCCCAAACCCAGCTGGAGACTGGTGATCTGCTCTTTGGTGCCCAAGGTCTCCCATGAAGGAGTCAGTTAGAGAAAACCCCAACCCTCCGCTCAGGAATTCACGGGCCCAGAGAGTCCAACCTTGGCCCCATGAACCATATAACCCCTAGATGTTAGGGGGCACACTTAATAATGGAACAGGAAAGGCTACATTCTGCTTAGCCCATAGGTAGGGCCACAATGGTGGGGGGAGGGGAAATGCACCTGAATAAAGGCCTGGTCTACACTACGAGTTTAGGTCGAATTTAGCAGCATTAAATCGAATTAACCCTGCACCCGTCCACACAACGAAGCCATTTTTGTCAACATAAAGGGCTCTTAAAATCGATTTCTGTACTCCTCCCCGACGAGGGGAGTAGCGCTGAAATTGACATTGCCGGTTCAAATTAGGGTTAGTGTGGATGCAATTCGACGGTATTGGCCTCCGGGAGCTATCCCACAGTGCACCATTGTGACCGCTCTGGTCAGCAATCTGAACTCGGATGCACTGGCCAGGTAGACAGGAAAAGCCCCGCGAATTTTTGAATTTCATTTCCTGTTTGCCCAGCGTGGAGAGCTGATCAGCACAGGTGACCATGCAGAGCTCATCAGCACAGGTGACCATGTCCCAGAATCGAAAAAGAGCTCCAGCATGGACTGTACGGGAGGTACTGGATCTGATCGCTGTATGGGGAGACGAATCCGTGCTATCAGAACTCCGTTCCAAAAGACGGAATGCCAAAACATTTAAAAAAATCTCCAAGGCCATGATGGACAGACTATAGACTGAGCAAGTGCAGAATGGTGGTTCACTCTACTTCCCTGTAAGCCAACCGCCCTCCCCCCCCACTTTGATCTCTGCTTGCAGAGGCAATAAAGTCAGTGTTGTTTCAAATTCATGCATTCTTTATTACTTCATCACACAAATGGGGGCATAACTGCCAAGGTAGCCCGGGAGGGGTTGGGGAGGAGGGAAGTAACGGGTAGGGTTGTTGTACGGGCACCCCCTACAATGGCATGCAGCTCATCATTTCTGCGGGATGTCTGGGGCTCTGACCCAGAGCAGCTGCTTGCATCTGTGGTTCTTTAGTAGGCTTGCCTGATATTCTAGGCAGCACTGAATCTCTATTAGACAAAACTTAAAGAAAAGAATGACCTGGGGAGTCATTCCCATTTTTGTCTAGGCGCCCCCGACCGACCTCATGGTGGCCGGCCAGGAGCAGCCATGACTGCAGCAGACGGTACAGTATGACTGGTAACCGTCTTTGCCAACTTGCAAAGCAGCAGACGGTACAGTATAACTGGTAACCGTCTTTGCTAACTTGCAAAGGCAAGGAGCTGCAGCTGGTGCTGTGTAGCACTGTAGTACTGCGTCTGTCAGCAGCATCCAGTAGACATACGGTGACAGTGAAAAAAGGCTGAACGGGCTCCATGCTTGCCGTGCTGTGGCGTCTGCTCGGGCAATCCAGGGAAAAGGGCGCAAAATGATTGTCTGCCGTTGCTTTCACGGAGGGGGGGTTGACTGACGACATTTACCCATAACCACCCGCGACAAATTTTTGGCCCCATCAGGCATTGGGAGCTCAACCCAGAATTCCAATGGGCAGCGGGGACTGTGGGAACTGTGGGATAGCTACCACAGTGCAACGCTCCGAAAGTCGATGCTTGCCACGGTTCTATGAACGCACACCGCCGAATTAACGTGCTTAGTGTGGACACGTGCACTCAACTTTATACAATCTGTTCCCAAAAATCGACTTCTGTAAAATCGGAGTAATTTCATAGTGTAGACATACCCAAAGGCTGGGCTATACTGAAGGGGCAGCAAGGGGAAGGGAGGCTGAGTCATGGCTCTGAACCCCTCAGTGCTGACATGAGGAAGGAATATGCTGCACTCCCCAAACAGGTGCAGCAGCATGCGTGGGGAGCTCCAGGCAGCACAGTGCTTCTGGGGATAGGGCAGTGCCACATCTTTCCCAGGGCAGGGCTGGGCCTAAAGGGCACAACCTAGCCTTCCTCTAAAACAAACACAGTGGGGGTATCCTGACAGATCAGACAAATGTTTGCAGTAAGAGAAAACTAGTGGAGTTAGCAGGCTGAGCAGAAAGGCTTCCATTGTCTGACTTTGGCATATTTGCTTTCACAATCTGGTTCCATTACGGTACCCATGGGATTCTCATTTACCTGGGGAAACAAAGGAAAGAAGGAAGGAAAAAAGGTTCTTGGGCTTATACAACTTACTCCTTCCTTGAAGTTGAGCTATTGGTCTTGTAGAAATTCCAGTGGGAAGCCCCATCATTTGTTCAGGGAAAATTTTCTGCCCCAAAGGAGACTATTTCAGAAAGTTCTGGGCACTCAAAACCCGGTTCTGCTGAAGGACCTGCCCTGCCCTTCTCTATATCGGATGTGAGCAAACATCCACTGGAATAGCGAGCTCCTGCACTTCTGTAGCAGAAGGTTTCCAAGGTCTTCACAGCTGCAGGTCAGTGAGAGTCTTTCTGTTTTCTGCTGGGCAATCAGGGAGGCTCCCTGATGTGCCCAGGGCCCCTGCATAAGCCTGTGGAAGGGTCAGGAATGGAGCCCCTGTCTCAGAACTGAATCCACTGCCCTTGCCCTTAGGGCTGTTTGCTCTCTACGTACTCTCAGAACAAGCACCTATTCCTGGGTATGGAACTGGCTGTTGGGCTCCAGAGCTTTAGACTATGGTGATTATTGCTGCCTGGGAATTTTTGGAAATATTTTTATGAACCCTATGTGTGCCTCAGTTTCCCCTATATTTTGCATGGCTACCCAGTGGGGGGGAAAGGACTAAGTTTGCTCTCAGTTCAGGAGGTGTGTGTCGCCTGGCTGCTTGAGCTTCAATGGGCCATTAACGACCCCATATCAGTGGAAAATCTGAGAATTCAGTGGCAAACCGAATCCCCAGCACATTGACACCTAGCAACCACCGACCCAGAGGGAGATGGATTTCCTGCCTCTCAGCAGGGAAGCTGAGCAAAGTCCCCAAAGGTCTGGAAGGTGTGAGGCAGGGGGATAAAGCATTGGTTTCTGGAGGAAAGGATAGACACCTGGGAACTAAGGAGGTGAGAGTGGACAGAGCTTGAACATGGGTTCACCCCAGCTTGGCTGGGCTCTGGGCTAACCAGCATGAACTATGCTTTAACCTTCATATCTCTGTGCTGACCTAAGGACTTGCAGACTCTGCAAACAGGTGACTAATAAAGGTTATGTTGTTTTGCAAAGGCTGCTCGTGTCGCTGTAATACTCACTGAGAGCCCTGTGTCCTGAAGGGGACAGTACAAGCCTCCTGCATGAGTCTGGCTGGGCTGGATTCACTGCAGGGAGCCTCAGAGAGAGACAGGGATTGCTGATGCCAACGGGCCACGGAGGCCATGGGCCTGCCCCTGTGGACTGTGTGGGTCCCTGGCATCTGGCTCAATAAAGGGGGTCACTCCATGAGACTGACCCTGTGACTCCTGACACCACCCAGGAAGTCCTGCTCAACGGGCCCCCTAGTGCAGGGACTCCTGGGAGCAGAGATGCAGAGAGGGGGAGTGTGCCAGTTGCTCCTGCAGATGGGGAGCAAGGCTGGCCCCACCTCCTTTCCGATCCCACTGGGGTGGCCAATGGCTAGCCGCACTAGCCAGCACAGGCCTTATAGCTGTGGCTGGCCCCTGTGTGGGGTGGTGTAAAGAGGCAAGGATCCCCAGATGTCTCCCCCTGACTGCCAACACACACTGTCAAGGGGCCCACCACCATGTGGGCCCCTATAACTAAACGGCACCGTTGGCCTTTGCCAGTTGCACTGTCCTGTCAGGACACAGACTGTTCCATCGTCACCCAGCTCTGGGAGCAGCATGGCTGAGGATGGCTCATTCTCACTTTACTGCAGATCTAGTGAGTGCTGACTTAAAGGCATATGTGCCTTCCAGGCAGTGTGAAGGCCAATTGGCGAGGGGTGAACTCTCACTTCACAAACCAGCAGCAGCACTGGGAAAGCCGGCCCTGTCCCTGAAACATTGGAACATGAGCAAACAGGATTGGGCAGAGAGATGGCAGGAAATGCCACATTAACCTCCTGGGGCAAGGTCTCCTGGGAAGGAGAAGGGGCATCCTGTGTGGGTGGACAGCAGGGGATAGTGGCTGCTAGAAAGAGAGTATGGAGCTGGACTGCCAGAACCTGTGGCTGAGGGACTGATCCAGGGAACAGACTCAGGGGGCAGCTGACCCCCAGCAGAGAAATCTGGGCCAGCACTGGGACCACACCAGCAGAAGCCAAATGCAGCAGAGACTCAGACTGGGTGCTGTGAGCTTGCACGGGAGAGACTGAGGCTGGGGTTATTCTGGACTCAGAATCTAAACTTGTTGCTGATCATGGGCACTGTCACTGATAAAGCTGAGTGTTTGTACTGATAACAGCACTGAAGTGATGCCTGGGAGGGATTCCTGCCTCCTCAGAGGCAGGAATGGTCTGAACCCCCAGCAGGGGTGGGAGTCTGTAACCCAGTTTTAGTCAGGAGAGCCCCTACTTGACAGAGAGTATTAAAAAGCCCTGCTTTGGAGCCTCCTCAGCAGCTGTATCATTGCATCAAATGCATAATATTCTGATTTGTAATCAAATAGATGAGCAGAGTCCAGATGTATTGGTGCAGTTTGTGCCAAAGAGACTACTTCTAGGAATACACCATGTCTCTCTCCAGGCTGGTGACCTGGAGTTCATGGAACTGTAGATACCCGCTAGGTAGCTGCTCACTTCCAATGCTACACATTAGAATGATAATGTCTGAGATGCAGAGTAGACACTTTCTTTTCAATTTGAGGTGGCAGTGGAGCTTTTTAACACCACATTAGGAGGCTTGAGCCCCACATCTGAGAATGAGACTGTACCAGGGAGGGGTGAGAAACTGCCAAAAGCTCATCTGAAATCACAAGCCAAAAGCAAAATGAACCTGTCAGACATGTGATTAACATCTTGAGGAGAAAGCACTGCACGAATGGCTCTATGCTTCCCTGTTTCAGACAGCAGAGGAGCCGGAAAGCCTGATTCTCTTCTCACTTATAGAAGACAGGATGGACCCCTGAGGGCTTCCACATGTTCCTGTTTTACACAATTATGAGATCAGAATCAGGCCCAGAGATTCCATGGTTAGTCCCACCTAACAGAGTAACTCCACCCTGGCCAGTTCCAGACCAACAGAGCTTGGTTGAATTCATAAACTTCATTTCTGTTAGTCTGCACGTCACAGGTAGCTAGCTGTGTGGACTTGGGGTCAATTCAGCAACAACAAGTAAGGCACAAGGCATTGACTATGTAGCTTTTACATCGTGTTTTACAGTCACATGCTCATTAACCTCTGCGATTCCCCCTTTTACAGCTGGAATTCTAAAGTTAATTGACTTGGCTAAGGCTTCTCTGCAAGTTAATGGCGGATGTGGGACAACCCCCCAGGTTTCCTGATGCCCACTCCCTTGGTTTAGCTCTAGACTACACTGCCATTTCATAGCCACCTGCAGGGAGCTGAAATGCTACATCTGAAGGACCCAGGAGGTCATTAATCCCTAGGCAGTGCCCAAAGCCAGACATTGTTGCAAGCAGAACTTTTTCTATATGAAGTTAGTGCCACATCCATGTTTGCTTCTCAGACTGGCCAGCCCCAGGATTGAACACAAGAGTGTGAACTGGGGACCAAACTGGCGAATGTTTAGAGCCACTACTTAGGTGGCCACTAGGAGGCACAGTGCAAGGGGGTACATGTATGTAACTGGGACCTAAAGAGAGTGAGTCTGGTATTCACAGGGCCATGTGCTTGCAGAGAGGGGACTGGACAGGACTGAGGCCACCTGCCAATGGCCCAAGAAGCTCCAGGCCTTGAGTGAATTTGAGCCTTCTGATTGGCTGCCCCACTTGCCCACCTCCTTGGGCAGAACAACCAATCAGATCTATTGCAGGCAAAGCTCCCCCTCCTCTCAGCAGCTAGAGCCATTCTCACGGAGGGGGTGGGGGGTGGGGGGGGGAGAGGAGAGCTAAAGAGCCCAGCAACTCTGGGAAGCTCCCCCCCCCGCCTCCCCTGTAAACAATGGGGACAGGACAGTTCCTCTGCCCCCCCTTGCAGCTTCTGCCTGGGCTGGGACAGAGGGGGGTGAGAACCCCTGGAGCCCCCAGCCTGAAATGGTTCTGGGTGGGGGAAGAGCCCCAGGAGGATCAGAGAAGGGCTGGGGGGCTGAACTCTTAGGTGGAGCTGCGGGGGGGGGGGGAGGCAGCATTCATTGCTGGGCAGAGATGGGCAGTGGAGGGTGAGAGCTCCTGCAGCAGGGACAAAATCCCCCTCTCCAGTGCAGCTGTGGGCACTGGCAGCACTGATTGTCACCCCCCCAGGGAGGGCAGGGGAGTGCCCGGCACATGACAGATCAAATACACAGCATCAGCGCTGTGAATGGCTCAGGACTGCTGATCCCTGGAGGCTGCCAATGCCAGTGCAGCAGTGGGGTAGGGGGCTAGAGGCCTGGGCACTAGTCAGAGTCCCAGCTCTGCCACTGATTTGCTGGGGGCTGCTGTTCCCCTCTCGTCCCGGGTGCCCAGCCATAAGGTGCTCTGGGCAGGGGCTGTCCCTTGCCGTATATCTGTACAGTGCCTCACACAATGGGGCTCTTCTTGGCTGGGGAGTGTCGAGGGGCTATAGTGACAGACAAATTAAAAGGGCAGCTTTAGCTAGGAGGCGGCCAACAGCCTGGGGCCTAGCCCTGGATCTGTCATTAACTTGCTATGTGACTGACCTTACGCAAGTCACTTCTCTAGCCCTCCTTTTTCTCCGTCTGCAGAATGGGATCAGAGCACTCACCCTCCCCTGCAATGGTCTCGGCCTGAAAAGCTCCTGCCGATACAGAAAAAGTGCTAACTAGGACTGTTAGCTCATCTGTACGTGGCATTTCTCGTGAATTTATGTCCTGTGCGTCAGCCAGTCAGATTGCTTGAATCATCCCTCACATGCTTGGCTGTGCAGAGGACAAGGTGCATTGTCTGGCACAAGGCAGGTTTATTCGCTGAACAGGATGTTATGCATCCAGGGCTCGTTCTGGTAACATTTAACACTGGCATTCCTCATGGCACCCACATTTCCATGCCAAGCTAAACTTTCCTGTCCTTTTCTGAGATATTTATACATGGGAATCTTGACAAGAATGAGTTTCTAGTTTGGAACGAATAGTTTTGCTTATTACGAGTTCTGTTTTTAGTTTCTGTGACTGTGCTCAAAGGTGCAAATAATTGACAAAACTGTAATAAGCTAGCTAAAGAATGTGACAAATGAGTCCCTGAGGAGAGAGCCGGAGAAATGAGTGAATCCTTGAGATGGATGCTGAAAACTTGCCCACAAGCAAACACATTCTTCCCCATCTCAGCCAGAGTGCAGAGCCAACCCAAAGGAACGGGCACTGCCAACGACACTGGCAGCAAGTCACAGGCTTGCTTTGCATTGGTTTGTGGTCTAAGCAAAAAAGGCGATTTTCACAAGTGAAAAATTGTTTTTACTGTTCAAACTGCTCCTAGTTCACGCGGGGAGCATGCTGTATTGCAGTGTTTTCCAGAGAAGAAATTCACCCTTTTTTGCTGTGAAGACTGTTGACTGAAGTGAGTTAAATAAATATTCCCTTGCCAGTGCCTCTGAAAAGGCATGAATATCTCAGCTCCAATGGGAGGTTATGGAGGAAGTGATAGCTTTGGGCTACAGGCAATCCTGACTTGCAAGAGCACAGTTACTCAACAAACTCCCTACAGTGCTATCCCCATTACTGGTGCCCCCCACTACACAGGCCGAGCCTGCTGACAGCCATGGGAATCCTCGCGCACACCTGCTCCTGATAATATCAGACAGTGGCAGCAAAGAGTGCACCTCTGCCACCACTGTCCCTCCCCATGCCACTCTGCCCCGGTCATATCTCTGTTCTCATCTCCTCCAATGTCCTTCCCATGGCCTATTCTCTGACTAACCCCCTTCCCGGACACAGTTCTGTATCCTTCTCACCTCATCTCCCATCCTACTCACAGGGCCTGGAACGCCTTCCCATTCCTCCTCAGCCAAACAGCACCCTCCAAAACCACTGCCACCGGTACCTGCACTAGCTATAGCTGGTGCGGCCATGCCAACTTGCGCTGCAATCACACCTTCCTTTGCTGTGTAGACGTACCCTAAGTGACAGCAAAATCCAGAAGAAATGCCCCTCCACTGGCAAGTCCACTGCATGGGAGAGTATAAAGGGACTTCATCTGTGTCTGTCAGTGAAAGGGGTTTAATATCTGCAGTTCCTCCGAGGGGGTTGCTGCTTTAGAACATATCCTGCTAGCAGCCAGTCCCGCACAGCTAGGGCTGCTCATGCCAGAAGCAATAGCTTCACCAGTGAAGAAGTTTCTCCTTTGAGAGGATATCAAATGTAGCCTCAGGGAAACCCAAGCTCCCACTGCCAGCCTGGCACAGGCCGCTCCCATTGTCCCACACGCTTGCCCTCCTGAAGCAAGGGGAAGGAAGGCACTTTTCAGGAAATGCAGATTGCCTGCGAAGTGGCCCTTATTCTGCTCAGCTTCGGATCAGGGATAACCTGACAGATCTGAATTGAGACTCAAGTGTCCCTTGCTTGGGGGCTTCTGCAGAAAGCTGTGTGTGAGCTGCTTAGCCATGCTCTAGGCTTCTCTAAAGCACACAATGGTAAAATACAAAGTGAAGAGCTACCTGAGATACGTGTGTGGTTTATGAAAAGCCAATATAAGAAATATCATTTACATTTACTTCTGTGGGCTCTGATTGAGCTTTGGAACTGATTTAGGGTGACCATATTTCCCAAAGGGAAAACGGGACACTGCGTGGGGCTAGCCAGAGCCCCCCTACTTCCCTGAATGGGGCTGACCCAAGCTGCTTGTCCAAACACTGCCTCCCCTCCCTACATGGGGCTGGTGGCGCTGCTCCCCCAAGCCCTGCCCCCCCCCCCGCAGGGCTGGCATCACCACTCACCCCCACCCCCACCCCCGCACATTCCTCCGCACTCCACTTTTTTTGGACAAAAGTGGGCATTTGTCCTGTTTGCTCTTGCCAACTGATCAAGTTGGCAAGAGCAAACAGGAAAAATGCCCACTTTTGCCAAAAATGTTGGGATGGCCGGGACAGGGCCTAAAAAGGGGACTTCTCCCAGCCAAAACAGGACGCATGGTCACCCTTGAACTGATTGCATTTTAGAAGGGCTGAAACTCATAGCAAACTGCATGTGACTGGCTCTGCAATCTAATACAGAAAACAACCCCATAAGCAAAGAAACACAGTGTCTAGATCTGACCCACTCGGGCCCAGGGAAGCTGCTGTGTGCTGCTCTAAGCAAACCAAAGGCCAAATACTCTGTTCTGACTTCTGGCCAGGTATGTGTGATAGTGTCTCTAATTACACCAATCCCCTTGTCATTAGGGTTCACTATTGCAGTTGTGAATGCTATCAAGGAAATGCCAATGAAGTGAGTTCAGAGTGACTGAGTGTAGCAGCACCTACTTATTTATACAAGATGAATTCCTACCAAACACACTGTAACAACCCTCTGAGCTGAGCAGCTGGTTGGGCAGTTAAATGTGCTCAGTTACCTTGAGCACACAGCTCCCCTGGCAGGTAAATGGGAACCCTAGGGCTGTGCCTTATGAGTGATGGGCTGGATGGGACTACTGAATAGTTGGTGGATAGCTCATTGCCTCTGAACTCTCCTGGTTTTAGGAGCAGTATAAATGCATATGTTCATATGGACTGAACAGTGGGGACGTCTCAGCATTGAGATATTAGGACCCAGGCAGCAAACACAAGGGAATGATCAATGGCACTGTCTCAGGCACGGCCTTCAGCCCGGTCCCAACCAACTTCAACCTCCACTCCAACCAGTAGGCCTGACTACTGGGAGCCAGTGCCCAACAGTTTGCACAGACTCCACTGTACCGGACCCTAGAGCCTAGATGGAGCACCTGGATGCTGTGGCTCTGGAGACAGCATCCCTGGACCCTATTCCAGAGCCTTCAGAACCAACTTGCCCAGCTGCAGTTAGAGAACTCCTCCCTCCGAGTGCAGGTCTGCCCCCCCGCCCCATGACCCTCAGGCCCTCCCGTGCCACCAGCCCTGGAGCGTGTTCTGAAAATCCCCTTGCCAGAGTGTTTGATGATGACCGCCACAAGTTCCGAAGTGATATCGACCAGTGCTGCGTGCTGTTCCTGATGCGGCCATTCTTGTACCCACACACCCAGACCACAGTTGGGCTGATTACCAGTCTACTGTCTGGAGAAACCACAGATTGGACCTCACCCATCCTGGAACGAGCTGACCCAATGCTTGGCCACTTTGAAGAATTCATTCTTTCCTTCTCATTGATATTTGATGACCCCAACTGACCCCCTGTACTGCCAAAGCGGCTCTATAGTTCCTCACCCAGCACTTGTGACCCATCTCTCCACTTCTGGCACCTGGCCGCTGCTATGGCTTGGAAGGAAATGGCGCAAATCCCCCATTTCCATCGGGGATTGAACAATACTGTAAAGGACGAGCTGGCTGGGATCGGCACCTCTTCCCCCCGTGGAGCTGCTACTCACATTGAGCTCTGCATTAAAATTGAGAACTGGCTGCTCGAGTGTCACCTGGAAAGGAAACAGACTTCCACTCATTCCCAGCCTAGTCTCCCGGGCCCCCATGTACACCTTTGCCTAGTTCCGGACCTGAGCCCATGCAGATTGACAGCACCAGGAGGTGCCTTGCGGTCCAAGAGAAGGAATATGGCACTACAATACAAAATGCCTTTGCCTGTATTGCGGAGAAGGTGGCCACTTCACCTCAGGGTGCCCCCACAAACCCAGACCCACTATGGTGCCAGGAAACCACTCTGTCCAGCCCCAATAGAGGGGTAGCAGCTGGACATGACCAGAGAACAAGCTCTCTGAATGGATCCCCTCGGCAGCCTCCAGGTGCCCTAGCAACACAGAGCCTCCACAACCACATCTACAGATCCGTCTCTAGCTAAGGGCCCCGCCACACCCAAAGAAAGCTGTTCGGCACTCATATTGATTGACTTTGGGGTGTCCAGCAACTTTAGAGACTTGACCTTTGCCCGAGCCAACCACTTGCCCATCCAGAGGAAGCTTGTCCCAGAGCAGAACTATGCTGACCTCCAGCCCAGTTTCCTGCGAGATAGCCTCTTTCCAGGATTGGGGCCCACCAGGAAACTATGCAATTCGATCTGATCCTTTTGCTGTTCTTTCGGGTCATACTGGGCCTCCCCTGGCTCTCTCTCCAGAACCTGAACATTTTGTGGGTGGTGTGGGAGGTATAGTTCAACTCTGGGTTTTGCCGGCTGCAATGCCTAGGAAGGCCCAGCAGGCAGAAGATGGAACCTGCCTCCAGGAGGGCATCCTCCCTGCTCGGTACTACCCCAGCTTCAGAAGACACTGGTCCATCAATTCCCACCAAGCATAGGGATCTAGCAGATGTGTCTGGCAAACAGAAGGCCGATGTCCTACTCCCACACAGTGTTGACGTCGCACTCCCTGTCAGTACCCAGCCCGGGCCGGGGAAGCTAATGATCCAACCAGCTCCTCCATAAGAATTCTGCCTTCATCTGGACATCAGAGGCCCAACTTGCTTTCAAGCAACTGAAGAAGGCCTTCACCTCAGCACCTATATTGAGGCACCCAGACCCATCCATTGTAGAGGCAGATACTTCCAATTATGCCATTGGGACAGCACTAGGAGTCACCAACTGTTCTTCATCCATGCACATTCTACTCTAGAAAGCTAAGTCCCATGGAACGGAACTACAAAATCTATGAGAAAGAGCTGCTAGCCATCAAGGCCACCTTTGAGGAGTGGCGTCACTACCTAGAAGGTGCGCATTTTCCCATCCAGATATTCTCTCATGCTTTGAGTTAACGCTACGCTATTGACCTGGAAGCCACACTGGCAAAACCAAGGGGGAGTACCTTAATGGCATGGAAGGACCATCAGAACCCTCCACCATCCTGAAGCCCTTGCATTTCGCCAGTGTGCTAGTGAACATGGAGTTGTTAGCCCTCATGAAATCCTCTCTACCGAGCAACCAATTTGCCACTAAACAGATGTCACCCAATGCTGAGCCTGACCCAGGTTTCTTTGTTAGAAATGGGGTACTTCTGTTCAAAGGCTGTGTTTATGCCCCCAAAGGCCTGCCCTGTCTAGCAATTCTTCAGCTATGTCATGACTTACCTCTGTCTGATCACTTTGGACATTGGAAGACCATAAAAGTGATCACATAATATTTCTTGGTCCAGACTGCACGCCTCCGTGAGATCGTACATTGACTTGCGTGAAGTATGTTGTCACACAAAGATCCCCCATATTAAGCCCTTGGGCGCCTTAATGCCCCTATTTACTCCTTGACCTTGGGAATCTATATTAATGGATTTTATTGTGGAGCTCCCTAACTCCAGAACCACACTGCTATATTGATCACACTGCCAAGATATCTCATATCATGCCCTGCCACAAAATCTCCACTGCAGAAGTAACAGCCCACCTCACTTTCAACCATGTTTTCAAGCTTCATGGGTTACCTTCCAGTTTCACATCATACCACAGACCACAGTTCATCTCCCACTTTTGGCAGGAGCTCTTTCACCTCCTAGACATTGACCTACATCTCTCCCTTACCCATCGTCCCCAAACAGATGAGCAGTAAGAATGGGTAAATCAAGTTTTGGAATAGTATCTGCTGTGTTTTATCAACTTCTACCAGGATGACAGGGTCCAACTTCTACCCTTCGCAGAGTTTTCCTATAAAAACTCTGAGCATAAGTCCACCCAGCAGAGCCCCTTTTTCTCCAACTACAGTGTTCATCCCCAGTTCCACCCGTCCCTTCCTTTGACTTCCCATGTCCCTGCCACCTCTAACCTGGTCAAACACCTCCATGATATCCAGAAAGAACTAAGAGCTTAGCTGGACATCGCCAAGGCAGACTCCAAGTGATTTCCTGACCACCACTGCCAAGCCAACCCTACCATCACTGTCAGGGACAAGAATGGCTCTCCACCACACATTTGGACACCTCCTGTTTCTCCTGCCAACTTGACTCCCAGTACCTTGGTCCCTTCCTCATCATTCAGCAAATTTACTCAGTCACATTCCATCTCCAGCTACCCTCAATGATATGAGTACACCCTATGTTTCATGTCTCTCTACTGAACTCCTGCCCCCCAACTCTGTGCTGGGATGAACGCAGGTCTCTCCTCCTCCAGCCATGATGCAAAGTCAGGAAGAATACCTGGTGAATCAAATCCTCGATTCCCAGCTCCCATACCTCGTAGATTGGGAAGGTTACAGCCTGGAGGAGCACTAATGGGAGCCAAAAAGCAACATCCATGCCCCCGACCTGCTCTGTGAATTCCACCAGTCCCATCATGACAAGCATGGCCTAGGGACACTTGGGAGGTGCCCTTGGGCTGGTGGGGTCAGGGTGGGAGGTGATGTGAGGCAAACCTGTAGCCAGACCGGGGCTGCTCACCCAGCTGCACTGACTTACCCTGCCAACAGAGCCTGCAGTGAATCAGTCCTCAGGCATGTGGCAGCAACCCATCCCTGAGCAGAGCCCGGGTCAGATGAACCGCAGGCTTAGGTATTTCCCAACACCACCAGAGCTGGAAGCCAGTTTGTGCAACAGCACTACCCAGCCAGGAACCCTCCTGCTGTCTCGTGGTAGTAACAACTCTTTAGACTCCCAGCTTTGATCCCATTCCTGTTCCTGCCCCCAGCCTTGTCCTTTGCCCTACACTGACCCTGCTCCAGCCCTGTTCCTGACCCTGCTTCCACCTTCTGACCCTCGCCCATGGACCAGGGGCGGATGAATAATTTTGCCATCCCTAGGCCCGGAAATAATTGCCGCCCCTGGCCCCGCCCCGACTCCACCCCTTCCCCAAAGTCCCACCCTAACTCCGCCCCCTCCGTGCCCCTATTGGATCCCTTCCCCCAAATCCCCGCCCCAGCCCCGCCTCTTCCCCAGCACGCCGCGTTCCCCCTCCTCCCCACTCCCTCTCTGACCAGCGAAACAGCTGCGGAGAAGTTCCCCCGCTCCAGCTGCCTCCTCCGCGAGCGCGCCGCCGCTTCCTGTTTCTCTCCCCTCCCTCCCAGCGCTTGTGCCGCGAAACGTTTCACGAAATGTTTCGCGGCGCAAGCGCTGGGAGGGAGGGGAGAGAAACAGGAAGCGGCGGTGTGTTCGCGGAGGAGGCAGCTGGAGCGGGGGAACTTCTCCGGGGGTGTTCAAATTTGCCGCCCCTGCACATTTGCCGCCCTAGGCCTAGGCCTTGTCGGCCTAGGCGATAATACGCCGCTGCCATGGACACTGACCACCCAGCTTTGACCTTTGGCCTGTTATCTGGACTCTGGCTACAGTACTGATTTTTCTTGTCTATGGACTCTGATCTTGGTTCTGACCCCAGCCTCTCCCTGGTCCCTGGTTCCAGCACAGCCCTCGGCCCAGTCCTGACCCTTCGTCCTGCTCCACTGCCTAGTCTGTGCCACTGCCCAGTGGCTGTTAGGAAAACCTGAGCCTGCCCTCTACTCCAGGTTCCAGCCAGGAATCCTATATCTAGCAACTGTCATTCACTTGATCCCAGACCCTGTTGCTATTTCCCTGGACTCTTTCCTATGTCTTCTGGCTCCCCCATCTCTGGGTTCACAAGCCCAAACTCCCTCCTCCCAGGGAGTAACTGCAGCCTATTTCCCCTTCAGCTGCTTTCTGCTGCCAACTTCCTGGCTTTATACCAGCCTTTCCTGTTCCTTCTCAGCTGGGCTCCATCCTCAGTCAGCCTGGCTATCCCTGGCTGCCCACAGGTGCAGCTTATCAGGTTAATTAACCCAATTTAACCTGCTCTGCCTTGTATGGGGTGAATACCCCATCACAGGGGCATTGCTGGAGGTATTATTAATCAGGATGCCTGTCTGGCTATGGCCATTGCGGGTCCATCATTGTGCTGTGGAGCGTTTAGCTTTTACACTAAGGGTTTGGGGTGGGGGCTGAAAACTAGACAGACAGAAACTAAGTAATCCTCTAAGCAACTCAGATAAAGTTTTTTTCACTCCATGCATCTGATGAAGTGGGCTATAGCCCATGAAAGCTTATGCCCAAATAAATTTGTTAGTCTCTAAGGTGCCACAAGGACTCCTCGTTGTTTTTGCTGATACAGACTAACATGGCTACCCCTCTGAAACCTGTCAGATAAACCTGACTGTTGAATATGCTCCTTCCCCTTGCAACCTGTTTCCATGGGCTGCCCGGTGACTGGAGAGCAGTGCCGGGCTACTGTTTCCATGCCCTCAGCAGCGATCCGCCCAGGAACTGGATCTGCTCAGAGAGCAGCTGGCCTCATTTGCTTGGGTTATCGGTGTGTTTCTCTATAGACTATAAGTAAGTTCTTTCTGCAAGTGCTAAGTAGATTTCCAAAGGAGAACAAACCACCGCACTGAATTCAGAAGCCTCATATTGTCTGCATTATGAGTAGTATAAATCTCTCAGCAGACTCTGACATTGCCAATGCACTGTAGGTACGTGGATCATTCCACCTCCCAGCTCTAAGTCTGAGAGTTCCCTGGCAATAACCTAAGCTGTGTCTAAAAACATACACCCTGGGGCTTGGGCTATGGTGTAGCCGATAGAAGAAGAGCTGCCAAATTCAATGTACTGGTGGCACTGATTAGACTTTGAAATAGGGCCCCACCCCCGCCCTCCCTTGTCTGCGGAGCTGAAAGGCAGGAGTGCTAGGATTTTATAGCAAAGGCTTGGCCAGCGAGAATGGTGCCGGATGTCTGTCAGGGAACATGGCTTCTTTGGCTCAGATGAAAACTGAAACTGCCAACAGTTGCGGCTGCAAGTTCCCAAGTGCTCCACGGTCCTCCTGACCCCATTGCCAGTGCTCACAGGGTGCTTGGTCCCTCTGAGCTGCCCTGCCAGAGCAAGCGCTGGAGATGTTTACTGCACTGATGACAGGAGGGTGGCTCAGCAATAGCAAATTGCCCCCAGCCTTCCAGGAGCGAGGTCCCTCCTCGGGGATTTCCCTGATAGCTACTTAGGTGTGCAGGTCACCACAGGGACACCAAACCACAGTGGCTGTACTGCCAGAGCACGAAGTGAGAGTGTAGCGGTGAGCTCACTGAGAGGGCGACGTTCGACTCTCTGACCTGCGCCCACACGGACGTTACTCTGGCCTCCTTTGCTGTTGTGTTTAATGTTAATGTGGTCAGCAATCCACAGATGTTCAGAACGGCACGTCTGTGGGGAGATAGTTCAGGCCCTCTTGCTCCAGAGCCATGGGTCCTGCTGCTTGACCTAATGGAGACTCCCTCGGCAGCTCTTCAGTGCAAAGCCTAGGGAAGTGCAGATTCCTCCCAGCAGGGGGCAGTGGTTCGCACACACCCACCTGTGGATTACGTCTTGCCATTGTGAAGAGAGGTGCCTGAACAGGGAGTTGGCTTGTCAGGAATGCCTGAGGGAGTCAGCTTGGCTTGTAAAGCCTCATCATTGACAAGGCTCTGAGCTGAGACTGCTACTGTAGGCAGGCCTGAAGGGAGAAGCCAGGGCAAGCTATACACCTTCTTTGGGAGTGCCCATATCCTAAGCACCAGAGCCAGCTGCTCTGTTGGTCATGAGAGAGACATGGTGGGTGAGGTAATATCTTGTTGTGGCACTTGTACCTTAAAGCAGCAGCCCAGAACCCCCATATTCACCACTGTCATATAATTAGGATATGTTTTGTACAAAGTATGCCTTGTGAGGTATCATTTTGAAAGTCTTGATCTGTTGAACATTAATATCCTTTTGGATTGTATGTGCTATCATTGTATGGGAAATTATGAAGTTTTGCTCTGTGTGTATTACTGAAATATGTTGCGAGGTTGGGAACACCCATAACCAGCCTTTCAGGTACAACAATGGTGTATCTAACATAACATAAGAACATAAGAACGGCCGTACTGGGTCAGACCAAAGGTCCATCTAGCCCAGTATCCTGTCTACCGACAGTGGCCAATGCCAGGTGCCCCAGAGGGAGTGAACCTAACAGGCAATGATCAAGTGATCTCTTTCCTGCCATCCATCTCCACCCTCTGACAAACAGAGGCTAGGGACACCATTCCTTACCCATCTAGATCTAGATACACTAATCTAGATGCACTAACGGCCCTAGACTAATCCACACTCCCAAGGACTATCCCAGAGACTTCTCAGAGAGTGTAGACAATGGAAACTGCTTGACCCACTTCATAGCAAAAGATCTTTTTAGCAGGCTGGAAGAAACTATAAAGAAGAGAAGTGACATCATGACTTGGCCTCACTCTCTCCACAACTCAACACCTGGAAACACAACTGGAGGACAAAGACTTTGAACTGGGGAGGGTGGTCCTGAGCTGGAAGTCAGTTCCAGCCTGTGTATAGATCTGTGACCTGTATGTACCATCTATCAGGGTCAGACAGTACTTGATTCAAATCCTGTTTAGTTTATAGAATGCAGACTGCAAATTTATTTTTATTTCTTAAGTAACCAACTTTGATCGCTACACTTATTACTTATAATCACTTAAAATCTATCTTCCTGTAGTTAATAAATTTGTCTTCTATTTTACCTAAAACAGTGTGTTTTGATTGAAGTGCTTGGGAAATCTCAGCTCAGTTTACAAAGTCTTGTGTGTGTCCTCTCCACATCGAGGGAGGGGCGAACTGGGTAATGAACTTACAGTGATCAGGCTTCTGATCAGTGCAAAATGGTACAGTTCTGGGGTGCAAGGCTGGGGGATTGGTTGGAGCCTCCCTATTGTTGGTTCATGATTGGCTGGGGAAAGCATTCATGTAACTAAGTTGGGTGTGTCCCTGCCTGTGATGACTGTGGAAGTGCAGTACTTGCTAGAGGTACTGACTTGGCACAGCATCGCAGTGTGAGAGGGATACCCCAGGTTGGTGGGAGAGAGGGCTCAGCGATCCCACAGTCCAGGTTGAACCCTGTCACACTTGCATTGGACCAACTTCTGTGGGTGAGAGAGACAAGCCTTTGAGCCAACACGGAGATCTTCCTCAGATCTGGGAAAGGTACTCAGAGTGTCACAGCTAAATACAAGGTGGAACCCATTGTCAAGCATAAGGAGTTAATGTGTTGGAATAAACCATTCAAAATGAAGTGGGAAATTAACACCTCTGCAGTCATAGGACAAAAGAGAGATAATGGGTTACAGATTGTTGTAACAAAACCTAAAACCAGGGACTCTACCGAGTCTATGATTTTTGGTGTCTAGCTGGCTCTGTGGAGATAAGTGTGGTGATCTGTGGGTTTCCTGTATATAGTTGTCTGTAGGGTTCCATTGTTAAAGCTGATTGTGGTGTCCAAGAAGTTGATGCTGGTGCAGAAGTGTTCTACAGAGAGTTGGATAAATGGTGGTTGTTGTGGAAATCTATGAGGGAGTTTAGATCTTCTGTCCTGAAGATGAAAATGTCATTGATGCATCTCAGATACATAGTTGGTTTCGTGTTGCATTTTCCCAGAAATTCTTTCTCAAAGTGGGCCATGAAGATGTTGGCATACTGGGGAGCCAACCTAGTAACCATGGCTGTTCCCATGGTTTGGACAAAGTGTTTATTGTTGAACCTAAAGTTGAGAGTGAAGATGAAATGGATGAGTTTGGTGATGTGTTAGAGGTGGATGTCTGAGAGTTGTCCATTGCTCTGCAGATATTTGAGGCACGCAGCGGTGCCGTCATGGTGAGAGATGTTGATGTATAGAGAGGTGACATCCAGGGTGGCCAGCACAGTGCTCTGAGGGAGGTTGATTTTGCAGAGTTTCTGAAGGAAGTTGGTTGCGTCCTGGAGGAAGCTGGCCTTTTGTGTGGTGAATAATTTAAGGATGATTTCTGAGTCCTGATATTCCTTCAGTAAGAGATCTATGGCCAGATATCATGGGTCTGCCTGGGTCCCCTTGTCTGTGTATCTTGGGAAGCATGTAGAAGGTCCTTGGGACCAACTCAGCTACAACAACACTGCGAAAAATGTTGGTGATGGAAACTTAATTGCTACACAATGCCATTTAAATCCGAATTATTTATCCAGGTCCATCATGAGATAGTCTGGCTTTACACTGGCCCACAGAGTGGATGAGAAGAGCTTTGAGCTTCACAGTGGCCTGGGAACGACTCTCTTGGAGCGGCCAAGTGGCATGGCCCTCGCTATCTAACAATCAGCACTCAGTTACTGCAGGTATAGAGATCAGTGCTCCACATAGCCCACAGGGTAACCAAAACAATGGGGAGACAGCACGTGGGGCGGCACATAACAGAGCTCCTGAGGGCACCAGGCCAAGATCCCTTATCTAATCTGGTCATGAATGCTGGCTCTTGGTACTGTGGTGCATGGGCTCCAGGTGTGGGGAGCTGCAACTCTTGCCGGAGAAGTGCCGCCACCTCCCCAACTAGGTTCTCTCTCAGGCAGCTGTTGTTCTGCACAGAGCAGCAACCTGGAGCATGAGAAGTGGCTGGTCCTGCCCTTTTCACTCCCCACCGAGGCTTGGCTGCCAGGGACAGGGGCTGAATGTGCCTGGGGCAGGCGCAGCAGGAGAAAGACAGAGCCCCACTCCCTCCCCCCAGCAGGCCAAATAGAAATGGAGGGGGAGGGTCACTAGACCCCGCATGCCCCCTCTACATGTCGCCTATGGCCAGAAATCTCATGGGATGGAGCCAGCCTTTGGGGGGTTATCTGAACTAAACCCACTGTCCCAACCCCCAGCTCTAGGAGTGATCCGTCATCATCTCTTAGTGCTGATCACATAGCAAAGAATCAGTGATTTGCCAAGATTCACAATGAAAAGTTTGGAGCCCAGCTCAGTGGGGTTTCTAGGGTCATGCCATGTGTTACCGGTGAGCTCTTCCACCTCAGCTGTGTCCGGGAGAATGTGTGAGCAAAGCCGGCCTGCCTGTGAATTTAATCAGAAATGGATATTTGTCTGATACGTCTTATCAGAACATTGTGATTTATGGGCCGGTCAAGCTCTCCTGCAGTGGCTCCAGAGCATGAGTACCCATCTCAGGCCATACTGGTACGAGGCAGGGCACAAACCCCAAATTGGCTGTGAGTTCTACACTTAGAGTTCACCAACCAGTTATCAAGTGTAAACCCCTCAGGCATTATAACAACCTTAACATGAAGTCACAGACCGTCCCCTTGGGTACTCCGATCTGTCTCGCCATGCAGGCGAGCCTCTGTGACATACCTGGGTGCAATCCAGACCAGTGGAGGAGGGGGGCTATGTCATCCCTGCCCTGCAACCTTGGGTGCCTTACAATGCCTTGCTGTAGTAGCTCCCACCTGGGCCGCTCACAAACAGCCTTCCAGCAGGCAAGCCGTACCCCGAGTGTCTGTGTGTAACTACAGCCTTCCAGCTACACCCTGGCTCTCATCAGCCTGGGTTATACTGCAGGGTGACCCCAACACAACCCCAGTCCTGGATTGTTCCCCAGAAATATATGTCCTGTCCTGCTCAGTCCTCTCCTGGACAGTATAAATACATTAAATCCGTTATTCCTTTAAGGGACTAATATGCCAGCTTATTATTTTAGGTAGATACTCATATCAATGATGAACACAGATTTTTTCTCTCCATCCTTATCTAAAGGAATCGCCTGTTAAAGCAAAAGAGCTGAGATATTTTGCTTTACACAAAATGTCCAGCATATCATCAATTTTAGGCATGGAACACACATCTGGTACTGGGATAGCATTGAGGTGTCCGTAATCAACACAAAACATTACAGTGTTGTCTTTCTTAGGGACCAAGACCACAGGTGATGCGCAAGAGCTGTAAGACCTTTCAATTACTCCTATGTCCAACATGCTTTGTATTTCTGTATGAATTTGTTCCTGCACCTTGCCAGTAACCCTCTAGGGTCTGCTGGGAGGTGGCTCAGGTCCTTCTGTAATGATTGTATGAGTCAGCAAGTGTTTCTTCCCTGACCTACTAGAAAACACTTCTTTGTGTTCTTTCAGCCCTGACAACACCTCTGCCCTTTCAGCTAGTATTAACACACTGCAGATTTCAGTACTTTCCAGAGATGAGGCATTCAGCCATCAAAACAATGAGGTGGCGTGCCTCAGTTTCCACGCCTGCACAGCTGATCATGTTTACCATGGCTTCCCTGCTTTGATAAGCTGTAAATCTGTTCACATGTACTAGCTGTGGGACGGCATTACCATGAGGCTTTTTAACATGATATGTATCTTCATTTACCACTTCAATCAAAGGTTCCTTCCCAAATATTTTGCATTTATTTTTTCACAGGGCTTAATACCAACACCAAATCTCCTATTTCAAAAGAGCGTTTACAAGTACGTTTATCATAGCATGACATTTGTTTGAACTGACTGTCTTTGAGGTTAGTTTGAACAGTACATATCATGTCTTTTAATTCTTCTCTGAACCTCTGTACCTGTTCAGTTACTGGCTTTTCCTCTGCCTCAGTGTCCCATTTCCAGGAGTGTCTGATGAGATCTAGGGTCACCTCACTTTCCTTCTGTATAGGAGATCAAATGGGGAGAACCTGGTTGATTCTTGGGGTAGGTAAGCGAACAGCAAATATAGTAGCAACTCATCCCAATCTTGAACCCTCTTATTTTCATACGTTCCCAGCATATATTTTAGGGTCCCATTGAATCTTTCCACAAAACCATTTGTCTTTGGGTGATAGGGGGTGGCATTTGTTTCACCTCACACAACTTCCATAGCTCACTGCATAGCTGAGACATGAAATTTGACCCACAGTCAGATAAAATCTTGTTAGGAAAACCCACTCTGCTAATGATGAGACTGCCTACAATGGCATGTAGGCAATCTGTGACTGCTAGTAGCAAATGTCCCTAATGGCTGGAGATGGGACACTAGATGTGGAGGCCTCTGAGTTACTACAGAGAATTCTTTCCCAGGTGTCTGGCTGGTGGGTCTTGCCCACATGCTCAGGGTCTAACTGATCATCATATTTGGGGTCAAGAAGGAATTTCCCCCCAGGTCAGATTGGCAGAGATCCTGGGGGTTTTTCATCTTCCTCTGCAGCATGGGGTACGGGTCACTTGCTGGTTTGAACTAGAGTAAATGGTGGATTCTCTGTAACTTGAAGTCTTTAAACCATGATTTGAGGACTTCAGTAGCTCCACCAGATGTTAGGGGTCTATTACAGTAGTGGGTGGGTGAGGTTCAGCAGGCTGCAGTGTGCAGGAGGTCAGATTAGATCATCATGATGGGCCCATCTGGCCTTAAAGTCTATGAGTCTCAGATAGTGAAAAGGGCTCTTGCCACAGATTCTGCCTCAGTGTTAGTCAGAGCTATTGCTTCAGGATATCTACTGGCAAAATCCACCATCACCAAGATATATTTCTTCCCCCTTCAGGTGGGACGTGGCATAGGACCCACAATGTCCATTGCTTCTCTCAGAAATGCCTCTTGTATCACAGGCAAGGGGTTCAGGGGGACTTTCTGAGGTCCTGCAGGTCTCTTTCTCTTTTGACATAATTCCAAAGACCTGCAATAATTCCTCACCTCATTCTGTATTCCTGGCCAGCAGAAAATTTTCTTTAACCTCTCATAGGTTCTTTGTGCCCCCATGTGACTAGCAAAAGGACAATCACATGCTAGCAACATTAATTCCCCATGGTGCTGAATGGTTATAACCAACTCCTTTAAGCTTCTTCAGTATCAGGGGTCATCTCCTTCCGTTGGCCCCGAGGGCAGGCTGCATTACTCCATTTCATTACTCCATGCAGGAGTCAGCCTCAGCCCCTCCCACACCTGGAAACACACTGTTTCCTTCTGCTGCAGAAGAGCTAGAAAGACCTTCTCTTCCCCCTTCAGCAGTTTCTGGGCAATGATATGGGGGACCCAGATTTGGAGCCACACTCTGAGTGTCTCTCCATCTCTCCTGTTGGAGCTGTTCCACTTTATATAAAATACCTGAATTGCCCTTGGGCCGGAGAGCATGAGAATGACGCCATAACCTGGTGGTTGAGCCGCTCATTGTGGGAGGCAAGACACAAGTTCCTTTGGCTGCGCCAATGAATAGTTATTTAGTTATAAAAAGTGGAACAACTTCAACAGGAGAGAGAAGCCCACCCTAGAGTGCTCACCTCAGAGGGGGGAGACCTGATTCAAATGCACATCTCCCCTATCCCAGATGAGTGGCCTAATCACTGGGCTAAATTTGTACAATGGGTACCTCCGCCTTCGATGGCCATTCTGTGAACCTAGCCCCCCACATTTTTGTCTCACCAGAACTATTGGGCACATTTGAGTCACATTTGTGAAGAGTTCTGGTTCAACCAAAACTGCATTTTTTGGCAAATAAACTATTTGTTGGGAAAGTGTCACATAGCTGTAGTCTGGAGTCACTCTAGCCCTGTGAAGAGAGTGTCTGCGCTCTGTCTAGCAATCAAGGGAGGGCTTCAAACCAGAGCAATCAGGAAAGCAGCCAGGAAGAAACATAGAGGGCAGAGATGCTCCATGCTCCCCAAAGGAATAGCTGTGCAGGGCTGGGTGGCACAGATTTGGGAGTGCTCCTGATGGAATAGTTACCATTTCTCAACTTATAAAAATCGTCTAGGTGGAAGTTCAAGAAAACTTCTCCACCTGTATGTCTCCACCACCCAGAGCACAGCTCGGCCCTTCCTCCGTCCGGCGGAAAGCTCAGTGACTAAATAGGCCTTGCAGTGTGTCCTGAAAGCTAGCAAACGTGGGCTGTATCAGAGCACCGGAGGGAGCAAATAGACAACAGGCTGTTTTGGAGAGCCAATAAACGTCACTGTTGATTACCCAGAGAAAACAGGTATAGAACAAATAAGCAGAGAAAATTGTACTCCATTCTCCCTCAGATGCTAACTCAGCCTTTCTCTGCCTCTCCGGCAGCCCTTCAGATAAGTTTCCATGTCCCTCTGTGTATTCGTCAAACCCTCGGCAAGGTGCGGCACAGCTCTCTCCCTGGGCTGCTCCTGCGGGGTGCAGCTGCACCCTGCCCTCACACACGGCAGGACTGGAGAGGAAGGATGGCTGTGGGGTTTTCTTGGCCTTAGACAATCTGCGTTCAAACCCTGCACTGTTACAGACTCCCTGGGCAGGTCCCAAAGGGACTGTCTATAGTCAGTGCTAGGGGTGTGATCCAAGCTTGAGGAGACATAGGCTTTATCTACAGTAGACTTTTGTCAGCAAAACTTTTGTCAGTGTGGGGTGTGAAAAAAACCACCCACCTGACAGACATAAATTTCACCGACAAAAGTGCCAGTGTGGACAGCGCTCTGTTGGCAAGAGAGGCTTTCCGGCCGAAATAGCTACCGCCGCTCGTTGAGGGTGGTTTAATTATGGCGGCAGGAGAGCTCTCTCTGCTGGCAAAGAGTGACTACACGGGAGACCTTACAGTGGCACAGCTGTAGTGGTATAGCTGTGAGGCGGTAAGGTCCATAATGTAGACATAATCATATTTGCTCTTCCACGCCTTGAGCGAGTGTGCTTAAAAATAGGAGCGTAGCTGCAGTAGCTTATAAGGTTGCTGAGGGCTTTTGTTTTTTCCCATAGAAGCCTCCCTATACAGTATCCTAAAAACCCTAAGCTGCCCTGAGCACAAACCTGCCTGCATCCTGATGGTCCATATTTGGCACAGCTACACTGCTATTTTTAGTGCACTAGCATGTGTATGTCTACTGCAAGCTGGGGATCACACCCCTAGCTTATGCAGATGTAGCCTTGCTCTCTCTGGGTCTCAGTTCCCATCTGTAAAACGGGGCCACTGATCTTTCGGGGACGTTCTCTAACTATTTAGCTGCCAGCACAAGGGGCCCCTGATCTTGGCTTGGGCCTCTAGATGCCACCATACTACAAATAATAAAAACAAAATGCTCAGCCTAGTTCTTAAAAATACCAGTGTCAATCACTGCATAATGGAAGTTACAGTCAAGTGCATTTGGAAGAACATGCTTCAGTGTGGGTTCTCTGTGTGCAATCACCAGCATTCAGAACATGGCCTGGATTCAGTGTAATGTTCCTGGCACTGGAATAAAATGAATGTTCAGACATTTGCCCCTGTGTAGCCAAAACAGTTTACCATCGACAACTGCTTTGTTACCATCGGTAGCTGCAAAGGCCATTCTAAGAGCTGTAGTGAAGCGCAATGCGGCGCAGACTGTGAGGTGGGATGTTCTAACCTGTCATGAGATTGTCCATGCATGAGTTCTGAGGGCCAAATCCTGCTCTCCCCAAATGGCCCATGCAGCCCCAATGCCTGCAGGAGGTGGGGGCACTCCAGGGCCCTTTAAGGGATTTTAAAGGTCTGTCAATGTTTTCTTGTTTCCAGCGATCAAAGAATATCAAGGAATATCAGGGACTTGCTTCCATTCTGCCCTCTCCCCAGTTCTCAACTACTAGGAAGAAGTTAAACCATCACCTGCTTGGCAGTTAGAGTGAATACTTGTCATGCAGGAAGCCAGACACAGTATCCCTTGCCATTAAACAAATTGCAGCTCCCCTGAGTTCTGGCATGAACAGGGATTTCACTGTGGAGCTCAGCAAACAGCCCTGCCGCCCTGCAGAAAATCCAGTGCAATGAGGAGCTGACGAAGAACAGAGATGGCTGCTTCCAAGAAGTCCAAAAGATGAGACTAAGATCCTGGGCCAGAGCCACAGCAGGTGTAAACTGATGTTGCTCCATTGGCACTGGCGAAGCTGTGCTGATTTACACCACTGCCGGTGCAGTGAGACTCTCCTGAGTGTCTCCTTTAAAGTCACCCTTTAGTGAAAACGTCAGAAATGTGATCAGAGCTGGAAAGCTGGTAAAATGAATGAAACGCTCCTGTCTCTGTTCAGGCGCAGCGCCCCGGAGCAGCCACAGCACACCCAGAGCAGTTCTGTGCTGGCATTTCCCTGGGTGCTGTCCCCTCCCCCCTTCACCACTTCCTCAGGCTGACATGGAGGCTGGGGCAGTGCTGGTGATGCTGGGGGCTGAGCACCCACCGTCCAGGGTCAGAGGGAGATACGGGCCTTCATTGCAGCTAGCCGTGCACGGCATGCTCTGGATAAAAAGCAGGTGATGCTTGTTGGCAGGCTGAGGTGTGGTGCGGAGTTGACACAGTACATGATGCTGGCACAGCAGAGGACGCCTTCTTGCCAACTGCTTCCACGGGGCCAGTGCCACAGCAGGAGAGGCGGTGTAGTCTGGTTGACTTGGCAAAGGGCTAACCCTTGCTTCTGGCCCTTACTCCTTCTGTGGCTTTGGGGAAGTCCCACAGGCCAGCCTAGAGTTACACACCTAAGCCCAGAGCAGCCAAACGCCTGCAGTTCCCAGCAACCAGCCCTCACTTCGGTAAACCAGGCTGCTTCTCTGAGCAATGTTTGATGGGCCTGGCTGCAGCAGCACGTCCTTCCCTGCCTGAGCCATTCTGAGCCCTGTTCTCCTGGGAGCCTGGCTTGCGTCTGTCTGGGGGATGGTGTCGGTGGGAGCTGGCCTGCTGGATGGCTCTCTGAGAGCGGTGTCTGTGCATCAGGTGCTGCACACCATGGTCTCCCCTCTTGCTGTGGCAGTCATTGCAGACAGCTGCCTCCAGTGAACAGGACAGGGAGGTAGGTGTGGGAGCAGGTCTGGGGTCACAGAGCATTGGGACAGGGCAGGGAAAAGGGGTAGGGGGGGAACAGATAGGGGCCAAGTAAACTCCAGGATTGAATATAGCAGAGGGCAGTGACTTTGGAGCTAGCCTCTGTGTGCATAGAGGAGGGCTGGGGGAAATCTGGGAAGTGGGAGTATTGCAGGACAAAGCACTCCAGGATAAGAAAGACCACAGAGGAGACCTTCCCCCTCACCCAACTACCCCCCATCAGACTGCCCAGGGGCGGGGCAGGACAAGGGGGAAAGAAAGGGAGGAATGAAAATCAATGAAAATATCTAAACAAACAAACCCTACAAACACAGTGGCCCCAGCCCCCTGCCTGTGTGTCTGTGCCCTTCTCCCGTCTCTTGGCTGCTCACTGGCTGCCTAGGCTGCCAGCAGTTTGGAGAGGGGCCTGTTTCCTTGCTAGACTCTGTGCGGTGTTGGCCCGTGGCTGGGGGCCAGAGGAATCTCTAACAGCCTTGCTGGCTGGCTGTAGTTGGTGCCATGGTGATTGTTCCTCTGCCCTAACCAGGAGCAGCCTTTGGGCTTTCAGTATCCAGCTTGGGAGGGTGCAGACAGGCAGGGCTTGAGACTTTCAGACAAGTTAGATGCTGTTTCTTGCTGGAAAGCACAGGCCTTGCCTCACTGTGGCAGCATTGGCTCCTGGAGATTGTATTGCTGTACACATGGGCTCCTGGAAGTTATCCTGCCTGGGCATGTGGGCGCCTGCAGGTGATATTGGCTGGGCAGGTGGACTACGGGAGGTTATATTCGCTGGAGACGTAGGCTCCTGGTGGTTATATGTCCCCATATAGATGGGGTGAGTGAGCTTGTTTGGCTATTTGGTTTTTCGCTGTTTATGTTTTTCTTTCTGTTACAGGTTACTTAAAGTTGCAGGTCAGTTGGGATTGTGTGTTTGGGGCCTGTTTGAGCCTTTGTTCCACAGCTCATCCTTGATCATCTTTGTTCCACCTCATTCAGCCTTCTGATCACACTCCCATGTGTGATTAACAAGGGGGTAGGGCTGACCTAGGAGAGAAGGCTTTAAAAGCCAGAGGCTAAGCGACCAAGGGGAGCTAGCGAACAGGGTCGGCGAACAGTGGAGTTTGAGAGGGAGTTGTAATATAATCATTATGGTTAGGAAGGGCCACATCGCCTGTGCCAACACTACTCCTGTCTCCTCCTCCTGCATCTGTATCCAGACAGAGAACCTGACCATGGATGTCTCTACTCAGATCCTGGTGTGGCTTTGCAGAGACTGTGGCCTGCATTTCCCACTCACTGACAGAAAGCCAGGCTGGGGGGACTGTCCAGTGTGAAAGGTGCCTGCTGGTGCAATCTCTCAGAAGCAGGTGGGAGAGCTACAGGAGGAGGTGGCTGGGCTGAGGAGCACCCGTGTCCATGAGGAATTCATTGAGAATATTCATATGGCTGAGGAAGCTATCGAGCCACAGACGACTGCTGTCATGCCACCGGGGGAGGAGGATATGGTTCTGTCACAGGAAGGACACTGGCTACTGGTTACTTCTGGCAGCAGGCAGTGCTCCAGTCCTACTCCCAACCCACCCACCATGGTGATGAAGAACCGTTATGCTGCCCTGGCAAGAAGTGATGAGGAGTTGCCCCCCAAGGTGGAGGAGAAGCCATGTACTCCCAAGGCTGGGAGGATCACAGCCACCACTCCCAGAAGGAAACGTAAGGTAGTGGTGGTTGGTGATTCCCTTCTGAACAGGACAGAGGCACCCATCTTTTGGCCTGACATGGCATCCCAGGAGGTATGCTGCCTGCCAGGGGTCCGTGTCCCAGATGTTACAGAGGGATTGTTGAAGATTATCTGGCCCACTGACTACTACCTCATGCTACTCATCCATGTGGGCACTAATGATACTGTGAGGTATGACCCTCAGCAGACCAGAAGTGACTACAGGGCTCTGGGAGTGTGAGGGTGTGACGAAGTGGGACTGTTCTTAATGTTTCCTCTGAATACTGTGTGGGTGCCTCAGTTTCCCCTATGCATTTCTTAAGTCTCTAGGTGGTGGGATAAGGGCCAGTATGCATAGGTGGCCGACACTCTGTCTCCTAGCAACAAATGGCCGGGGCCCTCCCCCCTGCAAGGGGATAGCTAAAGGTGAACAAAGAGATCAGGTGACCTCCTGGCCCGGGAAAGAGACAAAGCCAGAAAGGAGGGGCTGGAGGGGGTTTTCAGTTTGGGGCTGGCTGGGGACGGGAAGTGAGTGCAGACGGGGTTGTCTGGCTCGCTGGGCCCCAGAATGGACCCAGCTGAGGGGTCCCGTTCTCTGTACCTACAAGCTCTGTTTTAGACCGTGTTTCTGTCATCTAATAAACCTCTGTTTTACTGGCTGGCTGAGAGTCACGTCTGACTGCGAAGTGGGGGTGCATGCAGGACCCTCTGGCTTCCCCAGGACCCTGCCTGGGCGGACTTGCTGTGGGAAGCACACGGAGGGGCAGAGGATGCTGAATGCTCCAAGGTCAGACCCAGGAAGGTGAAGCCATGTGAGCTTCTTGCCCTGAAGACAGTCTGCTTCAAGGGAGAGGAGGCTCACCAAAGTCCTGACTGGCTTTGTGGGGAGCAGTTCCAGAGCATCGCCCAGGGACTCTGTGACAGAGGGTGAAGGAGTTGGGGGTGTAAGTTCCTTCCAGTCAAAGGTAGGGGCCCAGGCAAAGACAGATGCATCCTGGAGGTGAACGCCTGGCTGCAAGGATGGTGTCACTAGGAGAGCTTGGGCTTCCTTGATCATGGGATGCTGTTCTGGGAAGAACTGCTGAGCAGAGAGGGGGTCCACCTATTGAGGAAGGGGTAGAACATATTTGGATACAGACTGGCTAACCTAATGAGGAGGGCTTTAAACTAGGTTGGATGGGGGTAGGTGACAAAAGCCCACAGGTAAGTCAAAAACATGGAGACCTGGGAGAAGGATCAGAATCTGGGGAGAGTATAGGCCATTATAGCAGGGACAAGGGAGTGAGCAGAGGGAACATAGTGGGGAAATCAAATCAGTGTCTTAGATATCTGTATACTAATGTGAGAAGTATGGGGAATAAGCAGGAAGAACTTGAAATGCTAGTGAATAAACACAACTATGACATAGCTGGCATCACAGTGACTTAGTGGGATAATACACATGACTGGAATATTGGTACTGAATATTGGTACTGCTCAGGAAGGACAGTCATGGAAGAAAAGGAGGAGGTGTTGCCTTATATATCAAAGATGTATACATTTGAACTGAGGTTAAGATGGAAATAGGAGACAGACTAGTTGAAATTCTCTGGGTAAGGATAAAAGAGGTAAAAAACAAAGGGTGATGTCATGATAGGGATCTACTACAGACCATCTAACCAGGAGGAAGAGGGGGATGAGGCTTTTTTAAAACTACTAACAAAATCACCCAAAGCACAGGACTTGGTGGTGAGGCGGGACTTCAACTACTCAGATGTCTGTTGGGAAAATAACACAGCAGAGCACAGATTATCCAACAAGTTCTTGGAATGTATTGGAGACAATTTTTTATTTCAGAAGGTGGAGAAAGCAAGTAGGCTGTTCTAGACTTGATTTAGAAAAATAGAGAGGAACTGAGAATTTGAAAGTGGAAGGCAGCTGAGTAAAAGTGATCATGAAATGATAGAGTCCATGGTTCTAAAGAATGATAGGAGAGAAAACAGCACAATAAAGAGAATGGATTTCAAGAAGGCAGACTTTAGCAAACTGAGGGAGTTAGTAGCAAGCCTAAGGGGAAAAACAGGTCAAGAGAGTTGGCAGTTTTTCAAAGACACATTATTAAGGGTATAAGAGCAAACTATCCCACTGCATAGGAAAGATAGGAAGTATGGCAAGAGACCAACCTGGCTAACCAGGAAATCTTCAGTGATCTGAAACTCAAAAAAGAGTCCTACAGAAAGTGGAAACTAGGTCAAATTACAAAGGATGAATATAAACAAATAACACAAATATTTAGGAACAAATTAGAAAGGTCAAGGCACAAAATGAGATTAAACTAGCTATGGACATAAAGGGTAACAAGAAAACATTGTACAAATACATTAGAAACAAGAGGAAAACCAAGGACAGGGTAAATCCATTACTCAATGAGGGGGGGAAAAACAATAACAGAAGCTAGGAATGGGCGACAGGGGATGGATCACTTGATGATTACCTGTTCTGTTCATTCCCTCTGGGGCACCTGGCATTGTTGGAATACGGGATACTGGGCTAGATGGACCTTTCATCTGACCCAGTATGGCCATTCTATGTTCTTAAAATGTGGAAATGGTGGACGTGCTAAACTACTTTTATGTTTCAGTTTTCACCAAAAAGTTTAGTAATGATTGGACATCTAACATCATGAACGCCAGTGAAAATGAGGTACGAACCAAAGCAAACATAGGGAAAGAACAAGTTAAAAAGTACTTAGACAAGTCAGATGTCTTCAAGTCACCAGGGACTGATGAAATACATCCTAGAATACTCAAGGAGCTGACTGAGGAGATATCTGAGCCATTAGCGATTATCTTTGATAACTCATGGAAGACAGGAGAGATTCCAGAGGACTGCAAAAGGGCAAATATAGTGCCACTCTATAAAAAAGGAAGTAAGGACAACCCAGGGAATTACAGACCAGTCAGCTTAACTTTGGTACCCAGAAAGCTAACGGAGAAAATAATTGAGCAATCAATTTGCAAACACTTAGAAGATAATAAGGTGATAAGTAACAGTCAGCATGGATTTGTCAAGAACAAATCGTGTCAAACTAACCTGATAGCTTTCTTTGACAGGGTAACAAACCTTGTGGATAGGGAGGAAGCAGTAGATGTGGTATAACTTGATTTTATAAAGTTTTTGATACTGTCTCACATTACCTCCTCATAAATGAATGAGGGAAATGCAACCTAGATGGAGCTTCTATAAAGTGGGTGCATAACTGGTTGGAAAACTGTTCCCAGAGAGTAGTTATCAGTGGTTCATAGTCACGCTGGAAGGGAATATCGAGTGGGGTCCCCCAGGGATCGATCCTGAGTCCAGTTCTGTTCAATATCTTCATCAATAATTTAGATCAGTGATACTGTGACCTCAGTGGTTCAGGAGCCAAATTAGTGATCAACATTGCCAAAAGAGCCACAGGAGTATGAATTTATCATTTCATTTACTATAGATATATAATTCTCAGAGCAAAATGACTGACCAAGTATTCTACAATAGGTTAATAACATAGTAAAAGCATGCTGATTGGTTAATAACATAGTAAAAGCATGCTGATTGGTTAATAACTTAGATTGGTTAGTAATTAAATCACATAGTGTTTTAAGATCAGGTGCTGCAAAGAGCCACAGGAGACGCATTAAAGAGCCACTTGCGGCTCCCAAGCCTCAATCTGAGTATCAATGATTTCGATAATAGAATGGAGAGTACACTTATAAAGTTTGCAGATGATACCAAGATGGGAGGGGTTGCAAGTGCTTTGGGGGATAGGATTAAAATTCAAAATGATCTGGACAAACTGGAGAAATGATCTAAAGTAAATAGGATGAAATTCAATACGGACAAATGAAAAGTACTCCACTTAGGAAGGAACAATCAGTTGCACACATACAAAATGGGAAATGACTGCCTAGGTAGAAGTCCTGTGGAAAGGGATCTGGGGGTCATAGTGGATCACAAGCTAAATATGAGTAACAGTGTAACGTTGTTGTAAAACAAGCAAACATCATTCTGGGATGTATTATTAGGAGTATTGCAAGCAAGACACAAGAAGTAATTCTTCTGCTCTACTCCGTGCTGATAAGGGAGCTTGGGGAATCTTGTCATAGAGAGTTTTTAAGAGCAGGTTAGATGAACACCTGTCAGGGATGGTCTAGATCAGGGGTTCTAAACCTTTTTCTTTTTGAGGCCCCCCAAACATATTATAAAAGCTCCATGGCTCACCTGTGCCACAATAACTGGTTTTCTGCCAGGACCGGCGTTAAGGGATAGCAAGCAGTTCAATTGCCCAGGGCCCCATGCCACAGAGGGCACCGTGAAGCTAAGTTGCTCAGGCTTCTACTTCAGCCCCAAGCGGCAGGGCTCAGGGCCCAATGCTTCAGCCCCATGCAGTGGGACTTCGGCTTTCTGCCCTGGGCCCCAGCAAGTCTAACACTGGTCCTGCTTGGTGGACCCCCTGAAACCTGCTTGCGGCCCCCCAGGGGGCCCCTGTGTTTGAGAACCACTGGTCTAGATAATACTTAGTCCTGTGATGAGTGCAGGGGACTGGACTAAAAGGCCTCTCAAGGTCCCATTCAGTCCTACACCTCTAGGATTCTATATTGGCTGGTGACATGGGTTCCTGGAGGTTATATTGGCAAGGCACGTTGGCTCTTGGAGGTTATATTCACTGGGCATATGTGCTGCTGGAGTTTATATTGGCTGGGGATTTTTGTTTTTTTCTCCCCACACTGACACAGAATAATTGCAAATGTGTTTATTGTCCTTGCTGCGAAGGATCCTTGTCTGGTTTGTTTAGTCGCATCTGTTCCAGGGCTCAGGAGGAGTTGGGAATTTTGTCTCCCAGATGCCTAACATCTCATATAAAATATTCCTGATCACTTGAGCTTGGAAGCGTAACAATTGCTTTTCATGAATACTTGTGAGAGGAAACCTAGCTGGCACGGACATTAACCCAATCGGGTGGGAGCCCAGGGGACACATTCAGTCTCTCTTTACATTTCATTTATCAAAACTATACAAGTGACCTAAGCCAAAAGTCATCTGCTGCTACCAGGGCCACCTGTCTCAAGTTCAGGAAGATCTCTGGGTAGCTCAGCCCCTTGCACACTGACTGCATGGTCTGACCAAAAGATAAAAAGAAATAACTGTCCTGGCATCCTCTCTCTGTCTCTAGGAAAAACAAATAATCAATAAGGCCCAGGAGTGTGACACTTTGCTAATGAACGTAACCTATCCACAGTGAGCATAACAGAGAGAGGAGAATTTCTTATCTGCCCCGCTCTGCACATACCCCTTCCTCTGCAATGTTAAGTGAAATGCTATGAACTCTTTCACCTGATCAAATACATAAAATATAATTTTGTTGTTCTCCATAACTAATCTCAGGTTAGTGGGAAGCAGAAGAGGTGCACAAAAGCCAGGAAAGTGACATCCAGTGCTTCCTTCTCGTCTGTGTCGTCTTACTCACATCGGCAGCAATAGAGACCCTCTTGCTGTTTGAAATAATGTTTCCTTTAGATTCATGAGACGTCCCCAATCTGAGAGTGACAATGCCTCTGGAGGCTGAGAGCATGGCTCCCACACTCAGGCATTAAGGAAGGTTTAAATGGCACTGGAAAACCCCCAAGGAAATGAAAAGGGGGATCACAATTGACCAGGGAACTGAATACACCAGAGATTTTGTTACTTAGCTCATACTGTCAGGAACACTAAGACTACGGGCATCACATGGTTTTGAAAATGTTTCCGCATGTTCTGTGTATTATTACGTTATCGTTGATCTAGACCCTGTTAGGGATTTCATGCTCTTAGCCTGGGTTGGAGATTCAGCACATTTATCAATGAGATCTTTCTGAGATGTGTCAACAAATTCAACCTGCTGTTTTGAGTTAGTTACATGGAGTGACAGAGTGCTGTGCTTCGAATCGGCCCTGATGGGCGGGGACGGAGTTGCACTCCGTGCAGGGTCTATCTAAGGAAGCTGTGGTGATTCCTGATCCTTTCCCAGCTGATTGTCTAGGATCCCTTATGGAAAGAGACTGAGTTGAGAGTGAAAGCTCCCCCATCATTCTCTGTCTTCTGTCATCGCTGACTGCTGAGTAGACATACATGTCTGCTCCACCTCCTGCCATCTTTTGAGAGTTATGATCAGGGGGGAGGCAGGAGCTGCAGAAAGGGCAGGCTCCAGAGCCAAAGTGCTAACAAATGTATCAGCATCCTGGTGAGACTCCGGGAAAGCCTTAAATGGCATCCCAGCCTACCCACGGCGTGATGGTGGGGTCTAGCACAGGGCTGCCTCGTACACCCAGAAGGGCCAAGCAGGCGTGCGGGGCTTGTGTCACACCTCCAGTGTCCCCAGCCAGGCAGCAGGTGAGGGTTTGGCTGAGGAAGCACGCAGCAACCCAGGAGAAGCAGCAGCTGCCCCAGTGTTCCCAAGTCACTGAGTGGGTGGGTCTAGTCCAGGAGCCACAGATACCCAGCAGCAAAAGAAAGTCATGGTAAAGTCTGTGGAACAGGCTTTGCATTGTTTGCCCAGCCCTAGGCTTTGCTCTCTGCTGGGTGGCTGGTTTGGTAGTTGCAGGAGGAGAGGGCAAGGAGGATGCTGAGAACACAGGCTTCTTGTTCTGGGGAGACAGAGTCTCTGCTGACCTAAATAATGTAAAGGGTGCTCGGATTCTCCCATGGGAGCCTCAGCAGCATCTGGTAATAAACAGTGTCAGTGTGAGAGAGACACTGTTTGTGTCAGTGTGAATGTGAGTGTGTCAGCGGTTCCAAACGTCATCCCATTCCATTCCATTTCCATCAGAATGCAACCCAGGCCTGGGAGTCAGACTGCAATGCCGTCTAATGCACAGCCCACAGCATGCTCTGGAAACATAGGCCAGAAGCTAATTATTTGTCCTGTTGACCAACATTTCTGAGACAATAGAAAGAAGGAAATGAATTGCAGCGCTCGTGTTTTAGAAGCGAACAGTTTTAAGCGAAGTGTCCTTTGCCAAACCCTGGCGTAGTAAGAGTGAGAGTGAGAGAAGGAGCTAAAACAGGGAATGTCACTGGCAATGGTACTTTGTAACACTGCATTTCCCCAGCAAAAGTCACCTTGGATATGGACCCTGGTTTCTGAAATCCAAGGACAGAACTTACCCAATGGCACTGAGTGGAGACCTCCTAAGAGCAGCATTTGCAGGGAAGACATTTCCTAGCATAGATCTCTTGCCCCTATCACAGAAAAGGCCACACTGTCCCCTCCAGCAACATGAGCAGCCTTGGGCACCAACCTGCCTGGGGCATGCAGAGAGGGGGCACCAGGCCAGCAGCATGGGACTCCCTCCCTGAAAGCTTGTGCAAGTCCCACCCACAAAATCCACGGGCTGTGGCTGAGTGAGTGTTTGTGTGCGGGGCTGGGAAGAGCTGGTCTTTCTGGCACACTCACATCCAAGCCCTGCACACGGAGATGCAGTCGGAAGGATGACTCAATAACTACAATGAGCTACATTCAAATGAGGGACTTTGGGTTCTGAGAAATACAAAATACAGCCTCCAAAGCATCCAAACTTCCCAGATCAGCCTCATTTCTGAGGAAGATGAGAATAGGGGTTCTCTGAAATATTAAAATTCCAGAGTATTTACTCAAAACATAACAACACATCAACTCCAATCACATGTTGCATTCAAATATTAGAATATTTATTCCAAATATGGTGCTGTTGCAATTGTATGATAAACATGAAAGTGAGAGTGCCGTTATTTATGTCCTGACTTCAGCTTCTCAATCTCATGTTTAAGTTTGGTGTATTTATGCTCTTTCATCCAGCAGTCTGACTTTATCAATCCCTGTAAAACTTGTGAGAAATGACTGTGCCAGCAGCAGAGCAAACCCTAGTAGAGTGCACACAACCCTGGTGGAGAGTACAGTGTATCTTCTCCCACCGCACACCTATCCCTATGGAGCAGGGCTGGCAAAAACTCCAGCACTTTGCATAATACACAGGTGTGGCAGGAAGCCACTCTTTCAGGCTGGGACTGAAGATGCTTCCAACGTGATTTCAATGATACAACATTACAGTGGTAGAGAAGGATTATTTGGCGTATTCCAAAAAGCCCACGCTGTGACCAGGAGGGATGCAGTGAAATTAGGCAAAGGGAAGCTTTGACTGAACAGACTGAAAAATGTCCTGGGGGTGCCTATTACACAGTGCAGCAGCCTCATTAGTTAGGTGACTTGGAACTGGACTGGCCAAGGACTAATACAAAAGTACTTTGCTCTTCGCTGGGTGCTGGGGTCTGGGCTCCAGCTACTGGCCAGAACTTCCACAGCACCTCTAGAATCTCGCTGAGTGAAGTGGCTGGAATTCCTTCTGAGAACACAGCATGTTTGTTCTCTCCAAGCCCACACTGATTACCTCAAAACCAGACAATGCTCCATGAGTGACTGTGTCTGTGTAGAGGCTACCAGAGTCAGTTAAGCCATCAACACCCCCAGGTCAACTGCCTGCAAAGAAATTGAGGAAAAAGCTTTCTCTGACTCACTCATAGTCATACTTTAAGACTTCCAAAAGTCTCTCTCCTGCCATTGAGCTGACTGGAAACACAGTTTCCTTCAATACTGCTTCAGTCTTGGTCATGATCACTAGCCCTCTGGGTACAGGAGTGTTCTCTGTGGGTGGTGCATGGGGATATCAGGTCATCAGTACAGCAAGATTCCAACAGCAGAATATTCTCCCTAGGAAAAATCTGAGACTTACTGGGATCCAGTGATCTACATGGGCAGGCCTGGAGATAGGTCCTTCTTCCACAACAGGTGCAGAGAAGTGAGAGGACTTCTGAAAGCCTCAGGTAATGACCAAGAGTCAGATGTAATCTGCACCATTTGAGCTGCCAAATCCACATCAATGCAAGATGCGGGATGATCCTATTTAAATATGTAGAATCACATCCCGTACTCACAGCTATAGTCACCTGCTCATGGGTGCACTGCACATCTCAGATGTCTTGGCAATTAGCCTGACTGCAATGGAAGAAACCCCCAGATTTCAGGCCATCTCTCTAGCTTTGTTCCTTTTGGATTTCACTATCTCATGGGAAAACTGCCATGACTTCTTCCCTGTTCTTTCATTGCTGGCCCTCCATTCCACCTGCTGTGCCACCATCCTCCACCAATGAAGCATTGATGCCACTGGAACATTAATGTAGATCTAGTACCATCCACCGTGTAACAAGTAGAACTGTTCTGGATTCTCTGGATTCTCTGCATTCTCCTGATCTATAGGAACCTACCTAGAAATGCAGGAATTGCCACCTGCTCAGAATAACAGCCTGTCTACTCCTGTATCTGTCTGTGACATAGCACCAGATGCTTTGCAACCAAGAAGCCTCCAAGTCCTGCCAACATAAGAAGTCAGTCTGAAATCCAAAGGCACTGGTATAAAGGTTTTGCATGGAATCCACCCTCCACCCCCGCCTCCCCAGTTAATGGCATTCCAGGATTGTCTGATTTCAGGAGTGAATAGAAGATTTAGAGAGGGCTCGGCTCATCAGCCATAGTGGGGAAATGTATGTTGTTTAATAAAATGCTTTCAAAATATATTTTCTTAAAATGCTGTTTTAAAGTGAGTACTTTAAAAATGGCTCCGTTTGCCAGAACAGAAATAAGGTTTCAGTGCATTTCACTCCGATTCACCCTGCACGGCCCACACAACTCAGAGGGAGGGCGCTGGGTCTGTTCCTTCCTGTGCCTCATCAACAGAACTGTTTGCTCCTGTCAGGCCCACCTGTGTGAAGTCCTGCTCCTGTCACCCCTTGGGTAGACTGAAGGCAATGGGGTCACACCTGGGGTACTCAGGGCTTGCCTAGGTGATTAGTGAGTGCACAGCAGGCTGGGATATACATCTATTATCTACCTTACATCAGCCTGCCGCAGACTAAGCTTCTGTTCGGACCCTGCTACCAGCAATAAAAGTTCTGCAGTGTGCTTTGATCCATGGTGCTGTGCAATGGGAGCAGATAAAAGTACACCCGGGAACTTTCACTGCATGGCAGCAGGCTCCACGCAGATACTTAGCGGCAGGCTAATGCAGGGTAGATTTACCCCCCAGCCTGCCACGCCCTCTCTGTTCCTATAGACAAACCCTGAGGGCAGGAATTGGCACCGGTGTCACGAAGGGCCGAGACGTCCTGAAGAGTCTTTGTTACTGTTGGTGATAGGCAAGGTGGAAGGAGCCTCGCATGACTCCCCGAGCCCAGGCTGAGTTTGTGGTTCTGACATAAGAACGGGCATACTGGGTCAGACCAAAGATCCATCTACCCCAGTAGCCTGTCTTCCAACAGTGGCCAATGCCAGGTGCCCCAGATGGAATGAACAGAACAGGTAATTATCAAGTGATCCATCCCGTCGCCCATTCCCAGCTTCTGGCAAACAGAGGCTAGGGACACCATCCCTGCCCATCCTGGTTCATAGCCATTGATGGACCTGTCCTCCATGAATGTATCTAGTTCTTTTTTGAACCCTGTTATAGTCTTGGCCTTCCCAACATCCTCTGGCAAGGAGTTCCAAAGGTTGACTGTGCACTGTGTGAAAAAATACTTTCTTTTGTTTGTTTTAAACCTTCTGTCTATTAATTTCATTTGGTGGCCTCTAGTTCTTGTGTTATGAGAAGTAAATAACACTTCCTTATTTACTTTCTCCACACCAGTCATGATTTTATAGACCTCTATCATATCCCCCACTTAGTCGTCTTTTTTCCAACCTGAAAAGTCCCAGTCTTATTAATCTGAAAGAGCAAATATCTTTCAATGTGTCAGCTGAGTTCACTGACTATGGACTCATTGGGTCAGATTCACTGCCTTCCTCCACCCTCCTGCACTAGCCCTCATGCTGGGCACAGAGCTGCACCCTGGCTCCTACACCACAGCCCCAGCAGACCCTGCTCTAGGTGGTGCGCTGAGGGGTGGCCAGGGTTGCTAGCTGAGCCCCTCGTAGCTGCTCTAAGCTGCACGGGGGGTCAGGGCTGTGATGGAGGATGGAGGATGAGGCAGATGCTCACTGGACACTGGACACTGAATTCTGCAGACACCAAGGTTAGCTAACTGCAGGGCTTACTGAGTAATCGGAGGTAATCAGTAAGTTTCCAGCCACTACCACTGTGCACATCAACGCCTGGAAAAATAAACCAGAAACAAAGAACTGAAAGCTTTGCAATGTGGTTCTAGTCTGCACAGTGACTCTGTGAAGCAGGCGTTATGCGGGGCATTTTCTGCCAGTTAGGCTCTCTGCTGAGCTCCAGTGAGCATGGCCTGGACACCTGAACACTAAGAACGGAGAGTGAAGCAATGACAGAGAGTGACATGATCTGTGTCTACATGTGTCGGAAGGCAGCAAACTCCAAGGAGTGAGTGAGAGCCATTGGGTAAGGAGGTCCAGGGGGGTTTGGCTTGGAGAGAGGGAAGAAATTAAGGAAAAGAAAATATGGGCTGAGCATCAGGGTGTATTAGCATTTTTGAAATCTCCCAATCTTGGGTACAGTCTTCTGAGGGGAGGGCTGGAAGTACCAGGGCTTGAGACATGTAAAGTTGCATCATACACTGCAGGGAATAATCCTCTGCAGCTCCTAGGCATGGTCTAGAACAGTGGTGCACAAACTCTTCCAGTTCTGATCCCCTTATCATTCATGGAATTTTTTTTAAATAGAATGTTAGGGACCTTAGGAGATCATCTAGTTCAACCTGCTGCTCAAAGCAGGACCAAACCCCAACTAAATCCCCAAATGGCTCCCCTCAAGGATTGAGCTCATAACCCTGGGTTTAGCAGGCCAATGCTCAAACCACTGAGCTATCCTTCCCCCCCTCCCATTGCCGCCCTTATTTCTGCACTGCTGCTGGTGGCAGCGCTGCCTTCAGAGCTGGGAGTCCAGAGAGCAGCAACTGCTGGCCAGAGCGTTCATGTTGTTTGCAGCGTGGGAGGATTATTTGTTTTAATCCTGCTCTTGTCCCACCACGCAATACCTACTCTATTTTTATCCCACTTCTGCTACTATGGCAGCAGGTCCTGCGGGACCCGCAGGATCCAAGTTTCTTTGCGCCCCCCCCCAGAACCTCTTGTGCCCCCCCCAGAAGGGGGAACCACCCAGTTTGCGTACTACTGGTCTAGAAGTCCTTTCCGATTTGTAACTGCAGTGACTGTAGGAAAGGACAAATATCTCTTGGTGAGAACAGCATGGATGATATTAAAGGAGGGCTCATTTGTGTCTAATACATTGGAGACATTGTTTACGAAAAATATATCCTTCTCTAAAGATCACTTCCCTAGAGTGTTTTATTATTGACTAATTGACTTATTCATTTATTACTCCTTTCCGTGTCCATCCCAGTGATTTATATAATCTAATGAATTATTTCTCGTTAAGCACATGACTTTGAAGTACTGGTACAGGCTTATCTGGAAGACACTGCTTGGCAAAGCACCAACTTATCTTCTGAATTTACTCTTGTTTTCCCCATCGTTGCATCATCTCAGATCTGGTGTTTTCTTGAAGCTGGTCATTCCGAAGGTTTTATTTCACTTTGGGAGGTCCTGGTCATTGGAATTTTCAGCAGTTGACAGCTGCTTGGAGCACACTACAAAAGGATTAAAGCCAACAGCATTTCTATCTTTTCATCTCTCTAGTCTTAGACTGAATCAGTTGCTGGCCGCTACTTGTAGCTGCTATTCATGACATGGCTGGTGTTGTTATGACCTTTTCTGAGTTATTGTTTTATCTGATGTTTGCAGGACATTGTATAACTCCGGGGTTTATGTGTAACAATGGAGCTGGATCACTTTCCTTTATTTTGGAGTGAATTTATTGCTGGTGGAAGGTGCTGGCGTCTGAAATCCTCCAGTTAGCCACAAAACAGGTACAACACAAGCAACAGCAAGGCCAGCTTCTGCATGCTGCTCTGTGCCCCAGCCCTCCCTGGAAGGGAACCCGCAGGGCCCATGGTGGGTGAACCCAAAGAAGATGGGGCTTGGAGTACAGGGAGCTGGTGGAAGCCAGCTGCATAAGACACCAACCATCTTTCTCCTCCTCTTCATGCCCCAGGGATGGGCTCCTAGAGAACAGGGCTCATTTCTGCCAGCGGCTTCCTCATGGGCCAGAACATTGCTATGCTTTGAACTAGACCCAGCCGTGTCTGGGTCAGTGCAGGGGGGCGTGTAGTTTTCTAAGCCATCTGCTATCCCTGCTTGAGTCCCCAGGGGCCACTCAAACCTCGACTTCTCTCTGGAACCTACCAATGGGATGGAAAATACAAACAGCACCAATTGTGATGATGGTTTGTGTGCTCTAGACACCAGCTCACTGGAGCTCTGTGGAGCCCACCAGGCTCTCTCACAAAGGCCATTGAACAGGTGGGCCTGCTAAACGCAGGGTTGTGAGTTCAATCCTTGACGAGGCAACTTAGGGATCTGGGACAAATCAGTACTTGGTCCTGCTAGTGAAGGCAGGGGGCTGGACTCAATGACCTTTTGGGGTCCCTTCCAGTTCTGTGAGATAGGTATATCTCCATATATAATCCACCATCACACCTGAAAGCGAAAGGCTCTGTAACAGCATATCTAGGACCATTTACCTGGTGCACATTGGTGTTGGGTCCACTCATTCCTACAGCTGTGCCTAGCGTTTGGAGCTATCTTGGCAAGGTTACAAATGCACATTGCATTTCTTGTTAAACCAGTGGTTTGGAAAAGTTTTCCTATATGGCCATCCATCAATCCATGTTCTTGGCTCTTTTGTGACACGCTGCCTCCTAGCTCTGCAGGCATCTTCCTTGTCTTGCTCCGGCAGTCGCATAAGGCCACCCAGGGGATCCAGTTATAGCTGCCCGCTGAGCAACTGGGCCTTCCAACTGTGTGCAAATTCCTCCAGAGCTTCCCTGGAGGTTCCTTCATCACCTGCAAATCATGCAAAATCAGCTGACGTTGGATGTAACTTTTCCATAAATAGGGTGGGGAGCAACACCCTTCTTAGCGTATGTGCAACGTGCGGCACATGGCTAGGATGAATCACTGAATTTGGTCCCCCGGCTTGGCCCGGGTACTGACAGGGAGCATGATGTGAACACTGATCCATTCCCCTCCCCCAAACACACTGCTTGACATGGGCCTTGCCTTTCATTGCTGGGCTCTGCTACTTTTTCCATCAGTCCTTCAGGCTGACTTCAGTGGCATGTAAACCCTGGCTGTCTGCCTGGGGAGGAATTTCACCCTCCCAGTCCACCCATGACCCTGGGTATGGCACAGCTCAGGCCAGTTTCCAGCAGGCTTTGATGGTGATTTTACTTTTAGAGCTGGGCCAAACCCAGGCTCTGAACAGTCCCAAGCTTTGGACAAGATTCCAGTGTAGATCTCAGAGTGAGCTCCAAGCAGGGGCCCAAGGTCTGATCTATTGGAGCTGAAATAAGAAGTTTGACTAAGTTCCCAAGCTGTGATTGTAGGGATATTAAAGAAGGTACTAACAGTGATTCCCCCAAGTGACAGTGACCCCCCACAATTTGTCCCCCCCCCCCCCACTTTAAAATCCAACAGTTTCACCAAGTACAAAAATCTCTTGGGTCTTCTGTTAAAACTTGTAAGCTACTGTCTGTAAAAACCATTGATTGTATCTGTCCTGGGTATTACAGTACTATGTAAAATTTACAAACAAGTTAATTGACTTTGTTCTTAAAGTGAACACTATGTTACCACCCCTGCTGTGAGCCTTAAGCCCTTAAGTGACTTTCACTTAATTGTAACAGCAACGGCTCCTAGGAACAGACCCCCACACTCTGTAATTAAAGGGCTGGGAGTCTCAAATGAATTAGCACACACCCCAAAAGTGGTAAAGACAGCAAATTAAAATATAAAATGTATGTTAATAAATGCTTGATGTACATAAATGGTTAGGAAGGTGCCAGCCTAAAAAGGGAGTATCCATCGGCCGAAAAATGTGTCAAGTGGACCACCAGACAACCCCCGGAGGGTAAACTGGGATCCACCCCATCACCTAAAAGGATGAGAAACACAAACTTTGGACAGTGTGGAGCCACCAAAAATGTGCCATCTGTTGATTGAGTCAGCAACAGCAGGATGAAACAGCTCCCATAGACTAACATAGGAATTGATTCCTATAAGAATGGTCTCTCAAGACTGAGGACTTTAAGTCTCTGGTTCTGCTGCCAACCTCCAGGAGCATCAGGTGCGCACCTGACATGGACTCGGCTCCACTCTTGTGTACAGGATACCTGGCCAGTATTCTGTCACAAGCAACTTCTAGGCTGGTAACTATAACACCTATACAAAACTTAAATAAATAATTGTGTAAATAAATAAATAAATAAATAAATATATATGTGTGTATAAGAAATAAGTAGTAATGGAAATAAGTAGTTAAACAACATTGTTTACTGGTTTCAGAGTAGCAGCCGTGTTAGTCTGTATCAGCAAAAAGAACAGGAGTACATGTGGCACCTTAGAGACTAACAAATTTATTTGAGCATAAGCTTTCGTGGGCTACAGTCCACTTCTTCGGATGCATAGAATGGAACATACAGTAAGAAGATATTTATACATACAGAGAACATGAGAAGGTGGAAGTAGCCATACCAACTGTAAGAGGCTAATTAATTAAGAGAAGCTATTAACAGCAGGGGAGAAAAACTTTTGAAGTGATAATCCAAATGGCCCATTTCGGACAGTTGACACGAAAGTGTGAGGCTACTTCAACATGGGGAAATAGATTCAATTAGTGTAATGACCGAGCCATTCCCAGTCTCTGTTCAAACCTAAGTTAATGGTATCTAGTTTGCATATTAATTCAAGTTCTGCAGCCTCTCGTTGGAGTCTGTCTTTGAAGCTTTTCTGTTGCAAAATTGCCACCTTAACGTCTGTCACTGAGTGATTAGAGAGGTTGAAGTGTTCTCCCACTGGTTTCTGAATGTTATGATTCCTGATGTCAGATTTGTGTCCGTTTATTCTTTTGCGAAGAGACTGTCCGGTTTGGCCAATGTACATGGCAGGGGGGCATTGCTGGCACATGATGGCATATATCACATTGGTAGATGTGCAGGTGAACGAGTGACAAATGTCTTGTCCCCTTTAATAAGATCCTGCTGGTTTTTATTGGTCTAATATAACTGGTATAACATGATTACTGTAATTCGTAGGCCTGGCATTGCTATTTGGCCAAGCCCAAGTGCCGACTGCAGCCCCCCAGTACTGCGTAGTTGCATTAGGTTGCTGTAGGCTTTAACACCCTTTGTTTTGGAAAATAAAAACTGTTTTAAAAAAGTTGACTCCATGCAGTGCCCCAGCCCTCTGGCCATGTGACCCTGTGGCTCCGGAACTAAATGAATAAAAGAAAACCACAAGGCTCTTTCCAGAGCCTGAGTTTGGCTCCAGAGTGTCAGGATGAAAGACAGTCTTAGAGAGGAATTCACTTCTCTCTTTATTTAAATCTGTCAGACAGAATCCATCTCTCTGAGACAGAGCACATGCTTCACGGGAAGAGTCGGAGGCAGACTTTCTCCCCTCAGCTGCAGGGCATTCTTGAGAGGCGGAGCAATCCTCAAGGAAATCATGTGAATACATTACGATAAAGGGGAGCTGCAGCCAGGCTCTGTATGTGGGGGGTGACTTTGGCAGCAGAGCAAATGCTTCTGTTTTATTAGAAAAGCTGGGGGTGGTCTGGTGACTTTTCTGCATGGGAGTGAGGCAGGGGCAGCATTACACAAGTTACACAAGGGATTCAGCCAGAGCAGCTCCAGCCACATGGAGACCCCTGAGACCAGCCATATGGAGATGGAAAGAAATACACAAGAAGGAGGCCCAAGAGATTGCATGGGCCAGAATGAGCCTTATCCCTGCATAAGCACAGAGGGGGTGCAATGTCTCCCTGAGGCTTGTCCTGGGCATGAGGTGCAGTCCCTCCCCAAGCTCCCCCAGGGGTGGTGTGCACTGCACTGGCCCCTGCAAAGAGCTGCGCCTGCATCGCACAATTCAGCCTGGTGGTACCAGGGAAAGTGCACGAGAAAGGAAGGCAGAGAAGCTACCAAGGCTGAGGGTGTTCCCAGTTCCTGAGGTCATTTCAGGTCAGATTACCTAACTCTTCATGTCTGCTTGGACGGGCCTGACAAAAGGCCAGAGCCAAAGCCTATTAAAGTCAGTGGAAAGGCTCCCAAGGACTTTGGTGGGCCTGGGATCAGCCCCAGGACAGGAGAAAGCAGCTCCAGACAGCGTATCTGCACTCCAGCAGGCAGTGGAGGCCTGATCCTGAATGGTGCAGAGCACCCTCAACTCCAGTTGAAATCAGCGGGAGCTGAGGTGCTCAGCACCTTGCAGGATGGGGCTGTTAGAGATGTGCTCTAACTGATGTTGCTGGCAGAACACAGAGCTCACACAGCCACCTGAGGCTCAGGGTTATGCTCACAGGCTGGCGTTGCATATGTCGGCTTCCAAATCCAGTGGTAACTCTGTGCATTTATCACACTGGGGTAATTATCTGGGAGCACCAGAGCTAAGCTAGTCTCTCCCAGGCTGATCTGCCAGCAGGGACCAGAGGGGGCTAAAGAGCGCTTCCACTGATGCTGCCTGGGGTTTGGTTAGGGTTGCCAGGTGTCCGGCTGACTGGCCATTAAAAGTCCGGCTGGCACAAGGCTGGCAGGCTCCCTACCTGGCTCCATGTGGCTCCAGCGACATGTCCCTTGGTTCCTAGGTGGAGGAACGGCCGTGGGGACTACATGCGCTGCCCCTGCCCTGCTTCGAGTGCCAGCTCCACAGCTTCCATTGGTCAGGAACTGCCTGGCCACGCCTCTGCCTAGGAGCTGAAGGACATGTTGCCGCTTGTGGGGAGTCGCCCAAGGTGAGCGCTGCCCGGAGCCTACACCCCTCACTTCCTCCTGCACCCCAAGCCCCATCCCTGAGCCCCCTCCCACACCCAAACTCCCTCCCAGAGCCCGCACCCCTCATCTCCTCCTGTACCTCAAGCCCCGCACCCAATCTCCCTCCCAGAGCCCAAACCCCCTCCTGTACCCCAAACCCTTCATCCTTGGCCCCACCCCAGAGCCCGCACCCCCAGCCAGAGCCCCACCCCCCCGTACCCTAACCCCCTGCCCCAGCCTGGAGCCCCCTCCTGCACCCCAAACCACTCACCTCTGGCCCCGTCCCAGAGGCCAAACCCCCTGCCAGAGCCCTCACCCTGCCGCACCCCAACCCTCTGCTCCAATCTGGTGAAAATCAGCAAGTGAGTGAGGGTGGTGGAGAGCAAGCAACAGAGGGAGAGGGGATGGAGAGAGCTGGGGGCAGGGCATTAGAGAAGAGGCAGGGCAGGGGCGGGGCCTCGGGGAAGGGGCAGGGCAGGGGCAGGGTGTTCGGTTTTGTGCAATTAGAAAGTTGGCAACCCTAGGTTCGGTGGGAACTCTCTGAGGGAACCAGTGGACAAAGACGCTGGCAGTAGACATCTGCTGTGCTAGGTGGAGTCCGCAGGGTGGCTCACTCTGGCTCTGAGCCCTCTCGGTGTGGGAGTCCCAGCACATCTCAGCACCACAAGCAGAGGGATTTCAGGGGGAGGGACGGGGGATGGCTCTTACCACCCCACCTGCTTGGGTCTGTATATTCATGGCATCTCTTGGTAGCAGTCCAGGATGCGGCCTGGCCCATTCCTTCCATGCCTCCCAGACAGCACAGGGGGCTGGGCGAAGGCAGAAAGGATGGAAAATGCTCCCTGCTGTTTCTATTTAACTTTAGGAATCTTTCCAGCTAAGATAATAACAGAAGACTTCAGTTCGCCATCTCAAATATGCAGGTACTTTGCAGTATTAGGAACTGATGCTCTGTTCTTATAAAACTGGCCCCTGCTGATAGGGGAAGACAAAGTTGCCCATAAACAACATTTTATTTCTGAGTTAATGCAACTTCATGGGCAAAGGGGGTCAATCAATTTTTCATAAAGTATAAAACAGATAAGTGCTGGGGATCACGGCCTGAGTCGCTGTCGAATGCGACTGAGAAGCGAGTGATGCAGTGCTGGGGTATGCTTCAACAATTACTGCCCAAGTGACCTTTCATTAATTTCCCTTAAACTGTTAATCTCGTCTTTTTCAGGGTACAGTATGGGCTATTTTCAGTCACATTACATTGTATCTACATTTCTCTCCCATGCAGTGGCGGAGAGGGTCTGCTTGTGTTGTTGAAATTAAAACAATATAGCCTTCCTGATCTGCTGAATTCCCCACGGGCCAGAACCAATGGGTCTCTGAGTGAGTTGGAAGGTGATTGTTTGCAGTAATGAGCATGTGACAGTTAAGGGGCAGGCTGTGATTTATGAAATCCTGTCAGGACAGAAGCTGTTGTTTCCCTTCTCCAAAGGCAGCCATGTGAATGGGAAAGAGCCTATGGATCCAGCAAGTGAAATCATCTGCTGAGATGTCCACTGCCTGCCTGTGGTACTGTAAAGGGGAGAAATGCAGGCCTCGGCCAGTGCTCCCGCCAGGGATCCAGCTACTAAACCAAATATTTAAACATTCAGCCCCATCGGGCATTGTAACAAATGATTTAGGGGGAGAAAAGTGTTTCAAGAGACTCTGTTTTACCAGGAAATGATACACGTATAAGAAAGGATGGGTGGGATTTTCCCAGCAGTCCAGGGGATTTAGCCACACCTCTTCTAGTCATCAAAGTGATGGAAATCTCCCCGTACGTATTCACCGTGTCTGGGGCACAATCTGTACAGGGCTGTGCCTGTCAACAAGAGGTCAGTGGCAGGGCCTCTCTCTGCCAGCTGGGTGAAGAAATGACCGTGCAGCCCCCACGCTCTCTGGCGCATTGCCAACTGACATCCTGCATAGGGATCATGGCCCGGCCTGCAGGAGGCAGAAACTAGCACTTTTCTTGTGGACAGGATGGAGTGAAATTAAAAGAAAGGGGAGCGGTAGAGGCCAGGGATAAAAGGGGAAGCACGGGGTGGAGGTAAGAAGTAATTAATGCTTTAGCTCTGTCCGCATATATATTCAAGGGACACCATCATAGGACCTAACCACATCAGCCACACCATCGGGGGCTTGTTCACCTGCACATCTACCAGTGTGATATATGCCATCATGTGCCAGCAATGCCCCTCTGCCATGTACATTGGCCAAACCAGACAGTCTCTATGCAAACAAATAAATGGACATAAATCAGACATCAAGAATTGTAACATTCAAAAACCACTAGGAGAGCACTTCAATCTCCCTGGACACTCAATAACAGACTTAAAAGTGGCCATTCTTCAACAAAAAAACTTCAAAACCAGACTTCAATGAGAAATTGCAGAACTGGAATTAATTTGCAAACTTGACACCATCAAATTAGGCCTGAATAAAGACTGGGAGTGGCTGGGTCACTACAACATTTTTTCCCCTCTGTTGATACTCACACCTTCTTGTCAACTGTTGACTATGGGCCACATCCACCCTAATTGAATTGGCATCATTAGCACTGCAAAAAGTAATTTTCCCTCTCTTGATATTGACCCCTCTTGTCAACTGTTGGAAATGGGCCATATCCACCCTAATTGAATTGGCCTCATTAGCACTGGCCCCCCCACTTGGTAAGGCAACTCCCATCTTTTCATGTGCTGTATATTTATACCTGCCTATTGTATTTTTCACTCCATGCATCTGATGAAGTGGGTTATAGCCCACAAAAGCTTATGCCCAAATAAATGTGTTAGTCTCTAAGGTGCCACAAGGACTCCTCGTTGTTTTAACCCTTTAGGTACATCTTGTTTTTCCATCATAGCTAGAACTAGGAGGTACTATAGGTCTGTTCTTCTGATATTTCTAGACCAATGAACTTCTGAGATTTTGTATATGCAGCTGAATGGAACCTCAGACATTCCACTAATAATAACAACAATAAATCTATCTTTTATACATGCTTTTTATCACTAGATTTCAAAGTCTATCTATCTATCTATCTATCTATCTATCTATCTATCTATCTATCTATCTATCTAAGAAAGCTCCTGTTACCTTAATGTGTTCAGTCTGTATAAAGCAAACATTTCTCCATGTGAAAATAATGCTCATCATAGAGGATACCTCTATCTGTTAAAATTAAATTACATTTAGGTGCCAGAGTGGTTCTAGTCAATAAGAAATGACCCTGAGGCCCATCTTTTGGGAAGGATTTGTATTCTTGGCCTGTGTTGCAACATTAAATGAGAAACATTCTCTGTCATTAACCTTTTTCACTTTTCAGGTTTCTAACTGTTAATATACTCTTCCCAGGTTTTCATACCTGAATTATTCTCAGTTAACAATCAGAAATAAAATGGTGTGGAGAAAAAAAATACCAGTCCCCATGTCAGTCAGGGCTGAGAGTCTCCAGATCTGAAATGCTGGCTGTCAAGTAAAGAATTCTGTTCAGCTCAGGAAGTACTTACACCATAACCTCACCCCTGGGGATTTAGCAAACACAGGGAGGGAGTTTAATTTAGAGACACTTCAGAAACAAAAATACTTTTTGAACACACAGCAAGGCAGCTGAAAAGGCTTTCTGCAGAGTGTTATCATAGCTGAAGAGCAAATGCTATTCAAAGCTGCTTAATGAATCAGAAGCAAGCTGACCTTCTTTGATTGCAGAACCAGCTTGTCCACACAAGGTCTGGCCCTGCCAGGAAGCACCAAGCACCTCACAGGATCAGGCTTTCTGTGTCTCCATGAGTAGACGTCTACTGCATAACATCGATATCACAGCATATACAATGTATTAGGAACATATGGACACGATCTCATACAGACTGTTGTGGCGGCTACATTTAAATTAAATGTAAATCGTGAAAGTGAAATGAAAGCTAATCTCCACATTTTGTATTAGACAAAATATCACAGAGTGAATACAGATAAGTACCAAGTGTGAAATATCCAAAAGGGTGGGCTCTCCGTTCCGCATGACCTGATGGAGAAATCCCTTAAAATAGCATATCTCACTGCACTGCTTTAAACAGATACATCCAATTGATTGCTAATACACTTGGCATAGGACAGACAACAGACAGTTCTACACATTTGAAACAGGTGTTCATAGATTCTAAAGCCAGAAGGGACAATTGTGATGATCTAGTCTGACCTCCTGTATAACACGGGCCAGAGAATTTCCCATAAAGAATTAGTTTGGAACTACAGCAGATCTTTTAGGAAAACAGTCAGTCTTGATTTAAAAATTGCCAGTCATGGAGAATCCGCCACGACCCTTGGTAAAGTATTCCAATGGTGAATTATGGTCACTGTTAAAAATGTATGCCTTATTTCCAGTCTGAATTTGTGTACCTTTATCTTCTAGCCATTGGATGGTGTTATACATTTCTCTTTTAGAGTGAAGAGCCCGTTATTAAATATTTGTTCCCCATGTAGGTACTTACAGACTATGATCAAGTCACCCCTTAACCTTCTCTTTCTTAAGCTAAATAGATTGAGATCTTTGAGTCTATCACTATAAGGCAGGTTTTCTAATCCTTTAATCATTCTTGTGGCTCTTCTCTGAACCCTCTCCAATTTACCAATACCCTCCTTGATTTGTAGCTGCCAGAAATGGACACAGTATTCCAGCAGCAGTCGCGTAAGTGCCAAAAAGATGTTTGAACAGATGGATGTAAGAAGAGAAACTAAATTCATGAACACTTCTGAACTGTAGCGTTGCAGCTAATATTTACAGGAAAAGAAGCCTGGTTCATGACTGGCTGAAAATAATAATAATCAAAACAACGGCAGCAATAATGACACCTGGCTGTGATATAATGCTTTTAGAGTCATGTGATGTGTCAAGAAGTTTCTACAGCTTTTCCCTCAGAGATCAACGGAGGTGGGAGGGCTGAAATAGTGTTAGCCAATCAGATTCTACAGGCAAATTTCTGCTTTCTAACTGTCTTATCAGCATTTGTGGCATGATTCTCCTCTCACTCCAGTGTAAATAAGGAGTAACAGCACCAAAAGTAGTGGAATTCCTTGTGAGGGGGTAGGGGAAGACTGATGCAATTGCAGAGGTGTAGACAACTTTTTTTATTTGGGTGCAACTAGATGTAAATATTATTAAGATAACAGCTGTTGAAGATTGTTTTCGATACTCTGATTGTAGCTGGGCCAGTCCCTGATAACTCACGGTTTGCTCTTCAGTCCAGGAGGGGGTGCAGTCCTTTGATCGTCTTGGCTGCTTGAAGTCTCTCTCTGCCTTCCAGGGCATCAGTTGGCTCTCAGTGGCCAGGGCTGGGTTGAGGGTCTCTCCTGCAGCAGGCTCTGGCTCCTTTCTTCCCTGGCTGGAAAACAGCTCAGCAAGCAGGTGCCCTCTTCCTGTGTGACAGGGAATTCTGTGTGCCTGGGTGATGCTCAGCTGTGTTTCTCCTGCTCCTCCTTCAGCCAGGCTGTCTGAGTCCCTCCTTGTCTCACCAGGATTACCGAGCCTCTTTTTCTGTCTCTGTGGCCAATGTCAGATCCCCTCTCTCTGGGAAGACCTAGGATAGGTCTAGCCAGCTGCCACTCCTCTGGAGCTGATTCCCAGTGCCTCCTGACTGGGTCTTCTCTACCACCGCTACCCCCCTGCCTACACTAGTTCCATGTGCTCTGTACACAAAGGGAAGGGGTGGCCAGACATCATGGAGCCCATGATTCTTTGGCATGAGTCCCGTCATGCTTGGAGTCAAAAGGCCTCCAGCTGCCATTTTATTTGTGGTCTTCTCCTTGTCTGTGAAGTACCAACAGATGCAGTGTAGTCTGCGCCCTTTCTTCATTCTGCCATATGATAGACTGTTCTACAAAGAAGCAATGACTATATCAAACTATGAGGCCAGCTCAGTTTGCCAGAGAGTGTTGTATGTTTTAATTCTGCTGCAGTCCTATATCGTTCTTACTGAGCAGTGGCTGTGTGAAGTATACAAACAAAGTGTGTTTCCAAGTGCTAAAATTAAATAATTGAAACATGGCAGTACAAAGGAGGAAACTACACTTCCAACAACTTCTGCTGGTTGTAGTACTGAGCTGTCTCCTCCATTGCCAGCAACAGAAATCAAATGCCAGCTGCCTGTACTGTTAGCATGTCTGAGACACCTCATCAACCACGACTTATGTCTTTCTCTTTGTGTAACTTTGGAAAACAAGCCATTCTTCTGCTCATCCTGGTTTGAGGATTTTCAGTGGCTCCATTATTCTAATGGTAGCACAATATGTTTCTACTGTTGTACAGCTGTTAAGTACAAACTACTTTTGACTAAATACACAGAAGAAGCATTCACAAATTCTGGATTATCTAATTGGAAAAAAAAGGCTCAAGACAAGTTTGAGAGTCACCAAGTTTCTTTGTGTCACCAGGAAGCAGCTGATATTCTTCAAAAGACAACAAAGAATGTCGGTGCTATGCTAGGTTTTCAGTATTTTCGGAAGAAAGAAGCAAACAGGAGGATTCTAATGAGGTTACTAATTAGCATATGTTATCTTGCCAGACAAGGACTTAGGCTTTATCTACACTGGCACTTTCATCGGTAAAACTTTTGTCCGTCAAGGGTGAAAAAACCCCCCCCTGACTGACAAAAGTTTTACTGACGAAAAGTGTCGGTGTGTACAGCGCTGTTGGTGGGAGACGCTCTCCCGCCAACAAAGCTCCCACCCCTCATTGGGGGTGATTTTATTTTGTCAGCAGGGGAGCTCTCTCCTGCCAACAAAGAGCGGTTACACAGCATACCTTACAGGGGCACTGCTGTAGTGGCACAGCTGTGCCGCTGTAAGCTGCGCAGTGTAGACATAGCCTTGATGGTGAGGCCATTATACTGAACAAGCTGAAAAAATGCCCTTCAGTGGAGAGGTTCTGCACCTCAAAGGATGCAATGAAAGATCCTGACATGAGTGTTTGAATTGGTGGAATAGCAGCTCAAATGGAAAAGTTTCATTCCTTTTTGTACTGAACAAGGTTGACAAGTCCTAAACATGGCAGATAATCTGTTCAAAACTTGGCATGCATCAGTCATTTTAGCAATAGAAGGCCAAGTGAAAATTATATTTATGAAAATGACATTTAATTCATTTCAGTCCATCTGATCAGGTGAAAGCTACAACTCATTCTGGGAGCAAATCTATCTGAAAAGTTTAAAGTTGGAGATAGAATGCCTGAGCTTACAAGAAAGAGAAAAGTTCTGAAGAAAAGGCTAATAGGGACAGGTGAACTCAGGTACCCAAATTCAGCAAAGGAATTTTATAAGTAGATCTACTTTGAAGTAATTGATTTTACACTGCCCAGTATACAATCAAGGTTTAACAAAAAAGCTACAAAATTATTCAAAATCTTGCAACCCTTATAACTTAAAATGTAGTTAAAATGCAAGTTCAAGAAATGCTTCAGGTGTATGGTTCTGATTTTAACCATGGTCAAATGATTACTCAGCTACATCTGTTACAAGCCGACCATCAGTTTACAGAAAGATTATTAAAGTCAGTTCAGAAATATCTCAGGTTGCTTGGCCAAACTGAACATCAGCTGTTTTCCGACGTGGTAAAGTTGATAAAACTGATTTTGGTGGTAGCAGCAACCAATGCTGTAAATGAATGGAGTTTCAATGCCCTACATTAAACTAAAACATGGTTTTGATCGCCATGGGACAATCACAGCTTAACTGGTGTATAATTTTACATGTATGGGTGTTGCAGAAGAATTTATTTCAAGAACTGTAGGGCAAAGATCATTATTTGAAATGTTTTCAGATTTGTAAGTTCTTTTTACTCATGTTTTAAATAGTAATGCTGTAATGAGTAGTTTTGTACCAGAACTAAATCTGTCCACCTTTCATTCACTCAAAGCAAAGCAAAGCAAAATTCTGTTCCAAACTCAGTATTTTCTATATTTATTAATGCAACCACTAATATTTTTGGGGTGGGTGAAGAACCCAAGCCCTCATTGTCTTTGCCCATGAACTGAGAGCAGAATTAGGCCCTAGGGTTTTTTTAACCTTGCTTCCTCTCCCCTTCAGAAAGTTTGTTTACTCTTTTAAAATTGACCTTTTAATTTCTGGCTATCTGAGGAGAGTCCAGGAGTTTCTGATGTTCATTCAGGCTTCACACACCAAATCAATAGAATAAAAGAAGCCGGGAAGAAGCTGCAACACTATTTCCTTTAGCACTTGCTCAAGTCTAAAACTGAACTTCCTTCATCTTTGTCCAGTGCCCCTCTGCGCTTGCAGACCTTTGAACAATTGAGTTTTATTCACAGAACTGCTCATGGATTATAAACTCACACATGTGAATGTTCTCATAGAAGTAAAATTCTTTATGTGCTCTGGGACATTGCTTGACATACCAGAGGGACTGGTGCCCAGAACCCCTTTCTAGAGCTCTGGCCCAGAGGCAGTTAACTAAGCCAGGAAAAGATCTGACCGAGTCCTTCCCAACAAGGACCATGCACACATTTAAAATTATTTTATACAAAACCCGATTTGTTCTAGCAGTGCTGCCTTGGGTCAGCACTGGTATAAGGGAGAGGGTTTAGAATGTCTAAAATATTCTAATTCTGCTTATCTGCTTCCTCCCCAGAAACCCTTTTGTCTTCTGAGAGACTCAAAGTGCCAATGGCTTCTTCAAGCCTGCTGGTTTTAAGACTTCCATTCATCCAATTAGGGAATAGAAACCATACCATGTGACTTATGTGACTAATCACAATTAACCAACACAGCTCACATTCTGAATTTCAAGTATCGACTCCACAGAGGAAGCTATTCAGGACCCATCCAAAGAGGAACAAAACATTTTAAATCTTGGAAAAAATTGTCACTGAAATTGGAATGATGAATAAATCTGGAATTTGCAGCGTGTTCTAAAAGCAGGAAAAAAAGGCTAATTTCATGGCGGGAATAGTCAGTTCTCAGCACAACATCTACACACCTGTATCCGCTTGTCTACATAGGAATTTTTAATGAGGCCATCTTGTGGGATCTGAATGTAAATAACACAAACACTCAGCCTTAGGACTGTTAGTCTTAAAGGTGCCACAGGACTCTCTGTTGCTTTTTACAGATCCAGACTAACACGGCTACCCCTCTGATACTTGACAGCCTTAGGACTGTCTCCCTGATTCCACCTTGTCCCCATGGTTCAGTGTGCATCAGCTTTGCCTTAGCCAACATTCACTTCTTGGCTATATAAATCTTGTATTGCTTCACCACAACAGACACTAAAATCTGCTTCTTGTTCTGTGGCAAGCATGCATGCATCATGTTACAAACTGAAAACATTGGATACTTTGAGCCACTGAACATTGAGCATTCAATTCTATTTGGTAACTGCAGTATTTGGAAAAGGAGCTATCACTGTACTGCAGAGTAATTAATAGCACCCACCATAGGGTCCGTACAATGCCATGTGGGAGATATATGAGTATGTAAGTGGGAACTCATCCAGGATTTGAATCTGGCACCTCTCACACTTATGTGATGGGTCTCATCTGAACCAACACACCAGGGGTAGAACCAGAGACTTCCAGAGCTAGAAGTGTAAGCTGCTATAGCTTCCTAGGAGGATGGTAAGACTCATATCCTCTGCAGATCAGCACAGAGGGGGACCTGTAGCTCACATGTACTAGTGGGTCACACACCTCGTAGGTACCTTCTGATAGCCACATCATCTGGTCTTTGGCCATTGACATCTGAGAGCAATGGCTAGAACATACTAATGCTGATGACATTTCATCTCCCTGTCACTGCGGCGAGACAGACCCAATTCATAAGATGTCTGTGCTAGGCTGGTATAGTATTGCTTTGAGGGTTAGTTTACAACCCCGTTACCTCCAGAGAATCAGGAGATCTTTGGGAACTGAGAGTAAAGGAAATAAATAAACAAAACCCTGCTGAAATGAACTGAGAAGTCTGCAAACGTAGCCCCCAAAATGTCAGGCAATGTATGTTATGTTTCCTCTGGCAATGTGAAAGACCCGTTTTCACTTGCAGATTTCCCAGCCTCACAGCAATCAAGTGTGGTTAGTCAATGTAGAGGAATCAGTGTCATTATGAGAACATTAATATTAGAATTTCCTGACTTTTTGGTGTGTGTGTGTAAGATTCATGCTGCACTAATATAAGTGTTTGCTGCATCCCTCACTGTCACTCTGGCCATGCTGAGGGCTTCCTCACCAGAGCTATGGCTGCGCTGCCTGCACACAGAGATGGGCTTCCCCATTTTTCCTGTAGGTGCAACTGTGTGTTTTACATAGAGGTGGAGAACTGACACTGACTTTAGCTGTTCCGATGCTAATTAGTTAAGGGCACCCCAGTAACGCTCACTCAGTGTTTTAATCCAGTCATTTTTAACCAGGGGCTGGTTCTGAATTTTGCAAAGTTTGGGCTAGTGTGTTTGGACCCAGTCCTGGTTCAGATTAATATCTAGTCCAAACACACATTACAAGAATTTTATTATTATTTCTTCATGAAGAAATATTGCCACTGAGTTAAAACTGTGTATCTGTTATTAGCTCCAAACCATTAGGGAAAGACATGTATTATATGTATTATAAACAGAAAAGCAGAAAGTGATTTAGAATAAACATGGATTGAACCAATACTTCCGCCCCATTCACTCCACTGTACTGTATCTGTTGACTCCACTGATAGGTTTCACATTATCTATTGGTCGCTTCCTGGCACACAGTTTGTAAATTGTCTGCACCAGCCCCTGGTGTGTGCTGACCTGACCTAGTGTGCAGGCATTGAAGGAACATCATTCAGTGGCCAACCTTTCAGATTGCACACTTTTTCCAAGTTGAATCCTTGCTATCAAGTCTGCTCCTGGCACTCAGTCCAACTCCAGACAGAGTGAAATTCTAACCCAGCCATGGGACAGCATACACAAAGCACCATGCTTACAGGAGCCTCGGAGAGGTGCTTCCAAAGCAAACATCTTGTATGTAGGGCTATGATCTTAGCGGGAGTTTTCAGTGGGTGTGACCTCCATTATTTCCAGCATGGCAAATACTAGTGAAACCAATGGTAAAATATGGCAATTCCCAAACTGTGGCTCTTCTCCGAGTGATGCCCCATCCAGGGCATATGCCTGTCCTCAGGCCTATGCCTTTAATCACTCAACACATGTTTCCAATTCACATGTTCAGATGATAATAACCTCACTATATCAGTTTTCACTTGTTAGACCAAAATGCCTTTTTGGTTTGAGGTTGCACATGTTGTACTACACTGTACAAGTAGGTTATTCTTAGAAACAAATCCCTTTCCAAAAACATGCAGGTCAACAGTTCAGCCTTTGGTTTCACTTTCTGCACTGTTCCCTTTATGCTCTGTTTCCAGTCTCACCTCCTGGCTCATTCCCCTCACAACCCATCACCACTTGCCTGCTTTTCTATTTGTTCTACACTAGCTGGTCTTTTCATTTGCTGAGCCTACAGGTTAACCAGAATGTCTCGTTTCACTTTCAGGTGTATTCTTACCCTTTTAAAAATAAATAAATCTACCTAAATTTCAAAACAAATCATCTGACTTAAAATTTTGTTTCCATTTTTTTGCAGCTGAATTTATTTCCCAGATTTGACCCAACTTCTTGAATAGTTTTAGTTGACCCAGCACTGAATTTTTCAATGAATAAACTATTTGTCAACTTTGTTTGCCTTGGTACAATAGCAAAGTGAGAGTGAAACCCACAGACCCAGGCACTTTGGGGTGGAGAATTCCCTTGTGACACTCCATGTTATACTAGTATATTGCAAGGCACAAGAGTTAGCAAAATCACCCATGTCTGAACAGTCCTACAAAATCTAGCATCACAGGGAAGGGTGGTGTAATGAACTGTCTAGTGTGCATTGGTACCCCTTGCCCTCTATGGATGGAATCAGAGCTGCGCAACTCTGCATCAGAGGCGCTATGCTGCTAAAAGCGAATGGAACTGAAGTGACGGAGGCCTGATGAGCAGCACAGTGTAACAACTTGGTAGTCTCAGGTAGCTGCAGATGGTCATGTTAGTAGCCAGGCTGGGGGCTGCATGGAGTTAGTCATTTGTTTGCTCCTTTTACAGTATAAAAATATGTTCCTAAGGAGCTACCACAAAAAGAATGTAAGGATTGTTAAAGCTTTAAAACGGGAACTCTGCTAGCACGACACCAAAGCAACCTGGACAGGAGCAAAGTCCTTGCCCTCCTCTCATTTTCTTCTGCATGTCACGGTTTCGAGAGTTCATCGTGTGCTTACGTTGGTGTGATTGGTGTGCTGAGTGAGCTGTGTGCTCAGATTGGTACAACGAGTGCTCTCAATCAGTTGTGTGCTCATGATACAATTGCTGTTCAGAGCTCTGGACGTCTCCCTGTAAGAACCTTTCTCAAAACTAACCCACTGCCTCCTCTCCAGCTCTGCGATCTGACAGACCCCCAGGGAAAGTACAGTTCGAGATTGTCCTATACACCACCAGCGACACAGTCATTTCATAACAACTGTGTTTTCTAATTGCTCTGTACTGATCACAGATATCAACTATATCATCCAAAAGGCTAGTTCAGCCTATATATGGTCAGAGGATGGGAGTGCCAAGATGTCTGTTTTGTTCTGCTAGAATCAGATAGCTAGTGCCCGTCACTACTCCAGTAGGCTGCAGCCAACTCAGATTGTGGAACGTTGATTTTCTTTATAATTAAAGAAGCTACATGCCTGACTGTTAGCATGACACTTCCCCTTGCTGAGACCAAGCATCTGGGGGGTAGAGTAAGGGGGTGCGGGAGATAGTGGATGAGGGACCAGAGACAACAAGAAGCATAAGCTGATGTTTCAGGATTGTCACAGATGCTGACAGATGCACCGGAATTAGCTGAAAGTTGGACATAACACTAGTGAAAGAAGCTTCCCTTGATCCCCTCTGCCTATCTGTCTTAGCTGAAGGACCCTTTCGCTCTCAGCAGAGAGCAGATACCTGCTGGCATGCAGCAGGTTAATACAAAGGTAGACACTGATGATGTTTGCATAATCAGGGCTAATCTGGCCTCTTCTCTTCCACAAGTGTGAAATATTGTTAAAGGTGCAGTAAGGTTGGCCCAAGACTGAGCCTGCAGCTCTGTTCAGTAATCAGAGCCTCATTCTGGAAGAAGGGAATTTACATTATTCCTGCAGAGTGCAGTACACAGGAGCCCGGTACGTGGTCTCCAGGACTTTCGCAAAGCGGGGCTGAGGGAGCTGGCTGAGAATGTGACGTGTGGTTTGGGATGCTCAGTGTGAGTGTGGTGGCGAAGGGGGCAGTGAGAGCCAGGGGCTTGCTCTGGGGTAGCTCGTGTTCTGAGTGTGTCATGGGGATCAGCACCAGCTCTTGTTTCTTGCTTGGTCGTTTGGTCCGTCCCCTTGTGTTCACCGGCCACAGCCTCATGGCAACAGCCCTCACTGGGAGCACATCTCTTCCAGGCCCCTGACCAAGGCTGCAATGGGGTTGCAGATTCTAGAGACTCCGCCCCCTCCTGCAGCCCTCAGTGAAGGTTACGTGGTTCTCTTCCCCTGGGGAACTCTGCGCGAGAGTCCCCAGATGGCAGTAACCTCAAGGACAACAAGATTCATTAGCTACAGAGGAAATGGAATTCAAACAAAGAAGGGGTTTGCTTAACTGATCTAGAATTACCCTCCTCCCTTCTGAGCTTGGTCATAGACAGAAAGGAAAGTGACTTGCTTACCTCTCCAGAGACCAATCCCTTCTCTCTGACCACTTTGCTCAACCTCTCAGCTTCCCTCACTGACTCGACAGCTGCTCCCCACTGCATCCAGAGCTCTCCCTCCTCAGGCCTCTGTGGCAGGGTCTGGTGGCCTGTTGGTCAAAGGTAGCCTCCTCCCATTCTCCAGACCACTTCTCCCCACTTGCCACTTGGATTTGCACTGGCTGCTTTATCTAAGAGATGACCTACTGAAGCATTTAGCAATGGTTAACAGCCACCTCTCAAAGGCTCAATGACCAAGCTTAGAAACAGACCAGCCTGCGTTTCTCATTCCCAGCTGTTTTTTCTGTTGACCTTTTCAATAGGCAGATTCACATTTTCCTCCAGACCAACCTTACCCCCCACCCACATACTTATTTTCCATTGTTATAAATCAGGGACAGAGGTCTAGGCTTCTATCACCATCATCATCATCCCTTGGACGGGCTCAAATTCGACTCGGATTTACACCTTGTGCAACCAACTGATTTCCTAAATTTCAATGTGGAAACAGAAGCTGCATGTCAGGGCAGAACATGGCCTGCTCCACCCAATGAAAGAGATGCATCTGGAGCAATCTGTGACCCAGCCTTGTGTGTCATATCAGAAACACCAGTGCTCCACCTTTGATGTGGCCTGGGAAGAGGAGAAGGAAGGTGATGGGCTTCTTTGCAACAGGCAAAGTCTCTTTCATACAATGTTGAGCTTGGATGCAGCATCAAGGCTAATACTGATGCTTACTCTGACTGCATACTGTCCTCATGAGATTTTCCCATCTTCTCCAGGGAGCTGGGCTCTGGCCATGTTCCAAGACCACATTCCTGTTGCTAAGATTAGAGTTAAGAATTTACTTTACAGCATGGCCAGTGTCATGTGTCTGTTGCTCCTTCTAAGTGGCGGGTCCGTCTTGGTTGTGGGTTGTGGTAGTGACCTACTGACTGTGAATAATGTGTGGTCTGTGTAGCAAGCACTTTTAAGGTTTTGGATCAGTGCTTGGACTATGCATTTGAACCACCATAACTGTCTTTTAACAAAGTTCTTTTCTCTTTTAATTTCCCAGGTTTTTTTTTAAGATTGATCTATACATTGATCACAACTTCAGTGTATTTATAGATTGTTATTTGTTGGCTGTTGTAAACTGTTAATTTAAAAGAATCCATGCCTCACCTTGGTAATGACTTGTGTAAGCAGAAGTAGTAATTAAAGCACAAAAAGTGTATAAATACTCTTTAAACTAGTTGTCTGACAGACGTCTCCATTTATGATTGTTCTGTATGGGTGTGAAAATGAATCAGTATAGCTCAGAAATCCAATGCATTTTCAATAGAAATGTTTCTTGTTATTAAGTGAAAACTCTGTTTGTACCCAAATGAGCATTTTTCCAAAGGAAATCCCTCAGTATATAGATCAGAGTAATACATCAAATCACAGTTATCTGATACTCAGTGCTGTCTCCTACATAACGATTGCAAAAAAATAATGTGACCAGTTTGTTAATTAAAATATTTTTCTCTTAACATTATTTCATGAATTGCTGCCATAGCTATTGTTGACAGTTTTAAATAGTGCGGCTTCGGTCTGCCACACTTATTTCATGTGAAGACTGAAATCTAATTTTGCACAAAATGAAGTAACTAGAGGAGGTTTTGGAATTAATTGATAAACGTAACAGTAACAAGTCACTGGGACCAGATGGCATTCACTCAAGAGTTCTGAAAGAACTCAAATGTGAAATTGCGGAACTATTAACTATGGTTTGTAACCTGTCCTTTAAATCAGCTTCTGTACCCAATGACTGGAAGATAGCTAATGTAACGTCAATATTTAAAAAGGGCTCTAGAGGTGATCCCGGCAATTACAGACGGGTAAGTCTAACGTCAGTACCGGGCAAATTAGTTGAAACAATAGTAAAGAATAAAATTGTCAGACACATAGAAGAACATAAATTGTTGGGCAAAAGTCAACATGGTTTCTGTAAAGGGAAATCATATCTTACTAATCTATTAGAGTTCTTTGAAGGGGTCAACAAACATGTGGACAAGGGGGATCCAGTGGACATAGTGTACTTAGATTTCCAGAAAGCCTTTGACAAGTTCCCTCACCAAAGGCTCTTATGTAAATTAAGTTGTCATGGGATAAGAGGNGAACAGGATGTTAGGAATCATTAAAAAAGGGATAGAGAATAAGAATAAGAATAAGATATACTGGCATTAGAAAAGGTTCAGAGAAGGGCAACTAAAACGATTAGGGGTTTGGAACTGGTCCCATATGAGGAGAGATTAAAGAGGCTAGGACTTTTCAGCTTGGAAAAGAGGAGACTAAGGGGGGATATGATAGAGGTCTATAAAATCATGAGTGGTATGGAGAAAGTGAATAAGGAAAAGTTATTTACTTGTTCCCATAATATAAGAACTAGGGGCCACTCCCTCTGGGACACCTGGCATTGGTCACTGTCGGTAGACAGGATGCTGGGCTGGATGGACCTTTGGTCTGACCCAGTATGGCCATTCTTATGTGCTTATGTTCTTAATGGGCACAAAACACATGTTACTCCATATCTTATGTGTCCCGGAAGTGTCCAAACCCATCAAATCCATTTCTATTCTGTAATGTACGTACTGGAGGGGTCCAAAGGAACATGAGACATTGCCCTGTTCAAATCGGGAGATTTTTGACTATGTATTAAAAACACCACTGCCCTCCTACCTCAAAACTCAGAGATTCAGAGATTCTAAACCCATAAAAGACCACTGTGATCATCTAGTCTGATCTCCTGTATAGCACAGGCCAGAGAACCTCCCCAAAACAATTCCTAGAGCAGAGCTTTCAGAATAACATCCAGTCTTGATTTAAAAATTGTCAGTGATGGAGACTCCACCACAACCCTTAGCAAATTGTTCCAATGGTGAATTACTGTCATTGTTAAAAATTTACACATTATTTCCAGTCTGAATTTGTCTAGCTTCAACTTCCAGCTATTAAACCTTTCTCTGCTAGAGTGAAAAGCCTGTTATTAAATATTGGTTCCTCATGTAAGTACTTACAGACTGTGATCAAGTCACCCCAACCTTCTATTTGTTAAGCTAAATAGACTGAGCAATTTGAGTCTATCACTATCAGGCAGGTTTTCTAATCCTGTAATGATTCTCTTGGCTCTTCTCTGAACCCTCTCCAATTTATCAGCATCCCTCTTGACTTGTGGGCACCAGAACTGGACACAGGATTCCAGTAGCGGTTACACCAGTGCCAAATACAAAGGTAAAATAATCCCTCTATTCTTACTTGAGGTTCCACTGTTTGTGCATCTCAGGATCACTGTGAGCTTATGTCACACTGTGAGCTTATGTTCAGCTGATCCACCATGACCCTTAAATCTTTTTCAGAGTCACTGCTTCCCAGGATAGAATCCCCCAACCTGTAAGTGTGGCCCACATTCTTTCTTCCCAGATGTATACATTTACATTTAATTAAAACAAATATCATTTGCTTGTGTCTTCTTCATTATTTACCACTCCCCCAATTTTTGTGACATCTATAAACTTTATCAGTGACGATTGTATGTTTTCTTACAGGACATTGATAAAAATGTTAAACAGCGTAGTGACAAGAACCGATCCCTACAGAACCCCATTGGAAACACACCAGTTCGATGATGATTCCCCATTTACAATCACACTTTGACACCTATCAGTCAGGCAATTTTTAATCTATTTAATGTGTGCCATGTTAACTTTATCTCATTCTAGTTTTTAATCAGAATTCTGCGTGGCACCAAATTGAACACCTTACAGAAATCTAAGTCAACACTATGACCTTTATCAGCCAAACTTGTAATCTCGTAAAAAAGATACCAAGTTTGTTTGACAGGTTCTATTTCCCATAGACCCATGTTGATTTGCATTAATTACTTGACCCTACTTTCATTCATTATTAATCAAGTCCCATATCAGCTTTTCCATTATCTTGCTCGGGATCAATATCAAGCTGACAGGCCTATTACTACCCGGGTCATACTGTTTTCCCTTTTAAAAAGTTGGCACAATATTAGCTTTCCTCCAATCTTCTGGAACTTTCTCTGTGCTCTAAGACTTATTGAAAATTAATATTAAAAGTCCAATGAGCTCCCCAGCCAGCTCTTTTAAAACTCTTGGATGCAATTTATCTGGACCTGCTGATTTGAAAATGCCTGACTTTAGTAACTTCTGTTTAATATCCTCCAGACATGCTAGTGGAATGGAAAGAATGTTATCATCATGATATGATGAGACTATATCATTTTTTCCCCTCAGATACAGTACAGAAATATTTATTGAACACTTCTGCCTTTTTCTGCATTATTAATGATAATTATGCCATTTCCAGCTAGTAATGGAACGATACCATTTTCAGGATTCTTTTTGTTCCTAATATATTTAAAAATCTTCTTCTTATTGTACTTAACTCTGTTCACCATAGATTTCTCCTTGTGTCCCTTTGGTTCCCTTATCAATTTTCTACAATTCCTAACTTCTGGTTTATATTCATTACTATCAACTTTCCCTTTCTTCCATTTGTTATATATTATTATTTAAAAAAAATTTTATAGCTGCCTTCACTTCCCCTCCAAACCAGGTTGGTTTATTTAACCAATATGGGCTTCCTCCTTAATTGTGGCATTGTGGCTTTTTAGGCTTCTATGAAGGTGTTTTAAAATCATTCCCAATTATCATTCACTCAGACATTCATCCTCATTTCCAACTACTGTTTACATTTCTCATTTGTCTCTGAACAATAGCTGATTCCCAGATCCTCTCACATGTTTGCACTGTCAAACTGAAATCTGTAATGCAATCTTGACTATGCTGTTGCGACCTGCTGCGGCAGAATATTTATCAGAATCTGGAAATCTAACAGTAAATCCTGCCAGAATGGGCAGGCTTCCAAAAAGACTGTTCTGTGCTTTGTTCAGTGCAGTACTGCAAATCTGGCATTTCCTAAACACTATGTTTGTCTGAAATCTTTTATGTTCCATCCCAGCTTCCCCTCCACTCTCCCTATATCCCAGAGAGAATTCCACAGCACCTTTTCAATTCGACCCTGTTGCCTTCTTTCTGTATGCTCAGAAGATAGTTTAATTAATAGATCCTTCTTATTTCTTCTCATTCTTCTCTTCTTTCTTGGGTGCAGTCACCTGAACCAAGGGGCTATGCACTGCAGTCCCTGTCAGATTGATTCCAGCATACGCTTTGAAACAGAGATACTGCTCATTCAAAGGGAATTCCTGTCTCTGACAGATCTATTCCCAATAACACAGAAATCTCAGCATAGATGAGCTGAGGCTCAGTCACTGCTCAAACATGCAGGCCCTCCTCATTGAAGAATTTCCGTGGAGAGATTTCTCTCTTCCTTGGCTTTTCAGTATTTCATTGTCACTTCATTATCTCGCAGCATCTCACAGCATCCAGACTGGATCATTACACCTGCCAAAACTGTATGCAAATAATTTAAAGGCTTTAGCCCAGGACAAGATGAGTCTGGAATATGTCGCTCCTTCTTGCTATTTACCTCCAATCCAGGGAGTTCTATACCACAGTCAACAAGAGACTCAAGGTGGAAAATCCAAGACTGTGGTTTCTTTCTCTGTTGCTCTGCTCTCTTGACCAATGTGGGGGAATTCCACTGGGATTGTCCAGAAGGCAGCACCCCCTGACTTGAAGTGGTTTCCATTATATACAGGATTTGCAGTTTGGTTCAATGGCTCTCAGCACCACCACTATAAAATTTGTTCCAGCACTTCCGTATACATGGTGCTGCATTATCACACAATAACACAAGTGCACAGACTAGGCTGCGACATCAGCCATCTGGTCACTTTCTGGAGCACTCCCATATGTCCCTCCCGGCTTCTTTGAAAGAGTAGTGGTATTTCCTTTCTAGCCCCCCTTCTCCACTTCCTCTGACAGTGTGTTCAGAACCATTTGGCTCTGCATGATCTGTCCCTCCCCAGTGGCAGAGTCCTATTCCAGGTCTGAGTCCCTTACAAACCCCTGAAAGGAAGGGAAGATTTATTATCCCCATTTTACAGGGCAGGGGGAGGGGAAATGATGCCTGGTGAGGAGGAGTGAGCTGTTCAAGGTCCCACAGATAGTTAATGGCAGAGTGGGAACAGAACCCAGAACTTATGGTCTGTGCTTTTAACAATTGTCAGGAACCCTGGGACACGAGGGCCTTTTGAACAGGATTGCTGTGCCGAGCTGCACCATGCACCCTCTTAATTCAGTGACCAAATTTCTGTTTGGTACAGGGGCTATCGTTACAGATTGGCAATTTTTCATGGGGAAAATATCTCTGGCAATTGCAATAGTTAAAGGTACAAGAATGTAAATACAGAGCACCATGTACATTAAACAAAGCAAAACCAAACCCTACCAAAACAATGCCTCCCTCCCCCCTCACACAGCATACACAATCTTTCCCCAGGTTGAGGATGAGAAAGAAAATGAACCACATGGGACAGATGTTAGTCATGTTGCAGAATTCACGACTGGCAGTACTCAGACATGATGTAAGATCCCAGATAAAACAGAATAGAGCCCCAGGGGGAATTATACACTAGTGATGACTTTTCTCTCCCTAGAAAGTGCAATTTATACATATTCATGTGTCTGAAAAGAGGCTTTTTGCCTGGACAGACTTTATTTCACCAGCTCCTGCACTTCTAGCTCCAGCTCCCTGCCTAGCAGAGAGCGCTGGGGAATGTCTTCACAGCAGCTGCTGCTTCTCTCTATAGATAATGTCTCATACACCTGTGCTTTCCCCAGGAAAGGTCAGAAATGTGTGTGACTGTCCTACCAGCTAATTGTTCACAGCCACCTCCAACAACAAGGAGTTAAGCTTGTGATGTGGATTGCAGCCAGTGCAAAAACCCTTCTGAAAACTGCCCTGCTTCCTTCCCCGTTTTCAGTGTGGTTTGGGTTTTTATTTCCGTGTGTCTGGCACTGTGATTTCATCACCTCAGTGGGCATTCCACTGAGATCCCAGCATGGCCTAACCTGCACTTGGGCAGACTTGTTTCTGAGTGAATGACACCAAGAATAACCCCGCCACAAAGACGGGCTACTGAGTTGGCTGCCCTCTGGCACTTCCCCATCACAGTTACCAGGCTTCGCACGGCTAGTCCAGCCAGCTATGTCCAAGAGGAAACGGGGCAGAAGTGTCTCCCTGCCATTGGCACCAAAGAAGCAAGCACGTTCATCCCCCTTCAGGCCACAAGAAGGGCCCAATGTTCGGCCTTCGCCTCACCATTATTTCTGCTTCAATTGGGCATTTAGTCAGTTTCAAGGCATCCTGGCTCCCTCCCCACTTCTCCATTCTCCCGGAGAGGCCTAGGCTGGGGTGATTCCCACCATGACTGGCTCCCATGCGGTTTTACTGGTGGGTCCCTCCAAGGTGCTGGCAGTGAGCTGCACTTAGTTGTCCAGGAAGGCAGTGAGGGTCACTGCAGACCCTCAGCCAGAGCCAGCAGAGACTTGGCGTTGCAGCTAAAGGAGTGTCTGCGCAGAGGTTATTGGCTTTCCCTGTCATTCTCTTTCCTTCCGAGGCCAAGGGCCTAACGAGCACAGCCAGCCCCTGCTCCCCTGGCACACCGGAAATCGCCCTCCCTCCTCACAGAGAGACACCTTCCTCCCAGGTGTGTGTCTCTCTCTCCAAACGCCAGCCCTGCCCCCACTGACCGGACCCCTTTCCCCTTTGTTCTTGAGCTAGGGCCTTTCCTCTGCCTCCCTGCCAGCAGGTGGCAGGAAATCTCCTTCCTCCTGTTGGTTGTTAGGGGTGAATATCCCAGCCATTGGGGTTCCCATTGTCTTTCCAAATCCTCCATTGATATGGGCTGGTTTTCAGCTGGTCCTTTTCTGGCCCATTCAGCCCATCCCAGACAGTTACACCAATGCCTCCTGCCCTCAGCTCTTCTCCAAGATGCCAGAGCAACTTTTTAACTCTTTACACTCCATGCCTGGCAATGCAAAGCACGGGGGAAACTGAGGCAGACATAAAACTCATAAAAATATTACCAAAATCCCCACTTTCTCACATGGTGACTCTCAGCCTGCCTCCCTGTAGGCCAGATGAGGACACATGCTCTCTCTGCACATTGACACGCCCAGTGTTAGTGCCTGAGTGAGGCATATGCACACACCCTTATTGTTTTCAGAGGATTGGGGAAATGCTGCATCCGGGGCAATAGTTCCTCCATGGTTCACAGAACACCCGTGCTTTATTAAGGGCGTCTTGGGGAGAACAGTAATCGGAACCTGTCTGCTTCACCCCAGCCTTGGGAGCCCAGGTTAGTACCCAGGGGTAATGTTATGGAAAGGGTGGTTAGCATGAGGTAGGGCAAAGCAGGAAACCACAGCACAGTGACTGCGCATTAGGCAGGGAGTGAGTTAACAGGAACACCCTTAGCAGGAGGCTAAAGCTTCATTTGCCCATTGGATTCAGTGAGCTCAGCGCAGGCGGAACCTGCCCTGGGTGACTGAGGTCCTGGACATGGGGCTGGTCTTGCTCCCTTTGGACTCATAGGAGTTTAATTAATGTCTTTGTTTGGGCCTTTATTTACCAAACCTCTTGCTCCTGCAATGTCCTCTAGAGCAGCAGCCGTCTGTGCTGCCAATACTGGCGACAGCAGGGCGGTCAGGTGCCTGTGACCTGCCTTGCACCAAAGAACATTTCCCTTCATTTCAGGAAAAATGAGGGATTCCAGTTCATTCAGCCTCGTTCTTCCAGCCAACATGGTGAAATGGCCAATACATGAGACCTCTGGGCCAACCCCCTCCCACTGATGGACCTGGGGGAGGAACCCTCCTCAGTGAATACGCCTGCCTTTCTCCCATGATCATCTAACGCGGCTGCTTTCCTGCAAAGCAGAATCAGACAGCTTTATTCAGGGAATAAAATAAAGTCACAGCAGCCCAGAGCAAGTGCAAGTCAAAGTGTCCGGAGCAAGTGAAAGCACAGGAGAAGGATTCACTGTAGGGGAAGGAAAGATGAATGGATCTCCAAGCTTGTTAAAAAAAAAAGGTCATTTGCCTCGATGCCAGATTTTAGAGCTTGCTGGGAACAGGGAGCGGCACCCTGCCAGAGCCAGCACTGACGCACCCAGGGCAGTCCCAGGGGGTCAATGGAGGGGCCAGGAGCTAAGTCAGTGCAGAAACCTTCTAAATGACATTCCTGTGTAGGGTGGCCAGGTGTCCGGTTTTCAAATCTACTGACTGGACACCCAAAGTCCGGTTACTGTGGGTAGGGGAGACAGGGAGGTGCCAGGTCATTAACCCTCGCCAGTCCCTACTCAGCCAGGGCCGCCACCTACCTGTGTTGGGCGGCTGCAGCTCCCAACCCCAGCTCTGCAGGCAAGCCCCTTCCAACCTGGACAGGGGGTGGGTGGGGGAAGCAGCGAGCAATGGGGGTGGGGGGAAAGAGGGGCAGGGTCCTGGGGTAAGAGGCAGGGTGGGGTGGGGCCTCGGGGCAAAAGGCAGGACAGAGGCGGGGCTCTTGGGGCAGAGGCGGGGCCTCAGGGGAAGAGGCGGGGCAGAGGAAGTTTCTGGCACTCCTGTTGGAATAACCAGTTTTCAAATATTCCAAAGTTGGCAACCCTATTCCTGTGCCAAGGACAGAGGGCTAAATCCCCTCCCAGGACTGTGTCATCTCCAGAGTGTCACAGCCTAGATCACCCTTCCTTTCCAAGTGCTCCCTCCAGTTCTCAGCACAGAGCTTGAGATCAACTGCTAGCCTGAGGGCAGAGGAACACAGTAAACTCCTCCCCCGAGAGTCATCTGTGGCAGGGATCCCAGGCAGCATGAGGATCCAGTGAATTGGGGAGGCTGGAAAGATAGGAACTAACCCCGAAGGAAAAGCGTTTACCGCGAGGAGGGGTGCCTCACACTGGCCGAGACAACGTCTGAAGATAACTCTCCAGAAGATGGAGGGAAGAGTTTTAGCAAAGCCCTAGATTCTTGCAATACAGGGAGTGGATGAGTGCAGGGATCAATGGGAAATGAATGGCAGGATTGCATCTGTGGGAAGGAGACACGTGCAGGAGAACAGTCCTGAATTTATGGGAGAGAAGAGTTTATTTAAATTAACCAGAATCATTCAAGATCCAAAACCCAGGTAACGTCCATGCAGAGAAGGCTGTGCTATATGTGGTTAGCAGCATGACCTTCATGCACAGCCTCATAATGGGCTATTATTTTAACAGGACTGGCTTTGGATGCAATTGAAATGGGATTATGTTCCAGGATGGGTGCTGTGAATCTGTGCAGGCCTGTGCCTGCCCTGCTCTCTGATCACACGGGAGCCATCCCTGGCTTTAGCACGTTCCCTGAGGCAATGCTCCTGCCAGACGAGACACTTAGTAGGACTGCAGCCTGACAGGGAGTTTTATGGCAACAGCCGTGGACTTCTAGCAAGCAGCAAAGGGTGGGACTAATCCCTCTTGTTTGCTGAGAAGGAGCAGACAGCAGGATGCTCCCTGGGCAGAGGAGAAGGATCTGCTGGGAACAGACCCTGTCACTCCCTACAGGAAGCCGAGCTGTTTTGTGGGCAAAATTTTAACTGAATCTATTAAACGGGACCTGACAATCCTGGGAAGGCGTTAGCCCTAGGAGGCTCCACCCAGAGTGGCTCTTTGGGAGAGTCCTGCCTTCCCATGCAGCTCATCAGTGTGTGCATCGCCAGGCTTCCTGCCATAGGGGGCCACAGATCCCCCATCATCCGGGGGCCTTTGCCTAAGAAGCTACCGTTCACCACAGCCACTGGGTTTAGCAGTGAGAAACCTGGAAATGCCAGGTTAATGCACACAAACTACCTTAACTCTGCCCTGCAGTACTCTGTGCCATAACCACAGCATTATGGTTAAACCGTGTTAGTGTTTTGGTCCCAGATAATCTAACCTGATGACATTTAGAGCAGTTTTTAAAGTCAGATTTTTTGCCATATTTGTCCATTGTGGTGTCACTACTGGGCAGGTTATGGTTGTTCAGCTGCCCTAATTGCATTTCCACAGCTATGTGTGTTTGTGACGTTACACTCCATATTCTTCATAGAAATATTGTTATGATATGAATATGGTATAACTAAGATCTACTTTATGCAAGATGGTCTTGTAAGATATAATTGGAAAGGTTATAATTTACTGAATGTGTTTATCCAGTTTGTATGCATGTATCATTTCTGTATCTGAAGCTGGGAATATTGACCATGTCTCTGTATTTCAAATGTGCTACATTGGATGAGGTCAAGCAATGTTAGTGGCTTATTGAAGAAATGCACACAAGCATAAGGAACTGTGTGCAATAGAAACCTCTCAGTGATAGCTTTATACAATGGGAACTGTTTGACCCAGGTCACAGCAAAAAAGCTTTCCAGAAAGTGTGGGGAAGATATAAAAGAGGGACAATGACAACATGCGTGGCCCTCACTCTCCCTACAACAACATACCTGAAAACACCTGAGGAACAAAGACTGAACTGTGAGAAGTGATGGTCCCAGGCTAAGATCTTTAGCCTGTGTAAGAAAACCTGGGAAAGCCAAGGCAACCTGTGCCTTAAGAATCTGCCAGCCTGTTTATCACTCATGGTGAGAATTTGTTAATTTGTGTCCTACCTATCTAGTGTGTTAAGCTCAGTCTGCAGCTTGTTTATTTACTAAGGTAATCTGCTTTGTTCTGTTTGCTATCTCTTTAACAACTTAAAATTCACCTTTTGTAGTTAATAAACTTATTTCTTGTTTATAATAAAACCCAGTTTATGTCATTTCTAACTGGGGAGGCAAGAAGTTGTGCACATCTCTCTTCACATTGAGGAAGAGGGTGGATTTTTATGAGCTTGCGCTGTGCATATTTTTCTATCCAGTGCAAGACAGTATTATTTTGGGTTTATCTCCCAAAAGGGGTGGGCATGTGAGTGCTGGGGGAGTCCTCTCACACAGAGCTGACTTCAGCCTGTGTCTGCAGTGGGGTGTGGCCTTACCTGTGTGTGTGCTGCAAGAGGCCAGAGAGCCTAATTTAGCAAAGCATGGAGAGGGAACCCAGGCTGCTGAAGCAGGAGAGGCTCAATACATCAGGTGGCATCCCAGAAGGGGCGTCCAACCCGTCACAGTGTTTGCATTGATTTTCAGGTTATCCGTAGCTGTGCGTTTCCGGGGTTTGTAACGCTTGGCTCGGGGATAATTACAACAGCCCGTTATGCGTTTTGCTGTCCACTCCCTCAGCCTGAACTCCAGTTTATTGTTGTTTCTTGTCTAGGGCTTTGTCTACACTTGGAATGTTACAGCCGCACAGCTGCGCTGCTGTACCGCTACAGTGTAGACATTGCCTACGCCAATGGGGGTGGCTCTTCCATCGGCGTAGGTAATGCACCTCCTCGAGAGGCAGTAGCTAGGTCAACAGACAAATTCTTCCATCGACCAAGCTCTGTCTACAACGGGGGTTTGTTCAGTTTAACGATGCCGTTCAGTGGGTGTGGATTTTTCACACCCCTGGGCGATGTAGTTAAGCGACTTACTTAAGCGACCAGGCCTAGGAGCACACGCAAGATTCCTTCTCTGCTTATCTGCTTACTCTTGCAGAGAGCTGTGAAATGATCGTGATTGTCTGTGAATCACCAGAGCATGGGGCTCAGCTCAGCCGTGCTCTCAGCACAGCTAACAGGGGCTCAGTGAATCAGGAATTGAAAATCACCCTGTTTTTCTGGCTTCAGAGCGAAGCAGATTGCAGATGAGAGCAGCCCGGCCTCCCCTGAGGGCAGGGATGGTAGCGGGACTGGCTCAGTGTCCAGGGGAGGCACTCTGGTAGGGCTGGAGTGTCACTTGCTTCTATTGCTGTTACAGCAGAACCATGAGCTACCCCCAGGGCACATGTCAGGATCTGACACCATGGCGTTTCCATGGGAAGGTCCAAGGTGAAGGTGTTTGCTAATAAGGACATGGGTATCTCTGGATTGTGGGGATGGGACATGAGTCTTGCATGTCCCAGGGCATGTCTACATGACAAGCTTAAGTTGACCTATGTTAGGTCCACTTACAGCCACTGCAGTAATTACTGCGATGGTTCACGTCCACACTGCTCTCCTGTTGATGGTGCGCGTCCTCCCCAGGAGCGCTCCCGCCAGCTTAAGAGGGGCTGAGAGCCAGGGCTTTCAGCTCCTTGCAGCTCCCTGACTGGAGCCCGGCTGCCTCCAGGTTCCTGGCTCCCTGCTCCCACCCCCAGCTCCGGGCTGCCTGCTCCCCACCAGGAGTGGGCCAGCCGCCCAGGCTCTCGGCTTCCCGCTCTACACCGACACTGTGTCACCCTAGCTACACCGACATAAGCTACGCCTCTCACAGAATTGGAGTTATTAGGTCAGTGCAGTAGGGCACTTACATGGGCGGGAGCAAGGCTGTAGTGTATACACTGACATTAGCTGCCTTATGTTGACCTGTGTGGTGCAGACCAGGGCCCCGTCTGGTTCCAACCCAGTGCAGGTCAGTGCTCTCTGAGTGCTACTCAGTGTAAACTGGGGCCACACCGGGCATGGTCAGGAAGTTGCTCCAGGCCCTTCTTTGTACAAAATGGTGTTCACCTTTGGGCCTGACAAACGGCGAGGGAAGGAGCTGGTGAAGCAAAGACTACTTCCCCCCCACCCCCCACCCCCACCCCTTGCTTTGCTTTTCACTAGCACCAAAGTCTGGAAGGAGGCAAATCACTTTTATTGAGTTGGACAAATGACATACCAGCAAATGTTCTTTTCTAACCTTTCCCTGCAAAAATATCTTCAAATAATAGGATTGTGTTTTTCCAAAAATGTTCCTTATTGCTTTACATCAGTATCCCATTAAAGCGTGGCATTAGCGTTCCGTTATTAATGGAATACGACACACAAGTCTTATTATATTAGTGATTTTCACAGTGTAACTTAGTAAGCTATTTTTAATATTCTTATGGACACACGCCAGCGTGAGAATATATTTATATTCAATAGCAAAGAAATACGTTTTCAGCCAGTTTTGACTGACTTTTTAAATTGCCCAGGAGTGCAGAGGAATGTGACCCATCCAGCCAAGTGTGGATACCAAGGCAAGAGGAGCCTCAGAACCAGTGGAGAGCAAAATATGCCCTGGGCTTGCCGGGCTGAAATCCTGGCCCCATTGAAGTCAACAGCAAACACTGCTCAGCTGCTGGGGAGGGCAGATGAGAGAGAATTGATACTATTGACAGTCACTTCTCCTCCTTCCCAGCCAATAGGCCAAATTCACTGCTGCTCCCCCAGTGGAGTTACACCAGGGGCATTGCCTTTAATCCTAGTGAAGGAAAACCCCCCTCCCCTTTATAGACTTGTGTCAGAGACCCTTTGCCCATGTCCGCAGGCGGAGCTCTCTGAATTCCTTCGCAGGGCATGGCTCCTCCCCATTACTCCACTTTGCTCTCTCTAGGCCCTTCTGGTACAGCTGGCTCATCTCGAGAGCAGTGGGTGCAAAGCTGCTCTGACCCACAAGACAACACAAGTGGCACAACACACACAAGTGGCCCTTGTGCTTGTGACATGAAAGGCGTCAGCACCCTGGCCAGCATCCATAGACGAGCAGGGCGAAGGCCGGATCGCTCCCCTTGCTTGACCATTCTTCCCCTTCCTTTAATACTTTCACGAGACATTTCTGTGGTGCAAAGGGAAATTCTGACTCTCCTGAGGGGCTTTTCTCATCTGACAGCTACATTTCAGGCTCATTTCCAGGGCAGCAAACCTTTCCACCCAGGGAGCACCCATGTGTCGGGAGCTTTTTTATCATGACCCTGGCTGTGGTGTGCTAGGGGGTACTGGGCTAACATGTCAAACCAGAGTGCTCAGGCTTCTGTGAGGCTCAAATAAGCCTCCCTCAGGGAGCCTTTGGATCTAGAGCACAATCTGCAACACATTTCCTGTTCAGTGTATGAGGAAAGCACAGAGCCGGCGGGCATGCTAGCTAGCAAGGCGCTGAGCCAGCTGGGAGCGAGCTGCATTGGCAGTACTACCAGTGTGTTTAATAACGGCAGGAGCCCACCTCTGAACAAAATCCGAACACAGCCAGACAGACCGACAGGCTTCCCGCTAGCCCTTTCTGGGGCTCCACAGCCCAGAGAAATGTCCTCCCCTGCCCAGGACAGCTGCTTCCTTTCGAGCTTAATCTCCTTCCCGTGTGCGCCTGTCTAGTAACACCTGCTCCCTTCTCCTTTCCTCCCCTCCAGCCAGGCCCAGGTGGGGGCTGAGCCCAGCTATCTTCACTCCACACCCTTCAGCCCATGACAGTCAGGGTGCAGACACCCCAAGGGACACAGGAAGGCTGAACCCCAAAGCACACGCAACTGAATCAACTGGTTGTATGCAATGTTATTGTGCATAAAATTAGGCCACGTAAGGTCTTGTATGAAAGCTTATAATGTTCTGAACGCGATGGTCATTATGAGATCTGTATACAGGCCCTGGATAGGAATCGGTGTATTTATCTATAGAGAACAGTCACTCAGGACCGGTACTACAATTTGAAGTACACCTCGCAGGAGGGAGGGGCTCCTCCCAAGCCAGTTGTTTACATGACACTAACTTCAAATACCCATCCATTGTCCAGCCAGGAAAAGACAACGGTGGACCACTAGAGTTAAAGGGAAAACACTGAACCAACTTGAAACTGAATAGAAAACCCCAGCCTCGGAGAAATAAGAGAAGAGGGAATTTCCCCCACCGTGAATCACCATAGCCTGAGAGAGAAAAGCCTGCAAACACTTAAAAGAGAAGGGTTTGACATGAAGGCTATCCAGAAACTGAGGGGCAGCCACTAAGTGGGATGCTGCCTGTGAAACACTGGATTCCCTCTGGGATGGGGGTACTCTGGGAACCTGTTCAGAGGCAATAGGTAACTTCTCTTAGAAAGGGAAGTTTGCTCATATCAAAGAGAGAAGCCGGAAGTTTCTTTATGCTTATTTTCTGTGTAATTTGTCTGTGTTGCTTTTCCTCACTATTCCACCTTTGGAGCTGGGGCTTTTCTATCAAATAAACCTTTTGTTTAGTTTTACCCAAGCAGGTCTCTGGTGTGCAGACTGTGTGGAGTGCGTGTGCCCTGGTGAAGTGATTACTGGGAGCTTTTGCTCCTTGGGGGGGGGGGTGACAAACCAGAGGGGCACAGTCTGAGTGTCTGGTGGTTAAGAACTTGGGGTAGATGGATTTGGGGAGACTCTGGACCGGAAGGGCGGCTGGAGTCACCCTGCGAGGAGTAAGTAGGCTGGTGGAAGCCAGGGTGAGACCTTGTGCTTGTGGCTGGCTATGGGTGTCAGGGCTCTGAGCCACAGCAGCACGGCACTAAGGCATGCAGGGGTACAGGACAGGCGGTGACAGAACCCCTTAATAGTGTGAGTGATCTGCAAAATGTCCCAAACACTTCCCCATCGGCAGAACTCCCAAGCAGACAGAGGCCTGGGCTGGGACTGCCTTGGGGGAGGTGGGCACGGCCCAGCTGCCAGGATCCTCCCAGGACCCACATATTCAGAGTTTGTACGAATAAGTCAATTTGGCCAGCTCTGCAGAGGCCCATCTAAGGGGGCCTGTGGAGCTGAGGCCTTTATTTCAGAGCCAGCACAGCAGGAATTCCTTCACCTGGATGTGACCAAATTCAGCTGTGCTGCCACCTGGTAACTAAGCAGGATGTTCCCCGCTGAGGGCATGCCTGCTGAATGCCACGGCTTGCTCAGGGCAGTGTGTGCTACGTTGGCTAGGGTGCGGTTTGCAGGGTCAGGCCCATGGGCATGAGGAGGCTGCAGTACGTATCTGCACTCCTGTACCGCCCCTTCGTCGGTATGCAGCAGGGGGCATTCCGAAGGATGCTGCTGTCATTCCCTGAGATGACGCACAGCCTCCATTAACAGCACTTGCCACTGGGGGGTGTCACAAAGAGGCTGAAATCATCCCTAGCCCAGCCAAAGGAGCTAGTGATTGAACAGCACTCTCCTCGCCACTGCTAAACAGGCCTCAGCTGCCAACAGATGGATGTAATCTCGAAACCCCAAGAACCACAGCACCAGGCTGCAGGGCCCTTGGAAATACCTTGAGGAATCTCTGGCGAGATCTCTACCGTGACAGCAATGTTTACGGGATTTGTGCATCCGTCGGGAAGCGCTCTGTCATGTTTACATTATTATTACGATTCTTCCTGCTTTCTTCACATCTTTGTTGTAACGGCAGGCTTCAGAGTGCGGCCTCGGTGGGTTGCAAACCCAGCCTGGAGGTCAGGACGTGCCGTGCTCTCCGGGACTGGAATGAATCTGGAAAAGATCCTGTAACTGCAACACAGTCACAGCTCCTTGCATTGTTCCAGAAAGCTCAGCGGGTCAGTGCAGGAGCACTGTCAGCTGTGCATGGCAGAGAGGCCATAGTAGGTTCTGTGTGGAGTCCGTGTGCCGGGATAATTAGCTTTACACTAGGGAGGAGTCAGATCCTGCCCCCCTTCCATGGCTCTGGAGAGCCCCACGTATAGTGGGACCAATTTCGTTCTGCAATGCCAGCAAGGGCAGGATTTGTGCCACATGTACTATGCACATTGCAGCACCTAGCTTAGCAGGCATCCCTGCATACCACTGACAGGCAGAGCATGGTGGGATGGGGAGAAGTGGGCAGGGGGGTTGCATGAACTCACCAACCCTTCCCCCACACTCAATGGAGCAGCAGTGCAGAGTAACAGGGGTGCTGCAGCCTCAGGGCTGCACTAGTGGCTGCGCAGAGATTCTGCTGCCACTCTGGAGTCTAGGAAGGAAGATCCCCTTCCACCCAGGCTACGCCGAGCCCTCTGTGTCCAGCCTAGTGACCCAAGCCAGACTTAACCCTGCTTTCACAGGTAATGAAACAGTTCGGAATTTCTCCTCTTCTTCATTTAAAACAGTGGAAGTGGTTTGCACAGCAGTAACAGAACACAGCCTCCTAGCCAGGCCTTTCCCCTCCTCTGGAGCCATTCTCCTAATGCCACTCATGCTTAGTACTGGGAAGTCCCCGCAGTGTTAAACATCTGTGTGAAATGTGACTGTGCCAGATGTTACTGGAAGATGATGCAGCTTTGGGCTTGGAGACTGATTACTGTAAGTACAACTATTCCAAGCACATGCTGAGCTAGACTTTGGGAAAAGAGTACCCACAACAAACATGAGAAAGAGCACAGACTCGGCCAAACCTCATGGGCAACAGCTATAGGAAGCCTCTGCTTGCCAAGCAACCAGGGAACAGCTCACCATGGAGCCAGGGAACAGCTCACAAAGGAACCAGGGAACAGCTCACCATGGAACCAGAGCTTCTTGCCATGCAGCCAGAGCGTTTCCAGGGCTTACAGGAGAGCTCTAGGGGCAGGCCTAGCTAATGTAGGCTCAGGGACAGAGGTGTGTCTAGTGCCCAGGCCAGGTATTATGTACACAGCTGGTAGTTTCAGTCACCATAGAGAAGCTACAGGACTCTGGTTAGTCAGTATAACAGGGTTCCTGCATTTGGATGCTGGACACACTCCTGTCCTGAAGCACCTGGCTTTCCAGCTCACACTTGTGTCACCACACAGGCTCTGTGTATGGGCTGCAGTAACCACCCCGTTATCTTTGGGTATGTCCAGAACCCTCGCCACATGAATCCTTGACAGACAGCACTCAGACTGGCTCGTCCTCACTCAGCTAACCAGCCAAGGCCCTGGCAGGATCTGGCTCCAAGGGCAAACAATATTAGCCTGGGGCTACCTCTGTCAATGACAATTACCATGTGGTTCATTCCAAATGAGGTGGGGTGTGTAGCTAGGAATCTGTGCTGCAAGTGGGATTTTGTGCACTGTATCGTTCAATTTCTAAGCACCTTGTGTGCAGAGTTCAGAGAGCTCAGTGTAAACACACTCATGTACACGCACACAGAGTGCACTCTCACACACACACACAGAGTGCACTCTCACACACACATGCATAGTGCGCCCTCTCTCACTCTCTCACACACACACAGTGCGCTTGCTCTCTCTCATGCACACAGTGTGCTTCCTCTCTCTCTCGCTCTCTCACGCACACAGTGTGCTCTCTCTCTCTCTCTCTCTCTCTCTCTCTCACACACACACACACACAGTGCGCGCTCTCTCTCACACATGCACAGTGCGCCCTCTCTCACTCTCTCTCACACACACAGTGCGCTTCCTCTCTCTCTCACACACACAGTGCGCGCTCTCTCTCTCACACACACAGTGCGTGCTCTCTCTCTCTCACACACACAGTGCACACTCTCTCTCTCTCACACACAGTGCGCGCTCTCTCACTCTCATACACACAGTGCGCTCTCTCTCTCATACACACACAGTGCACGCGCTCTCTCATACACACAGTGCACGCTCTCTCTCTCACTCTCACACGCTTACTCTCTCACACACCAGTATGCTTACTCTCTCTCACACACACAGTGCACGCTCTCTCACTCTCTCACACACACACAGTGTGCTCTCTCTCTCATACACACAATGCGCGTTTTCACATAGTACGATCTCTCTCTCTCACACACACACATAGTGCACGTGCTCTCTCTCTCTCTCTCTCTCTCTCTCTCTCTCTCTCTCTCTGTCATACACACACACAGTGCGCTCTCTCATGGAGTCTTTACTTCTGTTATTTCTTGTTGTTCTCCTAATCTAAAAATCATTCAGAGTGACGTTTCTCTTTGTGAATGAAGGAATATAACACAGACAGTCCATTAACTGAGAACCAATTTGTTCCAGTACATTCAGAATTCATGGATCTTAAGGCCAGAAGGCAGCATTCTGAGTGCCTTCTGACCCTCCCACTGAGTGCCTTTCATAACCCACCTGCTGAGAAACATAGTTCTAGTGTAACCAACGGCATGACACAGGCCCACAAGCCTGGGTGAGGTAGGGCAGATCTTTTAGACAGAGACACCAAGTCTTGGTATGCCAGGTGTGTTGTACCAATGGTTAATTATGCCCAACATTGAACATTCGCACCACATTGCTAGTCTGAATTTGTCCATCTTCAGTTTCCAGCCATGGGATCTTGATGTCTTTGCTAAATTGGAGTCTCTTTCTGTAAGAAATCTTCTTCCCATGTGGAGCAGCTGGACCAGCTCAGACCATTCCTCCTGCATGCTCTCTGACTGGGGCTAGTCCCAAATGCTCCAAAGGAAAAGGAAAGACTGCTCAGGGTCCGGGCAGGATTGTACTCAGGGCAGTTAGCCTATGCCGCTGCTCACTGCTCCCCATGCTACTGCAGCTACACAGCTATTTTTAGAACACTACCTCAGTGAGAGCTAGCGTGTGTATGTCTACTTGAGCAGGGACTCCTCTCCCCCCAGTTCCAAGTGTAGACATAAGCAGTGAGGCCTCTGGGGACAGTCACAGCAGGGAGAGAGCTGTTTGATACATCACCTCGTGGAGTTCTCAGAACAAATCAAAGGACTCAAATCAAAGTCCTGCACTTAGGACAGAAGAATCCTATGCACTGCTACAGACTGGGGACCGAGTGGCTAGGCAGCAGTTCTGCAGAAAAGGACCTAGGGGTTACAGTGGATGAGAAGCTGGATATGAGTCAACAGTGTGTCCTTGTTGCCAAGAAGGCTAACGGCATTTTGGGCTGTATAAGTAGGGGCATTGCCAGCAGATCGAGGGACGTGATCATTCCCCTCTATTCGGCATTGGTGAGGCCTCATCTGGAGTACTGTGTCCAGTTTTGGGCTCCACACTACAAGAAGGATGTGGAAAAATTGGAAAGAGTCCAGTGGAGGGCAACAAAAATGATTAGGGGGCTGGAGCACATGACTTATGAGGAGAGGCTGAGGGAACTGGGCTTATTTAGTCTGCAGAAGAGAAGAATGAGGGGGGATTTGATAGCTGCTTTCAACTACCTGAAAGGGGATTCCAAAGAGGATGGATCTAGACTGTTCTCAGTGGTACCAGATGACAGAACAAAGAGTAATGGTCTCAAGTTGCAGTGGGGGAGGTTTAGGTTGGATATTAGGAAAAACATTTTCACTAGGAGGGCAGTGAAGCACTGGAATGGGTTACCTAGGGAGGTGGTGGAATCTCCTTCCTTAGAGGTTTTTAAGGTCAGGCTTGACAAAGCCCTGGCTGGGATGATTTAGTTGGGGATTGGTCCTGCTTTGAGCAGGGGGTTGGACTAGATGACCTCCTGAGGTCCCTTCCAACCCTGATATTCTATGATTCTATGATTCTATGATTTTACAAGATGTGCAGTCACAAAACCAACTGCAAAGAGTCACAAATATAAATAAGAGGGAAGGTAAATGCAAACTGTGTGCAGAGGACCAGAGCTTGTATTCATCCAGCTCCAGATGGCAAAGGGGAAAGCTTGCAATCACTCACATACTTAATTTGTTTAACCACAGTCATAGTTATAAGGGAAAGAAAATGGGCACAAGCCTAAATATTGAGTGTTAAATCCTGCACAAGAAGGTGCGGAGAAAGTGATGTAAGGAGTCAAAGCCTCCTACAGGGGACTTGATCTTGTGTGATACAAGCACTGGCCACGCTCCAGCACAGCATGTAAGCAAGTGCTGAACATTAAGCACAGGAGCAGTTCCACTGCCATCCTTTGCAGCTAAGCTCCTTTTGGAGTAAGATATCTGGAACAATAGGAGCCACTGCCCAAAACACAGGCCATGAGTCAGGAGTTTAGCCATGTGGATGGAGGGGTTTCCCCGCAGGCTGCATCAACGGCTATTAGCCAGGATGCACAGGGATGGTGTCCCTAGCCTCTGTTTGCCAGAATCTGGGAATGGGTGACAGGGGATGGATCACTTGATGATTACTTGTTCTGTTCACTCCCTCTGGGGCATCTGGCACTGGTCACTGTCGGTAGACAGGATACTGGGCTAGATGGACCTTTGGTCTGACCCAGTCTGGCCACTCTTATGTTCTTATGAACACAGAGGTCTGGGTATTGCTTTGGTGGGGCTCTGAGTGTGCGTGAGTGTGAGCAGCCCCAGGCAGAAAGACAACCGAACCAGACAGAGATGGCTGCAGAAAGTGTGGCATCCAACAGGGGGGAATTCTATATTAGGCGTCGTCCTGATGGATTAAGAGGAACTGATCGCAGAGTGAAAACTTAACGGTAATTTAGGTACAAGTGATCATGACTTGATCCCATTTATCATAGACAAGCAGAATAAAGTCCAGAGCAGTAATATATATACTTGGTGCTTTAAAAGATCCAATTTCACAAAGCTGAAATCAATTATGAGCCAAATCAGCTGGGAGGAAGAATTTAATCAGAAAAATGTGAATGATGTTTGGGAAATGTTTAGGAATACTTTACTAGATACCCAAAAGCCACAATCCCATAACTGAGGAAGAAGGCTGTGCTGTTAAAAATACAATTTGGTTTAGAGGGTCAGTGAAGGCAGCTATATAAAATAAAATAAATACTATTTAACAAATGGAAGAAAGTTGATAGTAATGAACATAAATTAGAAGTTAGGAATTGTGGAAAATTGATAAGGGAAGAAAAGGGGCACAAGGAAAAAACTATGGCCAGCAGAGCTGAAGACAATAAGAAGGAGTTTGTTAAATATATTGGGAACAAAAAGTATCCTGACAATGGTACTGGTCCCTTATTTGAGAGAAATGGCAGAGTTATCCATAATAATGTAGAAAGGGGAGACGAGTTCAATAAATATTTCTGTTCTCTATTTGGGTGAAAAAACAGATGATGGAGTCATATCTAGGGTTACCATACACCCAGGTTTTCCCGGACAGGATCTCGGCCTCCATCTGGGCGGATTTTTGAAATAAGAGGAAATGTCTGGGATTTTTCTGCTCCAGACACTGCAGGTCAGAAAAAGCTGTCTCTGCACCCTGATTGGTTACTTCCCTGCATCCACACTGCTGGATCCCACCCACCCCAGCCCTGGCCTGGCCCGGCCCAGCCCACCAGGTAAGCGAAGCTGCCAAACACCTCTTGGCTGGGCCATCTGCCCTGCCGTGAGTCCAGTCAGCAGGGGTAATAGGGCCAGGCCCCAGCTGCCTGCCCTGGGGAGGGGGAGAGGTCCACAGGGAAGCGCTGACTGATGGGCTGATGCTGCATCCCAGGCCTGTGCCAGCCACCCTGCCACTGTGACAGGGAACGACACTGCCCCACACCTTGAGAGTGAGGCCACAGGTACTCCCTCCAGCACCCCCAAAACCCCCTCCAGCACCCCCAAATATCCATCCCAGTACACACATACCCCTCCAAAACTCCCTAACTGTACTCCCTAACTGTACCCCCTCTTCTGCTCCCCCTCCCCCCAGCAGTGTCCTTTATTTGGGAACTTTAAATATGGTAACCCTAGGTATATCATATGCTCTTTTCATTTGCTAGTAACTCTGAAGGATGTTATACAGAAGCGACTAAAGTTAGACAGTTTTAAATCAGCAGGTCCAGATAATTTGCATCCAAGAGTTCTAAAAGAGCTGGACTGTTGATTTTCAATAAGTCTTGGAACACTGGGGAAGTTCCAGGAGATTGAAAGAAAGCTAATGTTGTGCGAAGTTTTAAAAACAGTAAATGGGATGACCTGGGTAATTACAGACCTGTCAGTCTGACATCGATCCTGGGCAAGATAAAGGAGCGGCTGATATGGGACTCGATTAATAAAGAATTAAAGGAGGGTAATATAATTAATGCCAATCAACATGGGTTTATGGAAAATAGATCCTGTCAAACTAACTTGCTAGCTATTTTTGATGAGATTACAAATTTGGATGCTAAAGGTCATAGTGTTGATGTAACCAACTTTAACTTCCATAAGACATTTGACTTGGTACCAGACGACATTTTGATTTAAAAAATAGAGAGCTATAAAATTATCATGGCCCACTGTGATGGGGTGTTCACCCCACACCTCACCTGAAGGGGTTAACGGGCTAATTAAGCGAGTAGGCCGCACCTGGGGGAGAATTAGGCTGGACAGACAAGTCCTAATGGAAGGTGAAGTCCAGCTGGGTGAGGACAGGCGGAAGAGCTATAAAGTCAGGAATTAGAGAGTAAGAAGGGAGCTGCAGTGCAGAAGGCCTGCAGTGACTCTCTGGGCTTGGACAGGGCTTGGAAAAGGCTCAGGCAAACAGCAGCAAGGTTCACGGTGGTGCAGACCTTGGCCACTGATTAGAGGGTCCCTGGGCTGGAACCTGGAGTAGAGGGTGGACCCACGTTCCCCTGCCAGCCATGGGGGAAGTGGCACAGTCTGGGCGGTGAATGGGAAGACTGCCTGAGACAGTTTATGTGGAGAGACTTTGACACCCCCCGGAAGGGGAAGCATGGATAGGGATCTGGCTGGAGAGCCAAGCCTCAAAGAGAGAGCACCCCGAGCTGCAGAAGAGAGAGAGGCTGCGGGGCCTGCAAATGTGTGACAGAAGGGGGCATCGGCTGTGGAAGGAGCTAATTCATAGAGGATCCAGGAGAAGGTGCCTTGCAGTGAGCATGCCCCGTTATACACACACATTAACTGGATTAAAGGTTGGCTATCCAATAGATTTCAATATGTAACTGTAGAAGGGGAATCCCCACTGAGCGGGTGTTTCCAGTGGGGTCCCAGAGGGATCGGTTCTTGGCCCTGCGCTATTTCACATTTTTATAAAATGACTTGGAAGAAAACATAAAATCAGCACTTTTAATGTTTGCAGTTGACACAAAAATTGGGGGAGTGGCAAATAATGAAGAGGCCAGGTCACTGATACAGAGTGATCAGGATTTCTTGGTAAACAGGGCTCAAGCCAGCAATAAGTGTTTTAATACGGATAAATGTAAATATGTACATCTGGGAACAAAGAATATCGGCCAAACTCACAGGATGGGGGTCTCTATTCCGGGAAGCAGAGATTCTGAAAAAGATTTGGGGTCATGGTCAATAATCAGCTGAACATAGGAACAAGGGAATACTGAATAGGAGCAGAGAGGTTATTTTACCTCTATATTTGGCACCAGTGTGATTGCTGCTGGAATCCTCTGCCCAGTTCTGGTGCCCACAATTGAAGAAGGACGTTGATAAATTGGTGAAGGGTCAGAGGCAAGCCATGAGAATGATTACAGGGTTAGAAAATCTGCTTTATCGTGATAGACTCAAAGAGCTCAATCTATATATCTTAACAAAGAGAAGATTAGGGGTGACTTGATCACAGTCTATAAGTACCTATATGGGGAACAAATATCTAATAAAGGGCTCTCAGCCTAGCAGAGAAAGGTCTAAAATAATCCAATGGCTGGAAGTTGAAGCTAGACAAATTCAGACTGAAAATAAGGCATACATTTTAACGGTGACCATAATTAACCATTGGAACAACTTACCCATGGAATGTGGTGGATTCTCCATCACTGATAATTTTAAATCAAGCTTGGGTGTTGTTCTAAAGGATCTGCTCTAGGAATTATTTTGGGGCAGGTCTCTGACCCGTGTCATAGAATAGAATTATAGAATATCAGGGTTGGAAGGGACCTCAGGAGGCTATCCAGTCCAACCCCCCACTCAAAGCAGGACCAATCCCCAACTAAATCATCCCAGCCAGGACTTCATCAAGCCCGACCTTAAAAACCTCTAAGGAAGGAGTTTCCACCACCTCCCTAGGTAACCCATTCCAGTGCTTCACCACCCTCCTAGTGAAAAAGTTTTTCCTAATATCCAACCTAAACCTCCCCCACTGCAACTTGAGACCATTACTCCTTGTTCTGTCATCTGGTACCACTGAGAACAGTCTAGATCCATCCTCTTTGGAACCCCCTTTCAGGTAGTTGAAAGCAGCTATCAAATCCCCCCTCATTCTTCTCTTCTGCAGACTAAACAATCCCAGTTCCCTCAGCCTCTCCTCATAACTCATGTGCTCCAGCCCCCTAATCATTTTTGTTGCCCTCCGCTGGACTCTTTCCAATTTTTCCACATCCTTCTTGTAGTGTGGGGCCCAAAACTGGACACAGTACTCCAGGTGAGGCCTCACCAATGTCGAATAGAGGGGAACGATCACGTCCCTCGATCTGCTGGCAATGCCCCTACTTATACAGCCCAAAATGCCGTTAGCCTTCTTGGCAACAAGGGCACACNTTTGATCACTACCCATTGAGCCCGACGATCTAGCCAGCTTTCTATGCATGGAGGAGGTCAGCCTAGATGATCACAGTAGTCCCTTCCAGCCTTGGAATCTATAAATCTGTGTTATTTTAGCCTCAGCAAGGGGCTTTGGGCTGCATCCTCTAAGTACAGCCTGCATTCTGTGTTCCTAGATGGATACATTTACCTGTATTAAAATGCACATTGTTGGTTTTTGCCCAGTTTACCAAGTGATCCTGATCTGCCCTCTTCAATATTTACCAGTCCTCCAATTTTTTTGTCATCTGCAAACTTTATCAGTGATGATTTTATATTTTCTTCCAGGTCATTGATCAATATGTTAAATGGTATAGAGCCAGGAACAGATTCCTGCCAGACCTCACTGGCTCAATGATGATTCCCTGTTTACAATTACATGGTGAGACCTATCAGTTGGCCAGCTTTTAATCCATTTAATTGTGTTATGTTAATGTGATACTGTTCTAGTTTTTTAATCAAAATGTCATGTGGCTCTTTCCACCCTGCCAGAGTCTCTTTTATGTCCTCCCAGGGTCAGAGTTTCTGAAGATTTTGGAACTTGCAATCAGGTGGCTTGAACTCCCCTCTGGCTACAGCTGAGGAGAGAGAATGTACTTGAAAATAAATGAACCCCGCAGTGGCTTGTGTGGTGCCTCTACAAATGAGATGCTGCTCAAAGTTTTATTATGGAAATTTTGTTCTGTGACAAATATGTTATGAATGACTTGACTTGAAAACATGCCAACATGTATGTGCTGCTATCACAACATTCAATGACTTTAACTTGCTGCAAACATTCTTGTGATAAATCATGGAAAAACTGACTTGTGCTATCTTTAGTCACTGCAATGTTTCACTCTCACAAGTCACTCACAGCTCTAAAAATACAGTTTATATCATTGGATTCTTGGAATTCTTTCAGTTCTTACACTCAGATTGAAGTGGCATTAAAGTTAGGCTGTGAGGTTCAAGACTGCAGGCTGATATTTCATTGGGGATTAGCTATCGTTGGGTTCGATACATTGTTTGCAATATTAATTTGATTTGGATCTAAAGCTAATTTGGAAAATCTTCCTGCAAATGCACCTCTTACCTGGCTATGGGGAACCAGGGCCAGAATGAGCTTGGGACAAGACAGTAATTTAATAACCACACTTGGATTCCAATATATCTTTAAACTGAAACACATGCACACAGGGTAGACTGCTTGCCAGGAGATCAGTGAAGAGAAGATTTGGGGGGTTCAGGTTACCCCTCAAAACCAACAGAGAGCAGGTCCATTTTTGCCTGAGGCATATCATTTTGTGTTGAGTCTTGGGGTCAGAAGTCTATATATTGTTTTTCTAATGTTTTACCGAAGGGACTTTGTCATTGATTCAAAGGCACCACCAGCAAGATAGCCCTGACCTTCCAACAGCAGGCGTTTTCTGGATTTGATTACCAGCTCTCCAGTGCTTGATAGTTTGAGCAGAATTTAATGCTTTCTAATTTTCCTTGATAGGGACCATGAAGCACATTGTGTTCTTTATCCCAACTGGCAGCTCAACAAAGCTCAGCAATAAAAAGCCTCATTTGTGTAATAAACTGTTGTACAATCTACTACTTATGAACAAGGTCCCTGAAAATGTGCAACCTTTCTGCACATTACGCTAAACACAAACCAGATGGGCATTTCCAAATTCTCCTCTTTGTTGCAGGGGGCTGAGGAGCTGGTAGTCAGAGGGTCTATTTCACTAGACAAATAAACAGCAGAATCTAACTGCATTTCTTTCCAGAATCTGCAAAGGGAAACCTGCATGGAAGACGTTATGCACAATTAGGCAAAATCCTGCTGAGCGTGTGTGGTCGCTTGTGGCCTGACCAGAAAGGGAAGGGCAGGGCACAAGGGAAAGCAAATCTGCACCTGAGACTTTGCCTTCCCTTTGTCATGGGAGGGATGCACACAACTCCTCATGCACTGAGCAGCCCTGAGAAATACTAAGAGCTTCTCAGTGGCGCATCACTTACAAGTCCTGAGAATCCTTGCATTCTTGTGACAATCAGTGATACAATGAGATCACTGCTGGAGAGATTGATCTAAAACCAAACCAGCAGACTCCAGGGAGGAGCATTGTTCATACAACTCACATCCCAAACCTTGGCCTACAGCCACAGAATCATACAACAGAATCAAAACTGGGAGTAGACGAGAGAGCGTAATGGAGAAGCACAGACTAGGGAGAAAGGGCTCTTCCACTGAGGCTTGAAATGAGCTGGAGAAGACGTGAGGGGAGACACTGGAAAGTGTTCCCACAGCGGGACCTGCAGAGGCGAAGACGTCACAGTGCAGCGATTGTGTGATGGGACAGAAAGGGAGCCATTACTAAATAAACAGAATAAGCAGAGAGGGGGAGGGGGAGACAAGGCCCAGGCTAAGCAAGTCTGAACATGGCCTGAAAGCGAGGAGCACAATTCCTAAGTGGATCCTGAGTGGATCACTTCAAAAGAAGGCAGGATACCGACCCAGTCAGTCTGCTGCCGCAGATCTACAGTGCCTATAAAGAGTGGAGTGCTAGACCTCAGGAGAGGCACCCAGGACATTCTTCAGCCACGCCCAGCTAAAGAGAGCAAACACTTTATCTTTGGACCTAGCAACTGTAAATAAGGCTGTAGACTGGACTACCCTAAACCATCCTTTTAGGTCCTCTCCAGTGAGGCAGGGAAGCTGAGCACTCAGGAGAGGAGCTGATATGCGGGCCTGCAAAGGACATGCATTCCAAGAACTCCAGTAGCAGGGCTGCAGCTTCCCTGGATACTGTGATCAATGGGGCCCCTCCTCTTCAGAGCCCATGGGAACGGGGCCCCTCTCCTCTCCAGAGCCCAGGGAAACAGGGCCCCTCTCCTCTCCAGAGCCCAGGGAAACAGGGCCCCTCTCCTCTCCAGATCCCATGAGAACGGGGCCCCACTCCTCTCCAGCCCCCTAGGGAATGGGGCCCCTTTCCTTTCCAGAGCCCAGGGAAACAGGGCCCCTCTCCTCTCCAGAGCCCAGGGAAACAGGGCCCCTCTCCTCTCCAGATCCCATGAGAACGGGGCCCCACTCCTCTCCAGCCCCCTAGGGAATGGGGCCCCTTTCCTTTCCAGAGCCCAGGGAAACAGGGCCCCTCTCCTCTCCAGAGCCCAGGGAAACAGGGCCCCTCTCCTCTCCAGATCCCATGAGAACGGGGCCCCACTCCTCTCCAGCCCCCTAGGGAATGGGGCCCCTTTCCTTTCCAGAGCCCAGGGAAACAGGGCCCCTCTCCTCTCCAGAGCCCAGGGAAACAGGGCCCCTCTCCTCTCCAGATCCCATGAGAACGGGGCCCCACTCCTCTCCAGCCCCCTAGGGAATGGGGCCCCTTTCCTTTCCAGAGCCCAGGGAAACAGGGCCCCTCTCCTCTCCAGAGCCCAGGGAAACAGGGCCCCTCTCCTCTCCAGATCCCATGAGAACGGGGCCCCACTCCTCTCCAGCCCCCTAGGGAATGGGGCCCCTTTCCTTTCCAGAGCCCAGGGAAACAGGGCCCCTCTCCTCTCCAGAGCCCACGGGAACGGGGCCCCACTCCTCTCCAGAGCCCATGGGAATGGGGCCTGTCTCCTCTCTGGAGCCCATGGGAATGGGGCCTGTCTCCTCTCCGGAGCCCATGGGAATGGGGCTCTTATTTGCTCCAGTGCCCTAACAGAGGGGGACCTGTTAACCAGACACACTCATTTGTTCTTAGCTTGAAAAAAACAGGGCTTTGAATTATGGCAAGTGCTGGCATTTGGAATAGTGAGCTGAGCAGGTGCACGTGTATCTGACGTGGTCTATACAGTGCAACAGTTTATTTTCAAGTCCAAAGAGAGAGAGAGAGAGACCACAGTAAGTGGGCGGAGAGATGCATTTGTCTGAATCATCTGTGTCCCTGCTCCTGTGCAGAGAGCAGAGCTGGGGCAGTGCCCAGAGACCACCAGCAGAAGCAGGTGAGCATCTTTGTGGATTTCTTGATGCTTTACAGAAAGCCACTTCATGTCTGACACATCCTGAGTCCTAGCCATGCTCAGGGGAAAATGTTCTAATGTAGGAGCTGCTGCACCCCAAGGAGATGTGGCTGGAGCAGAGAGGTGCTGCTGGGATGTGTGCTGTGTGAGCTCGGCCAGCCATACCTCCAATGTCCTACTCCCCGCAAGGAGCCACGGTTTCGAAAGCACCTAGGTGACTTAAGAGCCTAGGTCCCATTTGCAAAAGTGCCTTAGGGCCAGATTTTTAAAGGGATTTAGGTGCCTAAAGATGCAGGTAGCTGCCTCGTGGCTTTTACAAATGGGTCTGAGCAAGGTGGGCACCTAACTGCCAGTGACTTCCCTTTGGATGATTTGTATTTAGTCACTTGCATTTCTAAAGATGCCCGTCAGCCTGCACTGTCCTGCGCGTCTCCTGCGAGCACTGACAGTGAGCATTTCTACCAAGACACCTCATGGAATGCCCGCAGTGACCCCTGGTGACCCATTGCCCGCAGTGACCCCTGGTGACCTGTAGCAGGGTGGACACCAGCTCCTGCCCTGAAGGGCTTAAAACAGCCAGGGAGAGGGCTGTGGCAGGGAAAGCAGCTAATAGGCTGATTGGGGAAGCAGCTGCAGCTGGGCCACACCCCAATCAGGCCTCAGCTGGCCCTATATAAGAGGCTGGGAGCCAGGAGCTAACAGTCTCTCTCTAGCTGTAGAGGGAGACGGACCTGGCTACAGGGACCTGAGCAGAGTACCTGAGTGGAGCAGGGCTGGGGAAAGGCAGAGGAGCTGGGGAAGCTCCAGCCTGGAAAGCCCCAGGCTGCGGCCTAGCATTGGGCTAATAGGTACTGTGGGTTGCAGAGGGCAGCCCAGGGGTAGGCAAAGGCAACCGGTCCAAACCCAACCTTGCCTGTGATGAGTGGCGTATACTGCAGTCTGCCCCAGAGAGTGGGGCTAGATGATGACTGACAGTAGCCTTATACTTAGGCGAGGTGGGGATAGTGGGTGGGGGTTTCCCGGGGAGGGGAGACCCTGAGAGAAAGGGGTTACTGCCAGAGGGCAGCACCCCAGCTAAAAGGGCACCGGGGTCCTGGGAGGGACACGGGGGGCCAGAAGCGGTAGCGGGACACCGGCCTGCAGAGGGCGCTCCAACGGCTGGACAGCTAATTCCCATGGACGACCAGCAGGAGGCGCCACAGGGGTGAGTCCACACCGTTACATGACCCTGTTGTCCACAGTGACCCCTGGGTGACCCTACTGCCCTCAGTGACCCCTGGCTCATTGTTTTCCATGACCCTTTAGTGGCACCATTACTCTCAGTGACCCCTGACACCTGGGCAGCTGCATTGCCCACAGTGACCCCTGGGTGGCCCCCCTACCCTAAGTGACCCCGGATGGCCCCACTGACCCCTGTGTGGCTCAGTTGCCAGCATGGCTTTCTGGGTTTTGCACAGGTGTATCTGCCTGGAACTTAGCAAACAGTTCTGCTGCTGCTGCACAAGAAAGTGCAGCCCCATCACCCTGCCTCGGAGCCGGGCAGGCTCTGCAGGCGAATGGGAGTAAAACTCTTTGGAAATGTATGTTGCTCACTGCAGCCAGCAGAGGTAACTGATGCACGTGGGGGAGCAGCTCTGGGGTGCTGGATGGGGCTGTTTCAATACAGTCCCTATTTGGAGTGGATCCTGCAAGGGGCCGAGCACCCTCAGCACATCATGGCCCAGATGTGCAGCTCCAGGTGTGACATTTTTGAGGGTGAAACTCACTTCTCTCGCTCCATGGCCTCCCAGTAATGTATGTGTGGCCAGGGGCTGGGGGTCAGAGGGGAAGTTAGTGACCTTCTCTCACCAGCCAAGCTCTACTGGGGATGGGGGGAGAGGGGGTCTACAGGGAGGCAATGGTCCCCTGCCAAAAATACTCCCCTACCCCCACGAAGATATCAGTCTCTGCCCCCCCCCCCCCCACGAGGGTGGTGGATTGTCTCTGCTGGGGAAGCCAGCCATGGCAAAGGGACCTCCTGTGACCCACAATGGCTGGGGCCTCCCTTGGCAGCGCCCTGGAGATGATGGGAGTGTGGGCCACCAGCTCACTCCCTGAAATCAGCAGGAGGGGAGAGGAGTCACAGGGCCCTCCCCAGCAAGGGTGATTTTTCAGGCACCTGGACAATGCAGGGGAGGATCTGGCGCCAGGAGGGGCAGCACGATTGGAGGCAGGAGCACTTTGGGAGGGATTGGGAGCAGGAGCAGCTAGGGGGCAGTGGGAGGGCTAGGAGCCCTGCCCAGCATCTCCCTTCGGGCCTGGGACTCTGGGTCCCTCCCTGCAGAGTGGATCGTGCTGGTCTCTGTGGGGCAGAGAGATGCTGTCAGAGAAGCTTCTGCTTCTCACCCGGAGGGCACACGGGCTATGGGGAGGAGCATCCACTCCTCTTCTTCCTCCCCCAACCCACAAATTTAAAGGGCCAGCTGTCAGCCTCTCTCATCAGCTGTGCATGAGATCACAGTTGTTACATCAAAGGGAAATGTGCATGACACTTGGCAGGTTTGCCAACTCCAGCTGAAGACCAAATGAGATGAAGGGGCTCAGCTTCTCCCAGAGCTGGAGGAACAGGCTCTTTAAGATGATCATTCCAGGCAATTACATTTATTTAAAATGAAACAATAAAGAAGGTTAGGAGGACAGCAACACCCCGGATGGCTGGCCAGGGCGTCGGAGGTGCTTACTCTCTCTTAAGGATTTTTTAAATGACTCAGCTATAAGGAGGCGCAGGTATGCAGCTGTATGCAGCCAAGGTGCTAGGATAGCACAGTATAAATACCTAGATTAGTCAGAAGGCTGACACCAGTCACACTGTGATCAGCTGGTGCATCCTAGATCTACAAGTGCATAGTTTACCAGTAATTTTGATTGGCAGTAACTGGCCTTGGCATGTGGGTGCCTAGTAATTACAGAGCTGGAAACTTTTCTGTCTTTACCTTTAAAAAAAACCTTGGGAAATTAAATGCAAAACACTGTAAAGCTTGCAAGGAAATGTAAATTGTGAAATTGACTGTTGAAAGATCAGTCTTAACTGTGCACCCGTACGTGTCTGCCTTTGGTAGCAGTCTTTAAATTCAAGGTAATATCTTAGGTATCTATGATTGTATGTAGAATGGGTCCCATGATATGATATTGACTGAAAAACAGCATGTGGTTGCTTAAAAGCTCTGGGCCTGATTCATCACGGCTTTACTCCAGTTTGTTGCCAGTAGAACTCCACTGGCATTAGTCAGGTTACTCCTGATTTTCAGTAATGCATGTAGTCACAGGAGCAAGGCGTTGTAACTTCAAGCATCACTTTCACATTTCCTGATTTTTGAAGACTTAACACTGAGCCCTAATGGTGCATTAAAGGAATTTTCATCATGTAATATATTAAACAGTTGCCAACTACCTTATACTGCCTAAAAGAAACAGCAAACAACTCCAACAGGCTTTGCATAGATTGGGTTTTAGTCTACTCTCACTTCACACAGGTTTCATGGAGTTACTCCCGATTTACACCATTGTCAGTGAGGTCAGAATCTGGCCCTGTGTTGTAGAGTTCAAGGCCAGAAGCTCCCGCACTCTGAAACCAACAATGGAAATGAGACCAAAGTATTGCAGCCCACAGGAGACTAGACTAGACTAGTCTGTGCCACAGGCAGCGAATAGGATAGACCGAGGTGCACCAGCGCCCTAGGCCCCTGCTAGGGCAGGGAAATGATTAAGTGAGAGAGACCCAGCTAATCCTGGTAAGTGACCCGCACCCACATGCTGCAAAGTACAGCAAAAAAGCACAAGGTCACTGCGCATCTGACCTGGGGAAAAATTCCCTCCCGAGCTCACATATGGCGATGAGTTAGATCCTGAGCATGTGAGCATGAACCACCCAGCCAAGCACCTGGAAGAGAGAATGGTTTATGCCAATGGTTTGCAAACTTTTCCAGTCGCGCCCCCCCCCCTTACCTTTCATGGAATTTGTCACACTTCCCTTCCATTGCCACCCTTACTTCTGTGCTGCTGCTGGCAGTGGTACTGCCTTCAGAGTTGGGCAGCTGGAGAGCAGCAGCTGCTGGCCGAGTGTTCATGTGGTTTGTGGCACAGGAGGACTATTTTTTTAATCCCACTCCTGTCCCACCCTGCAATATCCACTCCACTCCCACTTGCTCCCACTTGTTTGTTGAATGTTTATCTTACTTCTGTTATTATGGCAGTGGGTCCTGAGAGACCCGTGGAATCCTAGTCCCGCTTCAGGGCTCTAAAGTCTGCTGTGAAAAGTGCTATTGGTATGCTTGTTTTTTAAAAGGGCGAAAGGCTGAAGTTTCTTTGTACCCCCTCCAGAGAACCTCTTGCGTCCCCCAGGGGGGTGCATCCTTCAGTTTGCACACCACTGGTTTATGCCACCTCAGAACCCTGGCCCACTCTGCCCAGTGTCCCATCTCCAGTGGTGGCCATCCCTGATGCTTCAGAGGAAGGAGATTAAAAAAAACTGCTCCCAGAATAAATGATCTGGAAAAAGGGGTAAACAGTGAAGTGGCAAAGTTTGCAGATGATATAAAATTACTCAACATAATTAAGTCCAAAGCTGGCTGCAAAGAGTTACAAAGGGATCTCACAAAACTGGGTGACTGGACAACAAAATGGCAGATGAAATTCAGTTTTGATAAATGCAACGTAAAGCACATTTGAAAACATAATCCCAACTATGCATACAAGATGATGGGTTCTAAATTAGCTGTTACCACTCAAGAAAGACATCTTGGAGTCATAGTGGATAGTTCTCTATAGCCACTATATAAATCCATGGTATGCCTGCACCTTGAATACTGTGTGCAGTTCTGGTCGCCCCATCTCAAAAAAGATATATTAGAATTGGAAAAAGTACAGAGAAGGGCAACCAAAGTGATTAGGGCAGGGATCGGCAATCTTTGGCATGTGGCCCATCAGGGAAATCCCCTGGTGGGCTGGGCCGGTTTGTTTACCTGCAGCGTCCGCAGGTTCAGCCGATCACAGGTCCTACTGGCTGTGGTTCACCGTTCCAGGCCAATGGGGGCTGCGGGAAGCGGCGGCCAGCACCTCGCCAGTCTGACGGTAGCATTTAAGGCTGACATAGAAGCACTGAATTTAGGAGCAATTTCCAATCTCCCATTTACTTACAGGTTTAAAGCATTAACTTCCAAAGCATCTTCCAAAGCACCAGAGTAAAACAGTTCCCATCCACTTAAATCCTGACCTGCATTAGCATCACTCCACAGCTGTCATCAAGCATGATCTTGCTCAGACAGTTCTCCCTTTTCTTACTAGAATGGAAAAGGGACTCACCGTTCTTCCTTTCAGCAAAGGGGGGTGGCTGGACATTGGTGCATATGGTTAAGTCTTTCACTTCTTCTGCACCCTTCTCTTTGTGTGTCTTTTCTTCTTCATTCCCACGGGGTGTATTGTTCTGGTCTGAAGGCTCCTGTTGGATCACACCGTTCATCACCATGCCTGAAAGGACTGATCCTGAGTCTTGCTGCTCCACTTTGAAAGAGAAGGATTCCAGGAGGTCAGAACTCCAGAGCCAGCTCTAGAAAAGACTAGAAACAGAAGAATCCTAAATCACCTGACATTTCATTCGAACAAGGAACAATGTTCGATCCTTGTGATACAAATGAGCTGACAGATATTCACTCCAGTTCTCTACATGCTGGAGACACTTCGAGACAGATACACACCTGGTGTAACTCCCCTGCCTTCAGGGAAGTTATGCCAGCTCACCATTTGGCCCTTCTGCTCTATTTATCCAGGTTAAGGTTAGCAATATGGTGTCACCCAGCAACAAATTCTAAGTACTGGAGAGAGGGGGGAGCCTGTTCAGATTAAATGAAAATGGCGCTAAGGCTTCCACCATTCCACAGTGCAAACTCAGCCAAAACCTTCTGTGATGTACACAGATGTCTGGTTAGCCTTAGAGCTGGGCAAATACCACAATGTCTGGTTGGCTATAGAGCTGGGCAAATACCACGATGGCTGGCTAGCCATAGAGCTGGGCAAATATCGTAATCAAGAGTTGTGAAAATTTGTGCAAATAAAACCTGCTGATTGGCCTCACTGATGCCTGCAACCCCTATATTAATGACCATTTAGATGGTGGCACTTGTATCCATAGGCAAGGAATGTTTGCTGAGAGCAAGAGCGTTTGGTCAAGCTGTGAATACATATTACTGTGAGCACAAAAGTTAATTCATTGAACAGTTAGAAAATCTCACACAGAAAAAGAGACTTTTCTTCTTTACAAAGTGCAGGTTATCCAAGCCAATCAGGTAACAGAAACCAGGCCAGGTGTCTTACAGAAGGCTGCCAATCGCATGCCACAAAGAGTGACTCATAATTACCAAACAAGAATAGCAACCACTTCACAAACAATCCTTGGATTAAAAGTTGTGTGCAGAAAGTATACACTGAGCAATTAGGAATAAGAAACACATTTGTAAAATCCACAGCTTGTCTGCAGATAATATATTATCCCTGATGCAGAATCGGACTGGCTGTAGTTGAACCTGCTTTTCTTTTGAATGAAACACTCAGCTCCTGACTTCAGCAGGGACAGAAGCAGGAAGCACCAGAAAGTCTGCTCTTAGGCGACATCCTGGCCAATTTTGCAGCCCCAAGAAATTGATTGTTCAGGCCAGGCTTCAATAAGCATCTGAGTTTGTGGGTACTTCGTTGAACCTCTGAACCTTTGGAGGATGATTCCTGAGCCTGAGGTGAGAAGAATTCTGTTCACATTGTAGGATGCAGACCTCTGAATCTGCAGGAACGATTGATACTAAGTGTAGCAGCAAAAAGCTGCAAGAACATTTCAACAAAACAGTGTCCAAAAAATCCAAAGACGATAAGTGAAAGTGAATGCCAGGAAGAATCAGCCCCAGCCTCTAATGAGTCCCATCAGGAAAAAGCCGAGGAAAGCTAAAAAAGGGCATTTGTGGAGAACAAGAAAAGAAAACTGCAAGACTGAGCCAGTGATAAAAGCTAGTTTGATACAAAAAAGTTCCTAAACAATTACAATTTACTGTATAAGGAAGCCAGAATAATATACTGTAAATGACACTGTCTCTTCCACATCAAGCTCCCTTCTTACAGCCTGGAATTGCCCCATGCCACCTCTCCCTTTGCCACCTCCCTGCCCTGCCCCCCCATACCACCTTCACCTGCAACCCCTCTGGCCACCTGAACCACCCTCCACCTGCCACCAATTTCACAAGGCTTCAGCAGTCCCATGCCACTTGCTGGTACCAGCCCCAGCTGTCAGGGATGCTCAGAGGGGTGTCAGTGCTCTGGCAGGATGCCTGACCCAGTAAACGGCCCAGTCAGAATTCCAGCCTGCCCTGAGGAAAGCTGTCTCTGCCCAAAGGCTCCTTCCCTCTGACAAGCCTGTCTGAGCCAAGGTTCCTGTTCCCCGTTCACTCCTAGAGCTGCCAACCATCCCGGTTTCGCCGGAAGTCTGAAGGAATCAGGCTCTATCTCCCGGAGGCTACTGAAGCCAAACCAGGATATTTTAGGCACTAAAAGTCCAATGGTGCAGTGGGACTAAGGCAGGCCCCCTGCCTGCCCTGGCCCTGCACCGCTCCTGGAAGTGGCCAGCACGTCCCTGCGGCCCCTAGTGGGGAGTCCAGGGGGTCTCCGCGCGCTGCCCCTGCCCCGAGTGCCAACTCTGCAGCTCCCTTGGCCGGGAACTGTGGCCAGTGGGAGCTGTGGTGGCGGTGCCTGCGGGCAGGGGCAGCGCGCAGAGACCTCCTGGCCCCCCCCGCCTAGGAGCTGCTGCCAGAGGGAGGTGCCAGTCGCTTTCGGGAGCTGCCCGAGGTAAGTGCCACCTGGTGAGAGCCCAAACCCCTCCCCTCCCCCACCCCAGAGCCCACACCCCACACCTCCTCCTGCACCCCAACCCCCTGCCCCAGACTGGTGAAAGTGAGTGAGGGTGGGGGAGAGCAAGTGACGGAGGGAGGGAGGATAGAGTGAGTGGGGGGCAGGGCCTCAGAGAAGGGGCAGGCAGGGTCGTGGCCTCGGGGAAGGGTGGGGTAGGGGGCAGGGCAAGGGTGTTTGGGTTTGTGCGATTAGACAGTTGGCAATCCTACACCACAGGCACACAGTGACATGGCTGCCCTCTCCTTGGTACATCACATAGGGTTGCCAAATTTCTAATTGCACAAAACCGAAACCCTTGCCCCACCCCCTTCCCCGCCCAATCTCCAAGGCTCCTCCCCCCGCTCACTCCATCCCCCCTCCGTCTGTCGCTCACTCTCCTGCACCCTCATTCACTCTCTCATTTTCACCAGGCTGGGGCAGGGAGGGTGGGGGGCAGGAGGGGGTGAGGATGCCGGCTGGGGGTGCGGGCTCTGGGGTTGGGCCAGGGATGAGCGGTTTGGAGTGCAGGAGGGGGCTCCAGGGTGGGGCCAAGGGGTTTGGAGTGCAGAAGGGGGTTCCAAGCTTGGGCAGGGGACTGGGGCGCAGGAGGGGGTTAGGGGTGCAGGCTCCAGGAGGGAGTTTGGGTGTGGGAGGGGGCTTAAGGATGGGGGTTGGAGCACGGAAGAGGGTTCAGGGTGTGGGCTCTGGGAGGGAGTTTGGGTGTGGGAGGGTGCTGAGGGCAGGGGGTTGGGACGCGGGAGGGGGTGCGGGTTCTGGGACGGGGCTGAGGGCTGGGGCAGCGGGTTGGGGGGCAGGAGGGGTTTCAGGGTGTGAGCTCTGGGTGGCGCTCACTTTGGGTGGCTCTCCGCAAACAGCGACATGTCCCTCGGCTCCTAGGCAGAGGCGCGGCCAGGAGGGTCTGCACACTGCCTCTGCCTGCAGGCACCACTTCCACAGCTCCCATTGGCTGTGGTTCCCAGCCAATGAGAACTGTGGAGCCGGCACACGGGACAGAGAGAGTGCACGGAGCTCCCATGGCCGTTCCTCCACCTAGGAGCCAAGGGACATGTCGCTGCTTCCAGGGAGCCTGGCAGAGCCAGGTAGGGAGCCTGCCAGCCCCACACCAACTGGACTTTTAACGACTCGGTCAGCAGTGCTGACCAGAGTGGCCAGGGTCCCTTTTCGACTGGGCATTCCAGTCGAAAACCAGACACCTGGCAACCCTAAAATCACAGCCCCTCCACTGCATTCGCTTCCTTCCAACACCATCCACCCCTTCTCCTCAAGCGAACATTCCCAGCTCCGTAGCAACCTCCTAGACGCAGCCCTTCTGTCCCAATCACCTGCCCGCCCCATGAGCCCCCTGCCACCAGTTAGCACATTTGTCTAGTGGGCGTGCGCAGAGCCTCACCCAGGTTTCCCCCTACGCTCCTCCCCGCAGACATGGCTGCCCCCAGGCCTGCTCATGGCCTGTATTTCAGCTTGTGATCAGCGACTCCCCTGCTCACGCATCCTCTCTGGTCTCCCGTATCTGCCACCCACCCAAACTCCCTAGTCCCTTCTCCAATCTCTCAGCCATGTTTCCACCACAGTGTCCTGGGGCCTTTCAGACTGGGCCTCTGCTACACCCACAGTGTGGAGAACACCCTCCTTAGGGCACCCCGCCAGCGATCTCCCTGTCTGGTGGCCCTGATCTCAGGCACTTCTTAATCCCCTTGGCTCTGTGCAGTATTGGGTGCTTGACTGTGCCATGCTCCTTGAATGCCTCAAACCCAGCAATGCCTCCTCCCCTGCTGCCATTCCCCATCGCCCACCAGTCGGGTGGGACCTTGTGCTCCTGGCCACTTCCTTGCCACAGCTGGCCTCTGAATCCTCCCTGGACTCCTCTCTACCACATCAGCACTGGCCTCCATACGGTTGAAGGTCGTCAAGAAAGATCCTCCCCTAGCGATGGCTGTAGCGCACCCATCTCNAGGGAGACAGTCACACACATTGGGCACAGTCACGGAGCCCAAGCTCTCCTCTGCTACCCCGCAGCTGCACTAGCTCAGCATCCTCAGGTTGGAGTCTGGCAAAGGCGCTGTCTTCAGCCTGTCACCTCATGCCCACCCTGGCAGCCCTTTGGCTCCCCACACACATCAGTGTCCTTCCCAGGAGCTCTCCTCCTTTCCTGGACCTGCCTTCCACTACCTCTGCCATCTCCTCTTCACCACGCCTTCCACTCCACCAGGCCAGCCTCCGCCCCTCCTTCCACTCCGCTAGGCCAGCCTCCGCCCCTCCTTGTACTCTGCCAGGCCAGCCTCCACCCCTCCGTCCACTCCACCAGGCCAGCCTCCGCCCCTCCTTCCACTCCGCCAAGCCAGCCTCCACCCACCCCTTCCACTCCGCCAGGCCAGCCTCCACCCCTCCTTCCACTCCGCCAGGCCAGCCTCCACCTACCCCTTCCACTCCGCCAGGCCGGCCCCCGCACCACCTTCCACCCCCCCCCCCCTGCCCCCCCACCCCCCCCCCCCGCCCCCTCCCCCCCCCCCCCCCCCCCCCCCCCCCCCCCCCTCCCCCCCCCCCAGCCCAGCCTCCCCCCCTCCTTCCCCTCCCCCCGGCCCGCCCCCCCCCCCCCTTCCCCCCCCCCAGGCCAGCCCCCCCCCACCCCTTCCACTCCGCCAGGCCAGCCTCCACCCCCCCTTCCCCTCCGCCAAGCCAGCCTCCACCCCCCCCTTCCACTCCGCCAGGCCAGCCTCCACCTACCCCTTCCACTCCGCCAGGCCACCCTCCACCCCTCCTCCCACCCCCCCCGCCCAGCCCCCCCCCCCCCTCCCACCCCCCCCGCCCCCCCCCCCCCCCCCCTTCCACTCCGCCAGGCCAGCCTCCACCCCTCCTTCCACTCTGCCAGGCCAGCCTCCACCCCTCCTTCCACTCCGCCAGGCCAGCCTCCACCCCTCCATCCACTCCACCAGGCCAGCCTCCACCTACCCCTTCCACTCCGCCAGGCCAGCCTCCTCACCATTCCCTGCCCTCTCCTCACTGCTGCCGGAGGGAGAGTGAACCACCACTCCAGCCATCTGCAACCCCTCCCTCCTGCCTTCTTGCACTTCATTGCCTCCCCACCCTTCCTAATGCATGGAACAAAGCTCACTTTGTCTGTGCTGCGCAGAGGTGACCAGCTGTAGCCAGCGGTGCTCATTCACCAGCCCTCTGGGCCTCTCCTTGGCCACTGCCCCCCACCCCTCCCAACTCTTCTGTGCAATGTGCCTGTGTTGTGATTAGAGCCAGGGGAAGCTTTTCAGACAAAACTTTTTTGCAGAAAAAAATGCAGACCGAGGTGGACTGAAACATTTTGCTAATTCACGTCACTTTCCATGAATAGCTTTGGCCAAAACGAAAAAAGAAACCACGCTGAAGTGTCAAACTGACCAGTTTGGGCATTATCAAAATGAAATGGTGCAATTTTGGGACTAGATTCATGAGGGGCAGCCGGCATCATTCACAGAGGAGAAAATGGTGGTGCCCCCTTTGTAACTCTTAGTAATTACCAGTAGTTAATATGTTCACCTGGGATGGGGGAGACCTAGGTTCAAATCCTACATCCCAGATGAGTGCCCGAACCATCAGGGCATGGGCTACTAGGCAGGCCATTTGTCTGGTTTGGGGCTGGACAGTTTTGTGAGGTTCCAGGGACAGGGTCACATGGGTTGGGGAAGTACACCTCTACCCCGATATAACGCTGTCCTTGGGAGCCAAAAAATCTTACTGCGTTATAGGTGAAACCGCGTTATATTGAACTTGCTTTGATCCACTGGAGCGCACAGCCCCGCCCCCCGGAGCGCTGTTTTACCGCGTTATATCCAAAGTCGTGTTATATCAGGTCACGTTATATCAGGGTAGAGGTGTATCAAAATGTCCGGTAATCTGGGGATGCCTGAGTGGACACCCTATAAGGCAACTTTGGGTGGGTCTCTCAACCTCTCCCGTTGAAGCTGTTCCACTTTGTATAAGTAATTACAGAGTCACTGAAGCAGAGACTGAAAGCCAGGTGTTCCCCCTCCCAGGTGAATGTCCCAACCCCTGGCCTACAGAGTCATTCTCACTCGCTTTTGCTGGAAAAATGGAACAGCTTCTACAGAAGAGACAGAGGAAATCCCGAGCTATAATAGCCTATAGTCTGGTGGTTAGACTCCCTGGGGGCAGGGAGATCGGGACTCAAGTCCCTGCCCCACAGCACAGATTCAAACCTACTTTTCTTTTAGATTTTCAGAACTGCCAATGAACTGAACGATCATTTATTAGCTCTGTGCACTGTGAAATCATGAAAGGTGCATTCTGCAGCTAAACTGCCACGTATTGTTGAATGCAGCCATCCATCCACAGCCGCATTTACAGAGGCCCACTTCAGCACACACACACAACAGTGGTTCCAAAGCTAAATTTATTTAATTAATAAGTGGCACAGAACTAGCCCTAACTGTTTACTTTACTATTTTGAATATAAACTTTTTAAGGTTTAGAAGTTGCTGATAAGATGCATCTTTCCAATGAAGACTTGTGGGTGATGAGAAGACATTCCAGCAAGCCGCATCTGCTTACAAAAATGAGACTTGGTTCAGCTGAACACTAAATCTTTGATAAATTAGTCAGGGCTTTGGTGACGTCCATGTTGAACCAATATGACAGTTTTATATGGATTATGATTATTAATGTTTTTGTAGAATAGAGCGAGTGAGCCAGAAATCCAGTGCTGCAGCTTGGAGACCACCAGCATAGGACAGTGATTCTCAGGAAGGCTTCTTACTTTCTCTGTGTACAGTTTTTTTTTGCACTCAGAGCAGATGCAACATTTTAATTTTCAGTTAGTGTAATGGGGTCCTTGATTTCTGAGCCAGGAGGTTATGTCTTGACCTCAGAGACTCATGCTTTCACAAGGCAGTCAAGTAGCACTGGCTCAATGGTGTTTTTTCTAAAGTCAGATTTGACCTCAAAACATTCCACTTTGTTCACTCACTTCAGCTTGAACCAATTGTATTTACAAAGCTTAAGCACGCTTTTGAGCCTCAGAACACATCTCCCATCAACCACTGCTGCCGGCACATAAATTGCGAGACTATACACAATACAGGCCATGTCCTGTCTCTCTCTGCCTGTAAACAGTAAATCCATACAGTCTCCCTCTGATGGTAGTTTTACATGGGGGCTTCCCGGTGAGACGATAGACTCTGGGGAGAAAAGGCTTGAGTCCAACAGTTTCATTCTTTCTGCCTAAAACCAGGGAGCAAGGAGGTACCTGAATAACAGGCAAACCACCTTCTCTGAAGCACACTTTCAAACCCTCCTCCCCCGCAAAGCTCAGGCAAAGCGTGTTTAACTGCCTGGTTAGCACAATGCTTGTGCAGTCCCACCCAGGGACCTGGGCCTGGTCCCCCTCTATCTTGCAGCACTTCTCTGCCGAGATAACTCCAGTGACATGAGGGGAGTTGTGCCTGATTTACACAGGAAAGAGGCCCATGAGCACTGCCCTCAGTGCAGGAGCCCCAAGCTCCTCCGCTGTGGAGCAGGGACTTGACCCTGGGGCTCTCCTGCCCTAGCTGAGTGCTCTAACCACCAGCGCGGTGGGTCAGCTGTGGGTCAGCGCTCCCGTTGGAGTGTTTCCATTGTGTATGAATAGGTAACTAGTCACTGGGCCAGTGAGAAGGAGACTGACTATCGCCTGGTGATGAGGGTACTCACCTGGGACGTAAGAGATGGTCTCTGAATCAGCAGAGCAGGGCTTGGCGCTGGGGCTGCCATGTGTCCCTTTCTGGTTTGAACCAGAAATTTCATCTGAGACCTGCGGACTTTTCAGCAACCCCCATAGGTAAAAAGTTTCAGTGAATCGGCATTTGCTGATGAAAAAATGTTTAGTCAAAAAATTCCTGCCAGGCTCTAGCACCACAGCCTTGTCCCCTGTCCAAAGGGTCTGAAGCTGGGTTCCTGAGCTCTCCCCTCAGACAGAGACACTCTAGGAGGGCAGGGTTCGTCCCTCGTGGTGGTGCTGGGTCTGGGATGGGGCAGGAAGGTGGGAGGAGGGGCAGGTGTTGGTATCCATCAAGGGGCGGCTGTGCGGGGGCAGGGGGAGTTGTGATGATGTGACAAAGGCTTATGGGGGTGCAATGCAAAGGATCCAGGTTGCCATTGCAGCCCCGCTCTCCACCAGCTGCTCCTGTTACGGAGAGGAGAGTCGGAGTGAGGTTCTTCTCCACACCATTGCCAGGGTGGAGGGTTGGCTGGGTGGGGTGAGCTGGCTGGTGAAGGGTCCAGCCAGTCTTGCAGGGCTGCCCTTGGCCTTGTGCTCGTTTGGCTCTATGGAGTCCTTGCTGCGTGCTCCCTGGCCCAGCTGGAGCATCTTTCAGGTGCTCTTTCTGTTCCTTGTTTATGAAGCTGGGACAAGAAGAGACGATGCCATTCGCAAACGCTGGCCTCTAATGTGCCCGTATCAGCCCAGACTCACATAGTCACTCCCCACAGCCAGGTCTGTATTAATGCAGAGCAAACTAGGCACGTGCCTGGGACCCAAATGCATGGGGGAGGTGGGCAGGATCNGGAGGGCGGGGTTCGTCCCTCGTGGTGGTGCTGGGTCTGGGATGGGGCAGGCAGGTGGGAGGAGGGGCAGGTGTTGGTATCCATCAAGGGGCGGCTGTGCGGGGGCGGGGGGAGTTGTGATGTTGTGACAAAGGCTTATGGGGGTGCAATGCAAAGGATTCAGGTTGCCATTGCAGCCCCGCTCTCCGCCAGCTGCTCCTGTTACGGAGAGGAGAGTCGGAGTGAGATTCTTCTCCACACCATTGCCAGGGTGGAGGGTTGGCTGGGTGGGGTGAGCTGGCTGGTGAAGGGTCCAGCCAGTCTTGCAGGACTGCCCTTGGCCTTGTGCTCGTTTGGCTCTATGGAGTCCTTGCTGCGTGCTCCCTGGCCCAGCTGGAGCATCTTTCAGGTGCTCTTTCTGTTCCTTGTTTATGAAGCTGGGACAAGAAGAGACGATGCCATTCGCAAACGCTGGCCTCTAATGTGCCCGTATCAGCCCAGACTCACATAGTCACTCCCCACAGCCANGTCATTTGCTTTGGGGCATGGGCCCCACAGACTTTTCATAGATCCATATGCAGTCCCCCCTTCCCCCGGATTTGCAGGCCAGCATAAATTCACACATAACGTTCTTCACGCTGACACCACTTTGCCTCTCCCGAATATTGCTGACCCGACATCCCTGCTGACAGCCCAGGCACAAGACACCAGCCCTGCCTCCTCCTTGTGGCCATGCTGAGTGCTAGCCCCAGCCTCCAGGCCAGCTGGGCAGTGACAGGCCAGCCAAGGGACATGGAACTTGTTTCTCCTCAATGGCAATGCAAAGCAGCTACTGAGGCTAGCAGGCCAGCCTGGTCAGAGAGGGCGCAGAGAACGAAAGCCAGGGGTCCCCTGTGGCTGTGGCAGATGGTAACTTGAGCCCCTTGGACAGCCACAGGCAGGCTCCCTTGTGGAGCACTGGAAGCTGTATTTAATTTAGCAATGTCAGGGACATGCCGTCCTGTGGCTGATTCGATCACGGTTCCATGCTAGAACTGCAGGGCTCAGTGTTACTGGTTAATACTTGTGCTCGGCATTGACCAGCTCGAATGTTCAGATCCTATCTCACAGCTTTGTGTTCATGACTTGCCCTGACAGATTCCCAGACCAGATGTAAGATTTTCTACAAGTAAGGGTACAAATCACTCAGTTAAACTGGTTTTGAACATAAAGTATTTTAGAAAGCCCACGTTTTCTCCATTTCAAAGGCTTGGTTGTTCACAGTGAGATGTGGGGGGAAGGCAGAGGCTCTGGATGATTGGTGCCTCGCAGGATTTGGAGAAGAGCTGTTGTGAAATCACCCAGGTAATTAAACTGAAGTGAACTTTCCAGAGCCCTCTCAGCCCATGTACATTTCATCCCTGGCTCTACAGGCTGCTGGCAGTTTGCTAGTGCTGGGCAGGAAATGGTTTTCCCAGCCTCTGAGAGTTTTGGAGATTTCACATTTTTTTCCTGTCCTGAATCAGGAAGAAAACTAAAATACCTCAAACACTTGCATGAACCGATAATCCGAAAATAAACTTCAGATCAGGTCACCAGAATGTTATGTTCTGATCATTTACAAATGTTTTGTTTCAATTTCAACCTATTAAAAAATTTACTTTTTTGTACAAAATAAACTAAAATTTTGAAATGAAAAGTCATGTTGAACTGGGAAATGAAACTTTCCATTTAGAAACTGTGGGCACAAAGCATTCTAGCAATTCCAAACCTTTTTTTTCAAAACATTTTTGAATCAGGAAATTCATCACAATCGCCCCGTCCGCCAGCAAGACTGGTTTGACAAACAGGCATTTTCCAGTGAAAACACATTTTGGTGGAAAATTCCTGACCATCTCTAGAGTTTGCTGCTGGGCAGCCAGGTATCGGGGTCACCTGGCCCATTTCAGACTTGCTTAGGCTTCAGCTCAACAAAAAAGTGCAATTACCCAGCCTGGATCTGCAATTGTTCACCCATTTTCCTATATACAGTGCAAAAATGTGACATATTCCCCAGAGCCAGGCCCGACTGCTCCCGAGGTCTGCCCAGAGTTGGAGACTGCCCCTACAGGCCAGGCTCAGCCATCACCCACCCCTTCTTTTGCCCTGCCTGAGTCAGGCACAGATGCAGCCCATGCACTTTCTTGGGCACTGAGGCTGCTCCTGCTCAAAGCCCTTGGGAAGGGGGGCTCAGCTTAGCTCTGCTGCATCCCCTGCACTGGGTGAGTCCCACCATTACTTACAGCTTGTGCTGGGTTTTATGTAAAACAAACCAACCCTGTTTCAAAGATTTTCTCATTGTGTGACTGAAATAAACTAGAGTGTTTTGTTTGAAAAGGAGTTCTTTCACAGGCCTCCAGAACATCCTCCCCACCCATTGGGCACTAGCAGGGTTTGAACTCTAATCACCTAGTTTAGGCCACTACCATGCAAGCTACAGGCTTCCCACTGCACGACGCACCAGAGAGAGACCTGACACATGCTGCTCCACAAGCAGGGCCGGCGCAACCCATTAGGCGACCTAGGCGGTCGCCTAGGGCGCTGCTATTTTGGGGGCGCCAGCGCCCCAGCCGCCCGTTGAAATTTGGGGGTGGGACCTTCCGCCGCCACTGTTGGGGGTGGCATTTCGGGGGCGGGACCTTCCGCCGCCTAGGGTGCCGGAAGAGCTGGCGCCGCTACTGTCCACAAGGCTGCACAACTTTTTGTAGACAGCAATAGCTCAGGAATCCTGGATTCTATCCCTGCTTGGGGAAGACAGTTACAGGTAGGATAACCAGATTACATATATGTGGAATAATCAGTTTGAAAGGCAATGCGGCTTAGGGACTGAGATTTATAGCTATATATTAGAGAACTGGATTCTTTTCCCAACTGTGCCTGAAGTGTTGTTGTGTGATGTCGCTGATCATTTATTTGTAAAAGGTGGTGGGTTTTCTAGGGCTGGGGTTACGGCTTTACTTGGGAATAAGGGAGAGGAAGGACATGGAAATAATAAGAGCTAATGTTGCAAACTCAGCAGTTAGGAATTGCCAAAGGTCTGTCCCCTTGTGCATATGCATTAGGGCAGGCCCGCCGACAGCAATTACAGGCCTCAGGGCCATGGCCATCCCTGGGGGCCCGGGGCGGAGGTGACGAATCCATCACTTCCAGGACCACCGTCACTTCTGGGACCGACCACGCTGGCCAATGACGCACCAAGGAGCCCTGTGGCCCATCCGGGTGATTTAAAAGAGCCTGGAGCTCCCGGACACTGCTGCTATCGCGGCGGCGGTCGGGGGGCCCCGGGCCCTTTTAANGAAAGGAGTTCTTTCACAGGCCTCCAGAACATCCTCCCCACCCATTGGGCACTAGCAGAGTTTGAACTCTAATCACCTAGTTTAGGCCACTGCCATGCAAGCTACAGGAATAATACTCAGCTTCCCACTGCACGAAGCACCAGAGAGAGACCTGACACATGCTGCTCCACAAGCACGGCCGGCGCAACCCATTAGGCGACCTAGGCGGTCGCCTAGGGCGCTGCTATTTTGGGGGCACCGGCGCCCCAGCCGCCCGTTGAAATTTGGGGGCGGGACCTTCCGCCGCCACTGTTGGGGGTGGCATTTTGGGGGCGGGACCTTCCGCCGCCTAGGGTGCCGGAAGAGCTGGCACCGCTACTGTCCACAAGGCTGCACAACTTTTTGTAGACAGCAATAGCTCAGGAATCCTGGATTCTATCCCTGCTTGGGGAAGACAGTTACAGGTAGGATAACCAGATTACATATATGTGGAATAATCAGTTTGAAAGGCAATGTGGTTTAGGGACTGAGATTTATAGCTATATATTAGAGAACTGGATTCTTTTCCCAACTGTGCCTGAAGTGTTGTTGTGTGATGTCGCTGATCATTTATTTGTAAAAGGTGGTGGGTTTTCTAGGGCTGGGGTTACGGCTTTACTTGGGAATAAGGGAGAGGAAGGACATGGAAATAATAAGAGCTAATGTTGCAAACTCAGCAGTTAGGAATTGCCAAAGGTCTGTCCCCTTGTGCATATGCATTAGGGCAGGCCCGCCGACAGCAATTACAGGCCTCAGGGCCATGGCCATCCCTGGGGGCCCGGGGCGGAGGTGACGAATCCATCACTTCCAGGACCACCGTCACTTCTGGGACCGACCACGCTGGCCAATTACGCACCAAGGAGCCCTGTGGCCCATCCGGGTGATTTAAAAGAGCCTGGAGCTCCCGGACACTGCTGCTATCGCGGCGGCGGTCGGGGGGCCCCGGGCCCTTTTAAATCGCCTGGGCCTCTAGCAGACATGCTGCACTAGCTCTGATTGAGCGAGCATGCTAGAAATAGAAGAAGGTTAGCCACAGCGATGCAAGCAGCTAGATTCCCAAGTATGATCCCAGCCAACATCCAAGTATGTACTCAGGGTGGCTAGCCGCTCATGCCAGCTCAGTCAGAGCTACATGTCTACCTGAGCTGGAAATTACACCTTCCACCTCTAGTGAAGACATACCCTTAGTTACACTGGCTCTGGTGCTAAGGGAGAACATATCCATATGCCCCCTTCATTCAGTATAGCAATTAGCCCATGCCTAGATACCCTGTTAACGTGACTTGGTTTCAAAGACAATTGTCCTGCATGTTTTAAAGTTGACCATTGCATTTCTCAATGCTCCAGCATGTGGGATCAGGTACAGGACCGTAACCCATCTCGCACCTCATGCCAGAGTGAGAAGCGTTTTGGTAAATTACAGACATTCTGGGGCTGGTTCTCCTCTGGCTCACCCTGGTTTGACACTGGTAGCTTGGTGGATTTCAGTGGCGCTTCTCCTGCCTTACACCCATGTCACTGAGAGGAGAGCCAAGCCTTGTGAATTGTCTACATAGCTGTATTTCTAATGTTACTCGCCTTTTAGCTCCTCAGTTTCTTTTCCTATTGCGCCTCCTGAGCGCACCAAGAGGGAAATAAACATAGCTCTGACGTGGCGTTTCTCTAAAGCCTCCCATGCTTTCCTGTTTGTTTATCAAAGGTTCAAATGGAAGTAAACACGTTTAGTGCCATTGCATGAGGAGTGGCTATTAAGCAATCCTGGCCCGCCATAAAACTTTAAATACCCATGGAGAAAAGCCAGGAGAGAGATGTACACAGATGCAATTCAGCCTTATCAAATTCTTCACGTGTTTGTTGTGGCGTGTTTGTATTCCTGGACTTCTGCTCACAAGAATGTTGCTGATAAAACAGTCTTGCTAAACATGGATTTTTGTGTTTTTAGCTGATGTTTACAGTGCACTAGACAGTAAGAGGAGCTCTGGATTCCAATGGGCAGATGTACAGAAGGATCCAGTTATAATTTACACTGCAACTGGTTGTTGGGAGGAGGCTGGTCAGTCCCTGCTACACATGTGCTTCAAAGAGTAACTTTTTGTCATTGATGGAGCCCTGTTTGGCAAGGGAGAAAACAACTCTATGGTTGCTAGTTTCTTTACCTACAATAACAAGTGAACTCTGCTGCTCCAACACCCTCCAGGATGCAGTGGAATGCACTGGAATGGCTATTATCTCTCTGTTTTCTTTCCAGATACTGTCCAGTTTGGATGACTCTGTTTGTTGAACTCCCTGGTGCCTCCTGCGAGAGGCACAAAGCTCTGCTCTGAGATAGAGCTGAGTGGAATGGCACTATTTTGTCTGGAGGTTACATGCTGTTTCCCACAGAGCTGCACATTCTTTCCAGCCCTAGAGGGGCGAGCCACCCACCACTCCAACCTCTGCACAAGGATCCACTGCTCCAGGAGATTGTTTGGGAAAGACAGTCAGAACACTTCCACAGCGGATGGGAAACCAACACAGAAGCAAACCTGTTACGAGCCTGAATCCCACAATTATTCTATGGGGCTGTTTGCACAAAATCACTTTGCACTATGTGCTGCTCGGTAGGTTTCAGAGCCAAGAACCACTGAGCTGAAAAATCAAGGCAAACATGCTCAGTTCCAAGTTTCATTATGAGCCCCAAACTTGGGAAAGTTCACCAAAATGTTTGATGAGCCTCAGCAGAGTTTTAGGGCAGCAGCTCCTTTTCCTACATGTTCTCACAACAGATGGCTATTGCCTCCCATGACTACCAATAGAAGTGAAGCAAAGCTGCCCTTGTAACCCACACGCCCCCTGGGTGTGGTGTTCTGTCCCATCTAGTGGCACCGAGACCACTTAGAGAGAGATTAGTGAGTTTACTCTGCAGCCAATTGGCTTTTAGCTCATGTGGTAGAGGCTTGTGCACTAAGCTCCAGAGGTCCCAGATTCGATCCTGCCCACTGATGACCAGGGTCTGTCGGCGTTATACCCTTAGGGATTGTGGTGGCCACCTGTGTTGTCAGGAGATAGAGAACAGCACTATGGAGAGCAGGTGAAGGGAGATGGTGGCCATCTTTGCTTTGGGCAGTCTGTGGCTTCCATCCCTTTGAGGGCAATGGAAGATGGAGTCCATTTTGAGAAGTCAATCTTAACTGACAGCAGCCTAAGGCCTCAGTCCCAGTGAAAACAATGGGAGATGGTGGCTATTTTGAAAGAGGGCAAGTCTTCATGAGTTTCTCTGAAGAACATTATCCCTCAACATCTGCTTTCAGATGTTAATAATAATGGAAAAAATGACCATTAACCCTAAAAATCTGTTTTCCAAAACTAGCCATTATATCAGATCTGCTTGAGGTTCACCTCTTTGCCAAGTTTTGTGTCAATAGACTGAGATCATGCAGTACAAAAAACAGTCTGACATTGGGTGCTAAATTCCTTAAAAGACCCATTTTAAAATTAATTTTGACTAACAATAAACAGATTTACTGGTGAATTCTCAGATAATTCATTCCATGACTAAAGAGTAAATGCTTTAATTCCGTGGCGGATACGGAACAAACAGTTTGAATTCCTGCTTTCAGTGCAAAACTCAACTCAGTCTCAACTGTGGAACCACAGCCAGTGTTCCCATAATTATAATCCTAGCACTAGCACCCAAAGGCCCCATTGTGCTAGGTGCTGGGCATACACACACAGGGAGCCATGGCTCCTTATCATCATGCCAAGGTGTGGCAAGGGCATTAGCTAGCAACAGGCAGGCAGGTGAGACGAGCACTGATACGGCCCCATGGCTGCTGAGGCAGTGGCTGCACAACCTCTTGGATCTACTGCATCTCAAGGGCTTTAAAAATATAAATAAATAAAATGTGAGGAGCTCTCCCCAGCTGTCACACAAGCTAGCCATCGCTCTCCAATGGGTTGCAGCCATCACAGTGGAAATGGGGCTGGAGGAGGGGTGACAGGAGGGGCTTTGCCTATTAGTTCAGGGAGGACATCAATTCAGAGTGGGTGTTTGTGACCCAAGGACCTCCTGACGCCCGCTGGAAGAAGTCCCAGGAGCACATAGGGGCACAGGGATCCCCTGGGTTCACCAACAGGGGGCATGTAAGGTCACTACTGAAAGCCCGTGTCACACTAATCATCATAATAATTGGACGATGCAAGACAAGCCACCAGTGGGCTTGACCTTATGACAGGAGGATCTCAGCCATCCTGGTTGAAAATCCTGGGAAAAGGACTTGGGGAAGCTATCCTGTAGGAGATGGGAATGTCCTGTGAGTTAAGGTTAAGCTCTAGCAAGACTGTTGTGATTTTGTTTCATAAGTAGCCATTTGTTTTCAATAGTCTTATTTACTAACACTTGAATCTCTGTTCTTTGACAATAAACAAATTCTTGTTTTCACTATAAATATATCTAAGTGCTGTGTGTGTTTAGCAGAGTGGTGATCCTGAGTTAAACTAGTAGGCTGGTGTGTACTTCTCCTTTGGGAGCAGCGAATCTGAGAGCTCTGTGAGCATTCCATGGAACAGGGGCTGGGCACTCCAGAGGGATGCCCGGAGGACTCGGGGATTGGTCTATGCCTGTTGTTAACGTGTACAGAGGGAGGGAGGCCGGGGAGGCAGTGCTTGTATTGCCAGAGGCTGTGGAGTCAGGGAGCTGATCCACAGCCTGCATAGACAAGACGTCCTCATGCTAAGGGCAGGTGGTTGCGAGGTGCCTCACAACCCAGGGTTCTCTGGCAGTGTCAGAGTGCTGTAGAAGGGGGTGTGTGGGATAAGCAGACAGGTGATATGATGAGAAATAGGAGAAGATGAGTAGGGAGGGGCAGAATTGTGAAAGGCCTTGGGAGGGAAGCTAGAGACCTGAATTTGATGGGGAAAGGGGTGGGGAGCCAGTGGAGGGATGCAACATGGACAGACTGAGGGGTTAGCACCATGACCTGAGGCACAGTACCAGAGTGTTCGATGCGCACTTCTGATAAAGTGGAGTAAATAAGTATTGGACCATCCTAGGTTCAACCTCTGCCTGAGGTGTCTGACTTCCCTCAAGCTGGGCTAATGCACAGTCATAGCGCTGACACTGCGCTCATTCTCCTTTGATTTCCACAGCCAGCCAAAATGGTGCTGTTCTGGCTGTTTCCCATTTCTGTCAGAGCATCTGCTGACCTAGGGTGGGGGCAGGGGAGTGGTCCCTTTGACACTGGCTTTGCTAGCTGGGGTCCAAGGGTGTTTCTGCAGTCAGCTGGCTCATAACAAAAATATCTCCGGTGACTGAAGTGTCTTTCAGCTGTTTAGAATACAGATGTGCAAAAGGGTTGGTGTTATTTCAACTCTGCTCAGTGCTCTGTAACACATGGTGCCCCAATAAGACCCCCTGATGGTTGGAGAAATCCAGATGATTAAATATTTACCTTCCAAAAGGTAATGGCTTGAAACCTTTGTTAAACAATGAGGCTTCTCTGGGGGGATATTGGGAGGAGGCCTGTACTATGGAAAATCCCTCAGCTGACATCTGTGTAGAATCCAGGCTGGTGCCCAGCGCCAACTGCCTGATCCGACACAGAACACAAGCAGCCTCAAATAAACAGATACAGCCCATGAATAAAAGGCACATAGGTTGGTGTCCAAATGGGGCTTTCAGAACCCCAGGGCTTATTCCAAAGTGACCCTGCTCCTGCTGACCGGGCTCAGGTTTGAGCAGGATCTTGGCTCATGATAGTTTGGACTGAATTCTTCCTCTCCTCAAACATCCATTTATCACAACTGAGAGGCACCTCACAGACTGCATTGAAACCTCCCCTCGCCACTCCCTGCACAGAAAGGGGCACAGTGCCAGAAATGTGGCTGTCGGTACAATTCTCAGTCCTTGCTCCTCTGACTGCCCAATGGCAGGGGCAAGTCAGGCAGATGCACATGCATGTGACTTTGTGCCCAAATCTACATGCCCCAGGGTGCACTGAGCTCAAGAGCTGCATGTCAGTTCTTAAGACACCATCATTGGCACAGATACAACTGCCACTATCGCCACAGTTCAGGGAAAGATGTACCTGCAGCCAGCACTCTGCTGAGACAATCCATCAGCGATAGAGAGATAGAGAGAGAGGTAGGCAGATGGAGAGGAGAGAGACAGACTGATGGATGGATAGCAGTGATAACGCTGGGACACGTTGTGCTCCAGAACCAGGCAGAAAGCTGTTGAGAAGAAAAAAGGAAAATTAGACTAATTCACAAAGGATGAACAGATCCAGACTTTAAGAAAAGGAACAGTGGCTGGAAGGCTGGTCATACAGGAGAATTGTCTTCCCAGGGCTGAGAGTATGGAGTGCACAGAAATGATCTCTCACTCCTGGATGGCAGTGCTGTAACAAGGGCAAGGCGAGTGAGGCACTTGCCTCAGGCGCGCAAAGCTGAGGGGCGCAGAAAAAGACAAATTAAGTTTTTTAATTCTTATTATTTTTTGAAAAATTATAAGCACATAATATGCACATTGCATCATGACAAATGTACAATGTAAATGGAAAATAAATAGAATACACCCTACAGTAATTATAAAGCATTGGTCCTCAAACTGGGGGTCACGACCTGGTTATGTGGGGGGTAGCGAGCCCTGACCCCGGCGCGCGGCTGCAAGTTGCGAGCCCTGACCCCTGCGCCGGGCTGTGAGCCCCGACCGCGACGCATGGCTGCGAGCCCTGACCCCTGTGTGGAGCTGCGGGGCTACGAGCCCCGACCACTGTGGGGGCTGTGAGCTCTGACCCTGACCCCTGCTGTGAGCTCTGACCCTGACCACTGCGCCGGACTGTGAGCTCTGACCCTGACCCCTGCGCCGGACTGTGAGCCCCGACCCCGACCCCTGCGCCGGGCTGCAAGCCCTGACCCCTGCGTCGGACGGTGAGCCCCGACCCCGACCCTAGTGCGTGGCTGCGAGCCCCGACCCCTGCGCCGGGCTGTGAGCTCTGACCCTGACCCCTGCACCGGGCTGTGAGCCCTGACCCCTGCACCGGGCTGTGAGCCCCAACCCTGACCCTAGTGTGCGGCTGCAAGCCCCGACCCCGACCCCTGCACCAGACTGTGAGCCCCGACCCTAGTGCGTGGCTGCAAGCCCCGACCCCGACCCCTGCACCGGACTGTGAGCCCCAACCCCGACCCTAGTGCGTGGCTGCAAGCCCTGACCCCGGGCTGTGAGCCCTGACCCCGACCCCGGCGCACGGCTGCGAGCCCCGACCATGACCCCTGTGCATGGCTGCGAGCCCTGACCCCAACCCCTGTGCATGGCTGTGAGCCCTGACCCTGGGCTGTGAGCCCCGACCCCTGCGCCGGGCTGTGAGCCCCGACCCTGACCCCAGTGTGCAGCTGCGAGGCGAGCCCCGACCCCGATCCCTGCACCGGGCTGCGAGCCCTGACCCCGACCCCCACAGTTCATGATGCACTATGATGCACACCTTATATGTATTAATTGATTTTGTACACGGATCTTATGATTTAAATAAATAAATGTTCTATTATCATTATTATTCTTGTTATTTGAGTATTTTTCTTTTTTTTACAAAGTAACTACTATGAAATTATATGGAGGGGGGAGGGCGCAATTTTATATTCTTGCCTCGGATGCAAAAATAGCTAGTTACAGCTCTGCTGGATGGCATAGGCTCAGGGTTGGTTTTCACCAGTGAGTTAACACAGGATATAGCACTAGTGTTCTCATTAACTTGACCTCTGTTCTCACACAAGCCCCCTCCCCCCTATGTGCAAACAACTGGAGTTAGCCAGCATGCCCAGGTGGATGGCAGACCTTGAGTGAGCTTCCCTCAACATTCGCTAACTTGACAACAGCTGCTAACTTGACCTTTCTGTAGCATGCCCACAGGCTAGGGCCATGACACAACAATCAAGAGCTGCTGGCTCTTCGATATCTATCCATAATCCCCCTGGCCTCCCCATCTCATCATTTTCTCTTCTCATCTCTCTGTTCTGTTTCCTGGCTGGAAGTGTAAATGGCTAGCCATACCCAATGCAGTTCACGCCATGCCAGCAAAGGAGAAGGAACAGGGGTAATTGGGGAAGTGCAATACCATTCCATGGGACGTTGTTCTTCAATGTTCTGCTTGTTGCACTTTAGGTGTTGAGTTTTGTTGGGTGTGGGTGTTTGGTTTGGGGCCAGCACTGCCTGATAACTGCACCTGTTGTGCCCTCTTGCACTTGAGATTTTGGCAGCGTGTACTCCAGACAATAACAGGGAAAACAGTCACTGAGAAATAAAACATTTACTAAAGTCTCAGATTGACAAGTCATGCAACTGGCCAATCTGACCTGGGGGAAAATTCCATCTTGACCCCAAATATGGTGATCAGTTAGGCCCTGAGCATGACCCACCAGGCAGACGAAGGGAAGGAATTCAGAGCCCTCCCATCTAGTGTCCCATATCCAGCAGTTTGGGATTTTTGCTACTGGCAACCAGCCTGCCTGGTTGTGGAAAAAAAGCTTAAAATCATGACCTGCTAGCACTGTAAAGGCTCAGAAATCAGAAAGCAAAGCAAAAGAATCCAAACATATTTGTGACAAAGTGGGAATTTTCTGTAATATTTTTATGGAGCCTGTGTGTGCCTCGGTTTCCCCTGTATTTCACATGGCTACTTGGGGGAGACGCAGTTTGCTCTCACGGTAGGCTAAGAGTCACAGGTATGAATGTCTCCTAGCTGTCTGAGCCTGAGTGGGTCATTTAAAAGCACTGTCTGAGGCGGACCCCATATCAATGGAAAATCTGAGAATACAATGGCAAATCCAGTCCCAGGGACTTTGACACCTAAAAACCAACAACCCAGAGGGAGGTGGATTTCCTCACCTCTCAACAGGGAAGCTGATCCGACACCCCTGATGAAGAACAAAGGACTGGGGAGGTGTGAGGGGTTAGAGTTGATGGCTAGAAGGAGTCAGGGCTCTCACCTGGTAACTGGCCAAGGAGATCAGACTGAGAGAGGGACAGATCCTGAACATGGGGTTCACTGCAGCTGGGCTCTGGGCTAACCAGAATGGACGTGCGCTATGCTTTAACCTTAATTTCTCTATGCTAACATCAGGACTTCCTAACTGTGTCCAGTTGACTAATAAACCAAACTGTTTTGACAACACTGTTTGAGTGTCACTGCAAATACTGGCTGAGGTGCATTAGTCCCTGAAGAGTGGATAAGTCTCTACCAGGGGCCTATCTCAGTTGGATTTGCTGACCAGAGCTCATGTTGTGAAGCAGGAGAACTGGAGCCCCAGAGGTTCAGTCTAGGAGGCGGTGAGGCCATGGCCTATCCTGAAGGAAGAGTGAGACCCGTTGGGGTCTGGCACGTCGAAGGGGTTCCTCCTAGAGACTGTTCCAAAGCTGGGGGTGTAGCACCAATCTTGTGAGTCCATCACAGCATTCTTAAAAACAAAACAGTTCATGATTTTTAAGCCAATCTCATGATTTTTGAGGCCTGACTCATGGTTTTGAAGGCTTGTGGTTGGCAGTACTGGGATTTGGAGGGTGAATTCTGAGATCGGGGGTTGAAATGTGCTATCTACCCATGGCTGGAATTCTTGTTAGTGACCCTGCACCATCATGTACCAGGCAGGCCTAAGTGCTTGAAATAATTCCTCATCATGAAACTTGGCTTCATGGCAATATTATTTTTTCACTGGTGTAGCCACACCAGCATGACATGCTGAGTTGAGACAAGCCTCCAGGCTGAAACTCACCCCCTGCACAAGGCCTCGGCACCACTTAGGCTGGACTTGAGTCCTGAAATGGAGCAAGGCTCAGGGGTGCATTTCACCCTCAGCAATCTCTCCTGGCAGCAACTCAACACAAGTAGAACAGCTATGTCCCTGTGATCAGCCTCTGCCCTGTTGTGTTCTCAGAGCGAGGGCTGGCTTTCTCATCCGGAAGGTCATTTGAATGTCTTTGGGATTGCTGGGCTGTTTAGCCACCTCCCAGTTATGCTGCATGTGTGGTTACTGCTGATCATTGTCTTGCTCTTATTTTGTTCTATTTAAAAAGGGAATAAACAAAACCTTTCCAAAAAGAAGGAAAACATGGCAGAGACTTGAAATGGGAAAGGCCTGCAGCTGGGCCCTCTTCTTATTTCGGGACACCGGCAGGGGAGGAAGAAAAAAAGCCACCATGACAAACATGATTAATAAAGTGGTGAAAGAGATTCTGAAAACAGGAGTGAAGTTGGGGACAGTGCGAGCTCTCTGGCCTCCAGCTGCTCCTCCACCAACATGGAGCTAGTGTCAATATAGGGCCCAGCCTGCCCTGGGAGCTGGGCCTGCGTCACTCCTCCCAGACCTCTGCGCACAGAGAGTGCACAGTAGGGATGAGAGGCCACCATCCGACCCGCCATTCCCATTGCAACAGGGACAGTCCTGAACCAGAGAACTGGGCTGGGCCACAGGCCTGCTTGGGTTTGGATCATGATGTGGAGCTGAGCTTTGTAGCTGGGGCCGTGCACTGCAGCACTGGGTCCCAGGCAAGAACATCCCTGAAATGTGCGGGGGGGTCAGCTCCAATCCAGGAGCTGAACTCAGTGACATGGGGCCATCTCAACCCTGAATGGAGCCAGAAAAGGGGAAGGAGTCATTAAACAGGGGACCTGATTTGATCTCACTGACCCCAGTGCTACTCAAGGGGTAAAGTCACAGGAGGCACAAGTGTGAAACTGGAGTGAGAGCAGAACCAGCCCACAGGCGTGGCAAGGGAATGAGATTCTTCAGACAAGCAGCTGCCAGGCAGAAATGGCTAGTTGTGTGGTTCCGATAAAGCAATGCAAAGAAAAGGTATTGTAAGCTCAGGGATCCTGCCAGCAGCAGCGTTGATGGGAGCCCAGCAACCCGAGGGAAGAGAACCTCCTCAGGGGCACACCTGCCTGCCCACCTCCACACAGCCCCAAGATAGCTGCACAGGCGCTGCTCTGCGGCACAAAGGGCCAGTGTCCTGCAGGCCTTTACTAGAGCAGTGACTATGCATGGAGCATCTGGTACAGGGCTGAGCCCTTCACTGGCCCCGCACAAATAAATAGAGCCGCTCAGTAATGACAGCTGAGGGGAAAGCCATGTGCACGGCTTGTTTACTTGGTTGCATCAATGACTTTATCAATCATTTTAATGCAGAGAGGGCTCAGACCCTGCACCAGGTCCAGGCGGCTGCTCAAGGAGCAATGCTCATACACAGCAGTGTGTGGGCACAAAGCACTTCCCAGCACTCACACAGTGCTCCACGGCTCACATTCTTCCTTGCCTTTGCCATAGACACACAGTGGTCTCAGAGCTGGCACTGCCAGCCAAGGTGATTCCCTAGTATGCAGGATCCCTGGGCGCCGGGGAGGGGCATAGCAGCTGCTAACCCAGTCCAGTCCCTGGGGCCAGTGTAGGGGACCTGGCTAGGGCTTCCTTTAGTCCCAGCAATCCCCGGCTGCCATTACAGCCCCACAGGGCCGTGGTAGCCAGTGTAATTGAGAGCAGCCTCAGGGGGGTCAGGCCGATGCACAACTGGCCCAGGACTGGTGCAGGGAGGGTCCTTCCCTCTCCCAAATCGCACAGTGTGCGCCCAAGATCAGAGTGTGCTCATGCAAAGCCCTGGACAATCTGCACTGGGAAGGTCACCAGAGCCAGATCCTGGCACATGTTCAGATTGTGTCCACAGTTAATGCTCAGCATGGACATTCATCCCTTCGCTATGTGAATGCAGCATCCGGGCTGTCAAAGGAATCAGAGCCATGCCAGGCTCTCCTGCGGTGCAGGCCAGGGGAGAGGGCGAAAGGCTCAGCACATGCACAAGGTCCACCTTGCAGAGCATCTGGCTAGTATGCATTTTAATATCATAGAAGATTAGGGTTTGAAGAGACCCTAAGAGCTCATTTAGTCCAACCCCCCTGCTCAAAGCAAGACCATCCCCAACTAAATCATCCCAGCCAGGGCTTTGTCAAGCTGGGCCTTAAAAATCTCTAAGGATGGAGATTCCACTACTTCCCAAGGTAATCCATTTCAGTGCTTCACCACCCTCTAAGTGAAACAGTTTTTCCTAATATCTAACCTAGACCTCCCCTACTGCAACTTGAGACCACTGCTCCTTGTTCTGTCATCTGCCACCCCTGAAAACAGCCTAGCTCCATCCTCTTTGGAACCCCCCTTCAGGTAGTTGAAGGCTGCTATCAAATCCCCCTTCATTCTTCTCTTCTGCAGACTAAATAAGCCCAGTTCCCTCACCCTCTCCTCATAAGTCATGTGCCCCAGCCCCCTAATCATTTTCATTGCCCTCCGCTGGACTCTCTCCAATTTGTCCGCATTCTTTCTGTATTGGGGGGCCCAAAACTGGACACAATACTCCAGATGTGGCCTCACCAGTGCAGAATAGAGGGGAATAATCACTTCCCTCAATCTGCTGGCAATGCTCCTACTAATGCAGCCCAATATGCCGTTAGCTTTCTTGGCAACAAGGGCACACTGTTGACTCATATCCAGCTTCTCGTCCACTGTAATCCCCAGGTCCTTTTCTGCAGAACTGCTGCTTAGCCAGTTGGTCCCCAGCCTGTGGCAGTGCATGAGATTCTTCCGTCCTAAGTGCAGGACTCTGCTCTTGTCCTTGTTGAACCTCATCCGATTTCTTTTGGCCCCGTCCTCCAATTTGTCTAGGTCTCTATCCCTATCCTCCAGCGTATCTACCTCTCCCCCCAGCTTAGTGTCATCTGCGAACTTGCTGAGGGTGCAATCCATCCCATCATCCAGATCATGAATGAAAGATGAGGAAAGCCACAGGGCTAGGGCTCATCCAGAAGATATATTTTCACTACAAATATATCGCAGTGTTAAGCAAAGTGCTGGTCCTAAGCTGAATCTTACAAGCTGATGTGTGCTGTTCTTTGGGTATAGCAGGCCTGGGACTTCTGTCCTTGGGACCCTGAGAGTCCTCACAGGGCAAAAAATAAATATTTAGGAGTTTGCAGGAAGAAAGGATGAGAGAATCTGGCAAAGGATACCTGGGGCCTAGCAGCCCCAGGCAACAGCAGGAGAGCTACGAGCAAACCCTGCGCTGGAAGCCGTGGGGCAGAGCTAATGCTCTAAAGATGCTAGCAGCACCATGACAGGGGTGCTGGAACAATTTGCATGGCGGGGGGAAGAGGGGGAAGAGGGAGGGCTGAGAGCCATTGAACCAAACTGTAAACCCTGTATATGATGGAATCCACTTCGAGTCAGGGGGTGCTGCAGCACCCCAGTTCCAGCACCTATGCACCATGAGCTCATTATTGTCTCTAGTCGCTTCCAAGGGACATGCCAAACAGCTTCTTTATAAATACTGGAATTAAAATGTCTGCCTTTTTGTAGCAAAGTAAAAAAAAAGACCATTAAATTAGCCCAATTACACACTGGTCTAAACAAAGGAGGGCTGGGCCGGCCAACTTTAAAATGGTATCAAATGTCTTTTAATATGACACAGATAAATACTTTCCAGTTCCAAGATGGAACACTGCTGTCCTGGGGGACAGAAAACAACCTCCGACGGGGACCAGATACCTGGGTGAGTAGGGATTTACACCCCACGGCTCTCACTCTGAGTCACACTCAGCACACCTGGACTGAAGAGCACCGCAGAATGGAATGACAGCTGCAGCGACATTCTGAGCCTGCAGCTCGGGTGTAGGATGGCAGGTCCCCAAGGGTGGCTAATACTCAGAGATAACTGGAGACAGGAGGACTCATATAGGGATGAGGCTGCTTAGACAAGGAACCATTTCTTACAGCTGCAAGGAGACCCACCGTCCCTCCTAGACCGAGGGGGACACTCTCCCAGCACTGGGCGGATTATCCCTGTATGGGGGTGAGGCAATGCCCAGGTGTGCCAATTCAATAGTGTGATGGGAATCCTTATGCTAACCCAGCAGATCAGAGGTCGTACTTGCCAAAGGTGTGCCCCTCCACACTGCCCTGCAGCTGTGTCCTGGCAGCATGCCCAGGACAGGAGCCATATGGACATATTAGCATTTCATACTAAACACATAGACTACGGGTCTCTGCTCCCAAGAGCATACAAAGCACACAATGTGCTTGAGAGACATAGATACAACTTACCCAGCTGTGTGTGACAGCATCTGTCACTGACATGGGATTGTGCCCCTCCTCACCGTCGGGCCCTGGCCATGCACTGACAGGGTTACGGTGAGACCGGCTGTGATTCTAGCACATTGATTTCTTGCAGGCAATGCCTGGGCCTGGCTGGACTGGAGGCTTGTTGTGCAGAGGTCCGTGTGAGTTGAGGACACTCAGGACCTCCCAGAAGTGCTCAGTATCTTGCAGGGCGAAGCTCCCTGAAGGCTCAGTGCCAGCAGCGGCTCCAGGCACCAGTGCTCCAAGCGCGTGCCTGGGGCGGCAAGCCGCGGGGGGCGCCCTGCCAGTCCCTGCGAGGGCGGCAGTCAGGCAGCCTTCGGCGGCTTGCCTGCGGGAGGTCCGCCAGTCCCGCGGATTTGGCGGCAATTCGGCGGCAGGTACGCCGAAGCCGCGGGACCGGCGGACCTCCTGTAGGCATGCCGCCGAAGGCAGCCTGCCTGCCGTGCTTGGGGCGGCAAAAAAGCTAGATTTCAGAGTAGCAGTCGTGTTAGTCTGTATCAGCAAAAAGAACAGGAATACTTGTGGCTGTTCCCCTTGCCCCAGCAGTGCCCTATTCCTTTCAGCCGTGTACATTTGAGCCTGTATCAGGGCCTGAGGAGTTCCAAACCCCCATCACGAGCCTGAACCCAGTGACTGGCAGGGAGACCTAGAGCAGGGGAGCGACTGGGTCCCTTGGCCTGTGATGTGAGCGGCCTCCTGTGTAGCCCATAGTTTGCCTTTACTATATTCATTGCCTTGCCTTTATTATTCTGCCTTTATTATATTCAGCAGTAGCACAAGGAACCTACAGGCCTGTCTCCTGTAAGACATTGGCTTCAGCAGTTAGCATGAGGCTTGAGGCCTAGGAACTTTGGCATAAATAAATGGACCAACAGTCACCCCTAAGTTTTGGGGAACTAGACGTAGCATGTAAGGGGGAATTTTGTCCATAATGACACCAGCCAACCGCAGAAACATGAGCTAACACCAAATTTTTGAAAGTTTTGGAAAAAACATTGAACCACAAGAGTGCCATGGCAAGGAACTGATGTCTATGATAATGCGTTGAAATCATTAATATACTAACCTTATACTTAGAGAAGAAGGACACCTCACCATTAGTAAGTGGAGTAAATACAAATAAGGAAGAGGGGAGAAACCCCTACAGAATATGCATTAGACATGGTAGCATCAGTCTAACATATAAAAGTGGCATCCCAGCCTGCGTGCAGGAGGAGAGAGAGATGTAGCCCTTGGGAGGTGCCAGAATGATGGCCACTGGTGAAGATTAGGAAGGTGACAGTGATGAGGAAGATAATGGCTAACATTTCAGGTTGTTCTGCAGGGGATGGTGGGAGTATGGATGTTCATATGTACTTTCTGTAATATCTCTATCTACGTTGCTGGGTTGGAGTGTTTGTGACTGTGCTAAATGTATTAATACATTATTTGTAAATATACACAAGTTCCTATAGTGTGAGTGTTGCAACTGTGCACATTGGGGTTCCCAACTATATTATAATTTGAATAATTCTGGGTCTGATCTTGGGACAAGAACCTGTCAACCCTCAAAGTGATAACTGAGAATTCTTAAGTAATCAATATAATTAATATATATAATCTATAGATCAGGCTATACCTGTGGCACACACATATTTGTTCCCCCAAAATAGAGTCATGTTCCTAGAAATCCAGCAATGCCACGGATGGCCTTACTCCTCCCAGATCCCTCCCTCCCTCTCCACGGATGGCAAGGCCTGCGGAGTCTCCGAACTGGCCTTCTGGTAAATTAACCTGGGGAAAAAAGCTTCACTCAGAAGTAAAAGCAAATGTGTTTGGGAACAGGAGCACCACAGAAATGCAGCACTGATGCCTACAGCCTCATCTCTTCCTAATGCTTCACGGGTGTTTCCTTGGTACAACAAGAAAGGAACTGGTGAAATCTGGGCTCTAGCAGCCTGACCTGAACATACACGCTCCTGTGTAAGCGCTGTTATCTGCACTTCCCCCACACTCCTATGCAAATACCATCACCTGCACACACCTGCATTCACACTCACACTCCCTGTGCAAACATCTCCTGCATACTCCTTCATCTAAACAGGTAGGCACAGTAACCTGCATACCTTGCCACCCCTGCACAGAAGGCACTGCCTCCCACCTGCACATTCTGCCCCAGCCCCTCCTTGCTCACCCAGACACACTCACATCCCACCCACACTTGGGCACACACTCAGGTCTGCACTCCAACTCACATTCCACATTCACACCACACTCATACTCTGCACTTACACACACACACCCTCCTGCAATCACACCCATTTGAACCCCCGCAGACACTTGCACACCCATTACACACATACACACTCAGCGCTCTCGCACACTGAAACCCAACACACTCACAGGGCTCACACATTTGCACCAGGACACTCTGCACTCACAGCAGCATAAATGCTTACTAGGGATGGGCCCAAACAACAAGCTGTGTTCCTAACCTAGTTACAAACTCTTCCAGTGTCCAGGCTGTTTGGTTTGGGCCTAGGGTTGCCAACCCTCCAGGACTGGCCTAGAGTCTTCCAGAATTGACATCGATCTCCTGGTGACTATTGAAAGCAATCCAGGAGATTTTAATAGGCTATTTTAAGAAAATGACATTACATCATGTTGGGAAAAAAAATCTCCTGGAATAGCTTCAGTCAGAGTTGGCAACCCTACTTGGGCCCATGACAGAGACAAGATATTTACTTGCAGTATATCATTCAGCCACTAGATGTCCCTGTGCTCTGCATGAAGTTCCAGACAGGATATGGTTACTGGTCAACATGGGAGACAAAGCTGGCACTCAGGCTGTGTGGAAGCCTGTTTGTGTCTGTAGCTGTTCTCAACATCTCCTGGCTGAACTATGATTTCCCTGTATCATGATGGGAGGGTCAGGGGGAGGAGAGGCTGGATTTAGGCTTTAGTTTGGGCCCTCTGACTAGTACCTGGCCCCTTGCAACTGTCTGGGCTGCTCAGCCACTTCCTGCTGTTCTCTTGGCCTTTCTCACTGACCTTGTCTCTGTGGATTTTGCATCTGCACGTTCATGCTGGCAGGAAGCAGCTGACCTTTAACTAGAATCAACTGTTCTGAAGGCTCCTTTTGTCACTGGGTATATGAGGCCACAGCGGGTACATGCCTCTTCAGACCCCTATTCTATGGATGTGCAAGCACATGACTATTCAGAGATGGATGCTGTTCATATTAAAGTAGGGATCAAATTGGGAGAAATAGGTGTTGGTTCTCTGTGTCAGTGACCAGGACATGGGTGGTCTGACCTACAGGTTAGAGCTGTAGGACATGGGTTATACCTACAGGTTAGAGCTGTAGGACATGGGTGGTCTGGCTTACAGGTTAGAGCTGGAGCCAAGAGTCAGAGCTGGAGTCAGAAATCAATAACCCGAGTCAAAGGTTGGAGCTGGAGCCACGAGTCAGTAACCGGAGGCAATGGGCTTATCTGGAATCAAAAACCAGGAGTCAGAGCCACGGGTCAGAGCTGGAGGCAGAAACTGGGCCAGGGAGCAATGCTGGAGCAGGACAGGAATAAGGTAGGAGCAAGGCAGGCACAGGAGCAATCGTAGCTGTGCAAGCATTGAGTAGCCAGTGACATGCTGCTGCTGGCGCTGGACTTAAGGGCACACCTGCTAGTTCTCTTCAGCCAGCCAGGCGGGTTGGCCAGTCAGGTGACTCTTCTGTAACTCACCTGTGTTCATTAGCCTGCCTGAAGACTGAGCTAGCTCATCCCACGCTCAGCTGCAGGCCCTCATCCCTCATACTCTGCAAGGCTCCACCCACAAAATAGTCTCCGCCCATGGAAGTCGCCAAAATGAGACATCGCTCATGGTAGATTGTGCAGATGTTCAAAATGTGACCATGCAGCTCTGGGCTCCACTGGGTTCTTGGAACTAGGCTCCCCCTCGGTGGGGCAGGAATATGCCCATGGGCTCTGCTAGGCAGCTTGGGCTGGGCTCTTTCTTGGGATGGGAAAGAAAAGTAAGTGGTGGCATCTCCCAAATGCCAGCCCTTTATGGCACCAAAGGGAGCTGTCACTTGCAGTAAATTGTGCAGATCTGTGACTCTCCTGCGCCTTTCTCTCATGAGCAATGAAACAGTGGGATATTTAATTTATAATCAGTGGGCAGCAGAGGTAATCCTTCCCTGAGATGAAGGAGGCAGTTCACACTCCTCTGAGCTATTGTTCCAGGCTCTCTGCAGACTCCTCTCGGCATCGGTTACACTTGGGGCATAGTTTGGGATTTTCTTTGCAACCATAACAGCTACAGACATAGTTTTATTGCACCCGAAAAGCTGAAATTCTGGAGAGCTAGACACCATCTTCAGAGAGGTGCCAGTGTGATGGACTGCTCTGGGCCAGCCTAATCTCATCCTGGTTACTTGGAGGATAAGAACTAATAGCACTGGCGTGTGCTTATGTCTGGGCTGACAGGAGAGGTCTCGTTCCTTCCCCTTCCCTTTCTGGATGATTTGTTTTCACAAACTGTGCAGCTCTTCCTTTGGGTTGACATGAAAATGGAGTTTGGAGCAGGAGATAACATGAAACACAGGAACATCCTAGGCAGAAGGGCTGATGTGAGGGCCCAGGCCTCTGTGGGTGTCTACACGGCGAGTGGCAGCCTGTGGCAGTAAGTCTCTGAGCCCGGGTCACAGACTTGGGGAGGGGGTGGGCTTCAGAGACCAAGCTCCAGCCCGGGCCACAACATCTACACAGCTAGTTTAGCACTGCAGTGTGAGCCCTGCAAGCCCAAGTTTGTACACCCGGCTCTGAGACATGCTGCCGCAGGCAATGAGACATATCCTGTGACATCACAGGCTCAGCTCCTCTGGCTCAATGGGCTGATACCAAGGCCTAGACTTTGTTGCCTGCCTCCCTCAGCTCAACCTGGCTTTCTTCATGTCTGTTTGTTGTGAGCAGGAACAAAGCGCGCAGCCCCCCCTTTGTGTGGGAGGGAGAGAAACGGCAGCCACCAAAACGGGGGCTGAGCTGCGTCTTGGCTGAATGAAGCAACCAGTGGGCAATGCAACAAGAAAGCGGGTGCTGGTGAAAGACCAGGAGCAGAGATCCCTGTGGTTGGGATGGGGAGAATCACTGTGAGCTCCATGCAGATGGATTTCTCACCTTGCCCTGAGGAGAGCATGGGGCAGCAGGATAAGGCAAAGGTGATAACGGCTGCATGACAGCAACTGGGTTGATGACATCACACCTGATATGAACAAGGTTCAGGCCTACTGCTTGGGCTAGGCTTGGCTTTGGCCCTGATCCCCCTCCTCTTCTCCACTCCCCACAACAGATGCTGTTAGATGGCAAAGCCAAAGTCTCAGTGCACGGAGCATTTTCTCAGCTGAAAAATGCCAAGCTCAGTGTGGAGCCGTGCTCAGGTCACTCAGACTGTGACCTCTTTGGAGGAGACACCGTCTGTCAGTTGTGTTTGTACAGCCAATGGGGCACCTAGGTGTTACTGTAATCAGCCTCTCTGCTCTCCGGTCTGTCACAAACCATTTCCACTGGACAAGCAGCTTTCAGCCCCCTGGCAGTGGGGTTTGCACTAAGGACACACCTTGCTGCTCCACTCCCAGCCCTGCCAGTCCCAGGAAAGGCATGTCCCAGTAATTCCACCCCTTTGAGAGCGCTACTGCTCAAGGGGAGGCCACCAGCCCCATGTTTGGGGCATGCAAGCAGCTCAGCACACAGGGTTTGTACCAGTCTGTTGGGTGGGTGTGGGGGGTGATACTTTGCTAATATATGTATACCAGTAACACCCACCCCAATGTGGATGTTGCTATCCCGGGGTAATGAGGCCATATACCAGTATGGCTTATCCCCCTTCCTGCCCAGGAACAGCTGCCCTGGTACAAGTCCCGGTACCCTGCTATAGCTGTGCCCACCCTGGCAGGTTATACCGCTTTCATTCTGCCTGTCTAGAGCAGTACCCTGCGGAGTGCAGGCAAGGCCATACACTTGATGGGGGCGTGGACTGGCCTCCTGTAAGGGACAGTCCCTCTCCTGATCTGAGATAAGCAGCTGGGTGAGAGTGGGGGGATGGGGTTATTTGTATTAATTTGTAAAAGCAGCAAAGAATCCTGTGGCACCTTATAGACTAACAGACGTTTTGCANCAGGTACGCCGAAGCCACGGGACCGGCGGACCTCCTGTAGGCATGCCGCCGAAGGCAGCCTGCCTGCCGTGCTTGGGGCGGCAAAAAAGCTAGATTTCAGAGTAGCAGTCGTGTTAGTCTGTATCAGCAAAAAGAACAGGAATACTTGTGGCTGTTCCCCTTGCCCCAGCAGTGCCCTATTCCTTTCAGCCGTGTACATTTGAGCCTGTATCAGGGCCTGAGGAGTTCCAAACCCCCATCACGAGCCTGAACCCAGTGACTGGCAGGGAGACCTAGAGCAGGGGAGCGACTGGGTCCCTTGGCCTGTGATGTGAGCGGCCTCCTGTGTAGCCCATAGTTTGCCTTTACTATATTCATTGCCTTGCCTTTATTATTCTGCCTTTATTATATTCAGCAGTAGCACAAGGAACCTACAGGCCTGTCTCCTGTAAGACATTGGCTTCAGCAGTTAGCATGAGGCTTGAGGCCTAGGAACTTTGGCATAAATAAATGGACCAACAGTCACCCCTAAGTTTTGGGGAACTAGACGTAGCATGTAAGGGGGAATTTTGTCCATAATGACACCAGCCAACCGCAGAAACATGAGCTAACACCAAATTTTTGAAAGTTTTGGAAAAAACATTGAACCACAAGAGTGCCATGGCAAGGAACTGATGTCTATGATAATGCGTTGAAATCATTAATATACTAACCTTATACTTAGAGAAGAAGGACACCTCACCATTAGTAAGTGGAGTAAATACAAATAAGGAAGAGGGGAGAAACCCCTACAGAATATGCATTAGACATGGTAGCATCAGTCTAACATATAAAAGTGGCATCCCAGCCTGCGTGCAGGAGGAGAGAGAGATGTAGCCCTTGGGAGGTGCCAGAATGATGGCCACTGGTGAAGATTAGGAAGGTGACAGTGATGAGGAAGATAATGGCTAACATTTCAGGTTGTTCTGCAGGGGATGGTGGGAGTATGGATGTTCATATGTACTTTCTGTAATATCTCTATCTACGTTGCTGGGTTGGAGTGTTTGTGACTGTGCTAAATGTATTAATACATTATTTGTAAATATACACAAGTTCCTATAGTGTGAGTGTTGCAACTGTGCACATTGGGGTTCCCAACTATATTATAATTTGAATAATTCTGGGTCTGATCTTGGGACAAGAACCTGTCAACCCTCAAAGTGATAACTGAGAATTCTTAAGTAATCAATATAATTAATATATATAATCTATAGATCAGGCTATACCTGTGGCACACACATATTTGTTCCCCCAAAATAGAGTCATGTTCCTAGAAATCCAGCAATGCCACGGATGGCCTTACTCCTCCCAGATCCCTCCCTCCCTCTCCACGGATGGCAAGGCCTGCGGAGTCTCCGAACTGGCCTTCTGGTAAATTAACCTGGGGAAAAAAGCTTCACTCAGAAGTAAAAGCAAATGTGTTTGGGAACAGGAGCACCACAGAAATGCAGCACTGATGCCTACAGCCTCATCTCTTCCTAATGCTTCACGGGTGTTTCCTTGGTACAACAAGAAAGGAACTGGTGAAATCTGGGCTCTAGCAGCCTGACCTGAACATACACGCTCCTGTGTAAGCGCTGTTATCTGCACTTCCCCCACACTCCTATGCAAATACCATCACCTGCACACACCTGCATTCACACTCACACTCCCTGTGCAAACATCTCCTGCATACTCCTTCATCTAAACAGGTAGGCACAGTAACCTGCATACCTTGCCACCCCTGCACAGAAGGCACTGCCTCCCACCTGCACATTCTGCCCCAGCCCCTCCTTGCTCACCCAGACACACTCACATCCCACCCACACTTGGGCACACACTCAGGTCTGCACTCCAACTCACATTCCACATTCACACCACACTCATACTCTGCACTTACACACACACACCCTCCTGCAATCACACCCATTTGAACCCCCGCAGACACTTGCACACCCATTACACACATACACACTCAGCGCTCTCGCACACTGAAACCCAACACACTCACAGGGCTCACACATTTGCACCAGGACACTCTGCACTCACAGCAGCATAAATGCTTACTAGGGATGGGCCCAAACAACAAGCTGTGTTCCTAACCTAGTTACAAACTCTTCCAGTGTCCAGGCTGTTTGGTTTGGGCCTAGGGTTGCCAACCCTCCAGGACTGGCCTAGAGTCTTCCAGAATTGACATCGATCTCCTGGTGACTATTGAAAGCAATCCAGGAGATTTTAATAGGCTATTTTAAGAAAATGACATTACATCATGTTGGGAAAAAAAATCTCCTGGAATAGCTTCAGTCAGAGTTGGCAACCCTACTTGGGCCCATGACAGAGACAAGATATTTACTTGCAGTATATCATTCAGCCACTAGATGTCCCTGTGCTCTGCATGAAGTTCCAGACAGGATATGGTTACTGGTCAACATGGGAGACAAAGCTGGCACTCAGGCTGTGTGGAAGCCTGTTTGTGTCTGTAGCTGTTCTCAACATCTCCTGGCTGAACTATGATTTCCCTGTATCATGATGGGAGGGTCAGGGGGAGGAGAGGCTGGATTTAGGCTTTAGTTTGGGCCCTCTGACTAGTACCTGGCCCCTTGCAACTGTCTGGGCTGCTCAGCCACTTCCTGCTGTTCTCTTGGCCTTTCTCACTGACCTTGTCTCTGTGGATTTTGCATCTGCACGTTCATGCTGGCAGGAAGCAGCTGACCTTTAACTAGAATCAACTGTTCTGAAGGCTCCTTTTGTCACTGGGTATATGAGGCCACAGCGGGTACATGCCTCTTCAGACCCCTATTCTATGGATGTGCAAGCACATGACTATTCAGAGATGGATGCTGTTCATATTAAAGTAGGGATCAAATTGGGAGAAATAGGTGTTGGTTCTCTGTGTCAGTGACCAGGACATGGGTGGTCTGACCTACAGGTTAGAGCTGTAGGACATGGGTTATACCTACAGGTTAGAGCTGTAGGACATGGGTGGTCTGGCTTACAGGTTAGAGCTGGAGCCAAGAGTCAGAGCTGGAGTCAGAAATCAATAACCCGAGTCAAAGGTTGGAGCTGGAGCCACGAGTCAGTAACCGGAGGCAATGGGCTTATCTGGAATCAAAAACCAGGAGTCAGAGCCACGGGTCAGAGCTGGAGGCAGAAACTGGGCCAGGGAGCAATGCTGGAGCAGGACAGGAATAAGGTAGGAGCAAGGCAGGCACAGGAGCAATCGTAGCTGTGCAAGCATTGAGTAGCCAGTGACATGCTGCTGCTGGCGCTGGACTTAAGGGCACACCTGCTAGTTCTCTTCAGCCAGCCAGGCGGGTTGGCCAGTCAGGTGACTCTTCTGTAACTCACCTGTGTTCATTAGCCTGCCTGAAGACTGAGCTAGCTCATCCCACGCTCAGCTGCAGGCCCTCATCCCTCATACTCTGCAAGGCTCCACCCACAAAATAGTCTCCGCCCATGGAAGTCGCCAAAATGAGACATCGCTCATGGTAGATTGTGCAGATGTTCAAAATGTGACCATGCAGCTCTGGGCTCCACTGGGTTCTTGGAACTAGGCTCCCCCTCGGTGGGGCAGGAATATGCCCATGGGCTCTGCTAGGCAGCTTGGGCTGGGCTCTTTCTTGGGATGGGAAAGAAAAGTAAGTGGTGGCATCTCCCAAATGCCAGCCCTTTATGGCACCAAAGGGAGCTGTCACTTGCAGTAAATTGTGCAGATCTGTGACTCTCCTGCGCCTTTCTCTCATGAGCAATGAAACAGTGGGATATTTAATTTATAATCAGTGGGCAGCAGAGGTAATCCTTCCCTGAGATGAAGGAGGCAGTTCACACTCCTCTGAGCTATTGTTCCAGGCTCTCTGCAGACTCCTCTCGGCATCGGTTACACTTGGGGCATAGTTTGGGATTTTCTTTGCAACCATAACAGCTACAGACATAGTTTTATTGCACCCGAAAAGCTGAAATTCTGGAGAGCTAGACACCATCTTCAGAGAGGTGCCAGTGTGATGGACTGCTCTGGGCCAGCCTAATCTCATCCTGGTTACTTGGAGGATAAGAACTAATAGCACTGGCGTGTGCTTATGTCTGGGCTGACAGGAGAGGTCTCGTTCCTTCCCCTTCCCTTTCTGGATGATTTGTTTTCACAAACTGTGCAGCTCTTCCTTTGGGTTGACATGAAAATGGAGTTTGGAGCAGGAGATAACATGAAACACAGGAACATCCTAGGCAGAAGGGCTGATGTGAGGGCCCAGGCCTCTGTGGGTGTCTACACGGCGAGTGGCAGCCTGTGGCAGTAAGTCTCTGAGCCCGGGTCACAGACTTGGGGAGGGGGTGGGCTTCAGAGACCAAGCTCCAGCCCGGGCCACAACATCTACACAGCTAGTTTAGCACTGCAGTGTGAGCCCTGCAAGCCCAAGTTTGTACACCCGGCTCTGAGACATGCTGCCGCAGGCAATGAGACATATCCTGTGACATCACAGGCTCAGCTCCTCTGGCTCAATGGGCTGATACCAAGGCCTAGACTTTGTTGCCTGCCTCCCTCAGCTCAACCTGGCTTTCTTCATGTCTGTTTGTTGTGAGCAGGAACAAAGCGCGCAGCCCCCCCTTTGTGTGGGAGGGAGAGAAACGGCAGCCACCAAAACGGGGGCTGAGCTGCGTCTTGGCTGAATGAAGCAACCAGTGGGCAATGCAACAAGAAAGCGGGTGCTGGTGAAAGACCAGGAGCAGAGATCCCTGTGGTTGGGATGGGGAGAATCACTGTGAGCTCCATGCAGATGGATTTCTCACCTTGCCCTGAGGAGAGCATGGGGCAGCAGGATAAGGCAAAGGTGATAACGGCTGCATGACAGCAACTGGGTTGATGACATCACACCTGATATGAACAAGGTTCAGGCCTACTGCTTGGGCTAGGCTTGGCTTTGGCCCTGATCCCCCTCCTCTTCTCCACTCCCCACAACAGATGCTGTTAGATGGCAAAGCCAAAGTCTCAGTGCACGGAGCATTTTCTCAGCTGAAAAATGCCAAGCTCAGTGTGGAGCCGTGCTCAGGTCACTCAGACTGTGACCTCTTTGGAGGAGACACCGTCTGTCAGTTGTGTTTGTACAGCCAATGGGGCACCTAGGTGTTACTGTAATCAGCCTCTCTGCTCTCCGGTCTGTCACAAACCATTTCCACTGGACAAGCAGCTTTCAGCCCCCTGGCAGTGGGGTTTGCACTAAGGACACACCTTGCTGCTCCACTCCCAGCCCTGCCAGTCCCAGGAAAGGCATGTCCCAGTAATTCCACCCCTTTGAGAGCGCTACTGCTCAAGGGGAGGCCACCAGCCCCATGTTTGGGGCATGCAAGCAGCTCAGCACACAGGGTTTGTACCAGTCTGTTGGGTGGGTGTGGGGGGTGATACTTTGCTAATATATGTATACCAGTAACACCCACCCCAATGTGGATGTTGCTATCCCGGGGTAATGAGGCCATATACCAGTATGGCTTATCCCCCTTCCTGCCCAGGAACAGCTGCCCTGGTACAAGTCCCGGTACCCTGCTATAGCTGTGCCCACCCTGGCAGGTTATACCGCTTTCATTCTGCCTGTCTAGAGCAGTACCCTGCGGAGTGCAGGCAAGGCCATACACTTGATGGGGGCGTGGACTGGCCTCCTGTAAGGGACAGTCCCTCTCCTGATCTGAGATAAGCAGCTGGGTGAGAGTGGGGGGATGGGGTTATTTGTATTAATTTGTAAAAGCAGCAAAGAATCCTGTGGCACCTTATAGACTAACAGACGTTTTGCAGCATGAGCTTTCATGGGTGAATACCCACGAAAGCTCATGCTGCAAAACGTCAGTTAGTCTATAAGGTGCCACAGGATTCTTTGCTGCTTTTACAAATCCAGACTAACACGGCTACCCCTCTGATACTTGTATTGATTTGTTACATCTCAGTGCATGTAGCTCTGGAGGACACTGCGGCACTGATACTGGGTGCTGGGGGGACCCTGCACTCTGTCCCACTCCCCCCTGCTCCTGGTCTTTGCAGGTGGCTGTTCTCTGCATGCTGTGGGCATTTGTCCCTGAGGACTGGACTGAGCCCATGAGCTCATTTCCGGCACTTAGGCAAACAGCTGCGAGGCAGGAAAGCTGACAGCAGGGAGCCAGCCTAGCAGGCAAAGGCCAAAAGGGGTCAGGAGTGAAGAGCAAGAGTGGCCAAGAGCACCCCAGCTTCCTGCTGTCAGAGCCAGCTCGCCAGGCTAGGCTGAGCAGGAGGGTGGCACACGGTACGGCTGGCCAGCCGGCCTGAGGAAGGCTCAGTGCCTCGCTTTCCCTGGCTGCAGATTGCAGCTAGCGTCTACCCGCTTCCTAGGGCTCTAGTCCCATTGGAGCCCATGGTGTCCGTGCGGCACCCTTCCCAGAGGCTGTGCTGTGTAAGTGCTGAGTGTGAGTATTGTCAACACCAGCACGAGGGAGAATACAAACGTCAGTACCTAGGAACCACAGAGGAGTAATTTCCTGATTCGTATCAGATCCAGAACCAATGTTTGAAAATTACACACAGCCTTGCAGCTTGCCCAGAGTAAGCAGAAGCAGATGTTGGCAGGAGCAGCCAGTGAGAGTGTAAGAACTCCCTGTGGGCGCACACAGCCCTACATAAAAGAACAACTAACAACGGGGAATATTTCCTTGCTACCTAAACTACTTGTCCGAGTTCAAAGTTGGCATGTCTGTGCCACTGCTCTGTTCACCAGACTCCGGTTACCTTCTGCAGAAAGAGCCCTGCGGCTGCCTCTGCTGCTCACGGAGGCTCTGTCCAACCTGTCAGTTTCTGCTCCCCTGGATGTGCTACTACAAAATGGCCGACGTCACACCAGGGCAGGGACTGGGGAATGGTGGGCAGCCCCACAATGTCACTGTGCTTCCAAAGACCGGTCTGGAGATGAAACGTGTTCTGAGATGCATCCTCTAGCAGCCCAGCCCTGTGTCTATGCTCTGGAGCTGTTCCCTGCCCATTGCACTCCCCGTTGTGCCCAGTGCACTGAAGGGTGTTGTACAGCACATGGACACTGACCACCAGGGAGGTGCTTCTGGGTACAGAACATCGACCCGTTTTCAGTGGTGCACAACCCGTTCTCAGCTTGTCTGACTCCACCCCAACCCCAGGGATGCTCGGTGGCGAGAGGGATGTCAGAGTCAAACTCAGCTGCAGCGCTCCCTCCCCCTCAGGCAGGTTACTCTGCTAAAGTTAAGCACAGCTTCATCTCACTGAAAGCTCTGGCAGGGAGCCAGCACCCTGCCTCCATCAGCACCTTGCCACTCTGATGAGATGCCCCTGCACCTTCTACCGCAATGGGGCCAGGACGCTGGGCACAGGGGTTCTTCTGAGGGGCCGTCATCAGCACCCTTCTCCAGCCCTATCACTCTGGCTGACATTTGCCCCATGCAGAGGTCAGTGCGAGGCCTAGGCACTGCTGAAGACCCATAGAGACCTCATTCTGATGGCTGACGTGGGACTGAAAAGGCGCTTAGGGCTTGTGCTGCTCTGTGCACAGTGGGGAATGTCCCCCTTGGAATCCCCACACCTGCACTCCAAGGGATGGTGCACCCTGTACACTTCGATTCTGTAGGAGGCACCATCTTCCAGAGCTCCACCAGCCCAGCCCAGCCCAGCACCATGGCCCCTGCCCCCGGGCTGTGCACACCAGCACAATCTGGCCTAAAACCATCCCAGAGAAGCAAGAACATTTACAAAAGGGGAGACGCTGTATTCAGCCATATTCCAGCTTCAGGTTGGAGTGACTGGCTGCCAAGCCGAGGCCCAAACTGCACTAGACATATAAGAAGAGCTGAATGTGAGATCACTGGCCACCAGGTACCAATGTGGGCAGCATCGCCCCACGGCTCTCCCCTTGTATTGTATATTATCAGCCCACTAGAGACCCCCCGGCAATCATAGCGCATGGCAGTGAGCTCCTGCAGCTGGACATGGAGGCAGCTCCCTCAGATGTCCCCAGAGAGCCACTGGCAGGAATCACATGCTCGGGCACAGCTCACACTAGGCTACCCACAGCAAACCACGCTGGGGACCTGAGAACTTGGTGACTGACAGGCCTGTTATCAGAGCTGATAACATCACTGCCAGGCCGGGCACGGAGCTGCACCCCTTGCAGCCTTTATCATGTCAGAGATGCCTTCAAATGCAGCAGGGGGAACACAAAGCCCCCACACTCATGCCTGCCTAGGGAAATGATGGCTCTGAGGCTGCCAATCTAAAGGGTGCTGAATCAAGACACTCGGCTCACTTGTCCGACACCCAGCTGTGAGAATGCCAGGCAGGAGTGCTGGGCAGTGCTAGGCTGAAGGCTGCGAAATCAGGGCAGTGGATGAAGAAAAATCGGGAGATTTGGCAGGTGAGTATATGCTGCCAGGCACTGTCCGTTAGGGAAATGCACAGCTCTGGACATAGGTCATTTGTGTCCCTGTGTCTCAGCTTTGAGCAACTATGTTGTTGGGGTTCAGGGAGAACAGGGGTCATTAGGAAAGGAGGCCCTCTCAGGTTACAACTTCCACCCCAAGAATGCAAAGAACATTCATCCACAACAAATGCTGGTCCCGTTTCATAGACTCAGATTCCCAGGGACCCCTGGGAACATCTCGTCTGACCTCCTGCGTAACACAGGCCATAGGACTTCCCTGAATTCATTCCTGTTGGCACCAGAGCAGATCTGTTAGAAAAACATCCACTCCTGATTTTAAAATGGCCAGTGATGGAGAAACCACCACAGCCCACAGCACAGTGCTCTCGTTGCCTTTGCTGTCTCAGCTAAACAATGCGCTATCCCTGCTGGGGAGAGCTCGCAATGGGCGCTAATGCTTTCTGTTCCTGTTCCTATCCCCTTCACTTACAGGCTTCACTTCTCCTTCTTTATGTCGCCTCGGGCTGTTTGCAAAACAAAGCTGGAAAGAGATACATCATGGAGGAGGCTGGGGTATGCTGAGTGGAAACTCCATTGATTACTCTGCGCGCTACCTTCCTGACATCATGAACACCTCAGGTCCAGGGAAAATCTGTGTTCTATCAGCTCTTATAAGCAAGTGTTTCAAAAGGTTTACAGAAAAGTAAACAGAGCTCTGAGTAACAAAAGGGCCCCGTTTATGCATTCTTTGATTCACTGTAAAGGATGGTGTAAACTGACTTTTTAACCAAGCATTAGGCAAGATTTGGGCCCACGCCATTATATAATAAACAGTGACATGGCTATATTAAAATATTTACTTAATGCACTGAAGTGACTTATAGGATGAGTGGCTACTCAATAGAATGTCCTGAGTGTGAAGGCGTCAGGTGCCATTGCCTATATAAATATTCTGTGTGCACTTGTTTATAGGAAAACCCCATCTGGATTTGGCTAAAACAGCAGACACCCTGATGACCCCAGTTTTTGCTATTGGAAAATATAACACAAGTGTTCACTCATCTAGTCTAACGGCAGCAGCTAAGTGCCATCTGACAGACAGAAGGGTATTGGCTTTTCTCAATAGAGAGCAGGCTCAGCACTGTGAGGGGTTTCACAATAACGGCTCCCCAGGATTTATAGCATCCCATGGAATATGTGCAATGGTCCCCACCTCACCTCCACCCCCAGCCTTCCTGGGTGGGAGATGTTGGGATGACTACTGACAAATTCCTGAGGAAGAGCGACGTAGACATCCCAAAATAACGGTGAAAAGCAGATTGATCTGGATGCTGATTTGCACCACTAGGGGATGAGCCATTAGGTTGAGCTCCCACGATCCCATCCCCGCCTATCCTTCTGAGCTGATGCTAAACTTAGGTATCTTCTGCCCAGGTAAGGTGCCTGTCCAGCTGGAAACTAAAGCCCCCCCATTCCCCAGCCCACAGAAAAAGTAACTGCGTTCCTGGGCAAAATTTTCCTTCTCAGGCTAAGGGTGAGGTTCTGCTGCTGCATCTGTCCATGGAGTCACTGCACTGCTGATCTACAGCCGATGGCTCTGCCCTGTGTTTTGAGCCACAATCATGGGAGCCATGAACTTGGACCCTCCAGGCTACAGAGTCAGTCCCACCCCCTGCCTGTCTTTGGTCCACTGACTATTGAAGGATTTTGTACACAGTGGAACAGCTTCAACAAGAGAGACTGAGAGAGCCCTGCCCTAGAATACCCCGTATCCCGGTGGTTGGGGCCCTTACGTGGGAGGTTTGAAACCCAAGTTTAAATCCCTGTGCCACAGCAAGCAGGGCAATGAAATGGGTCTCCCACATCCTGGGTGAGTGCTTTGACCACTGGGCTAAAAGTTCTAACCTGGGCAGCTCCATGTAAATCTAGCATGAAAAAATGTGGGGGTCAAAACTGTCTGTGAATTGGTGTCAAATTCATGAGTAGTTTTGGGTCAACCCAAACTGCATTTCTCAGTGAATAAATTATTTGTTCACAACATTTCACCTGCTCTCACTATGATACAGTCTTTAATGACATGACCACATACTATTTTTCACATACAGGATGGACAGTGCTAGTTGAATGGCCAGATATTTGGAATTCCTTTTATCGGCCTCACTCAACCTGTGGCTCCAAGCTACCTTAATCCACACATTCAAACCTGCACCAAATAAAAAATGATCCATTTCCTCATGTGTGTGCGTTTCTATGGCACTCATCACCATAGCGTCTGAGTGCCTCACAAATACTAAGGAGCTGAACTTCACAGCTCCCCTCTGAGGGAGGGAGATATTGCTATCCTTTTTTACAGCAGGAGAACTAACAGTGTGTTTACATTTAAAACACCACGGGAACACAGCTGCAGTGTAGATACTCACTCCAGAAACAGGGAGGGGCTCTCCCGTCACCGTACTTCATCCACCTCCTGGAGAGGTGATACAATTCTGCTGTTGACCTAGCGCTGTCTACACCAGGGGTTAGGTCGGCAGAGCTACTTCTCTTAGGAGGGTGCATTTTCACACCCCTGTGAGATGTAGCTGTGCCGATGTAAATTCCCCCTGTAGACCAGCCCTAAGGCACAGAGACCCAAAGGCTAAAATTGTCTAGATTGGACACTAATTTTGGGCGCCCAACTCTAGACACCTAGGACCTAATTTTTTCAGAATACTTCATGTTTTTATTGCCCTGCATATTCAAAGCACTGCTCCCATTGACTTCAGCTGCAGCTGTGAGGGCTCAGCATATCTGAAAATCAGGCCCCAAGGTCTCAAGTTGGGCATCAAGAAAACAAGGAGCACGTGTTTACTGGGCACTGGCAAGAAGTCTGGTTTAAGTCACTTGCCCAGCATCACACAGGAACTCTGTGGCAGAGGCAGGGCTAGAGTCCAGTTCTCCTGAGTGGTATTCAATGCTTTAAATATGAGAGGAAATGCCAGGAGTTTGTGAAGGCTTTTGAACTTAGCATGCATGGGAAGTCATTACCAGAGAAGGCAGAGGAATTTTGAGAAGATTTAAGAACAACAATCCATGAAACAGCTTTAGCTACATTTGGGGGAAAGAGACCATCAAAAATGGACGGGTTTGAAGAAAATGAAGTGGAACTATTACCTCTCATCAACATTAAGAACACAGCCTCTCTGGAACACAACAAAAAGCCAACAGAGAGCACCAAAGTGAGACTTCGACATGCAAAAACCGAGATACAGCGAGCAAGCAGACGTTGTGCAAATCATTACTGGATCAAGCTCTGTGAAGAGACACAGATAGCCTCAGACACAGGAAACCTCAAAGTCATGTATGACGGCCTGAAGAAAGCTCTAGGTCCCACTGTCAACAAAATTGTCCCTCTCAAATCGCACAGCGGTGAAATTACAGATAAAAGCAAGCAGTTGTCTCATTGGGTTGAACACTATTCAGAGCTATATGCACAAGAAAAAAAATCTCCCCAGTGAATCACTGGCCCAAATACCAACTCTACAGGTCATGCCAGAGCTAGATGTGGAGCCCACTGTAGAAGAGCTAAGCAAGGCCATTGATTTGCTATCAAGTGGCAAGGCTCCTGGAAAAGATGGCATCCCAGCGGAAATCCTCAAGTGCGGGAAAGACAGCCTATTACCATGTCTTCATCAGCTGCTACTTAAATGCTGGAAAGAGGGTGAGGTACCACAAGAGATGTGTGACGCAAACATCATCACTTTGTACAAAAATAAAGGAGAAAAGGGTGACTGCAACAACTACAGGGGTATCTCGAAGTGTAGCAGGAAAAGCTTTCGCAAAAGTCATTTTAGTACACCTACAACAGCTGACGAATTGTGTATACCCTGAATCACAGTGTGGATTCAGGGCTGGAAGATCCACTATGATATTTTCTCTGCGTCAACTCCAAGAAAAGTGCAGAGAGCAAAACCGACCATTGTACATCGCTTTGTGGACCTAACCAAAGTATTCAACACAGTCAGCAGAGCAGGTCTATTTGCAATACTAGAAAAGATAGGATGTCCACCAATCCAGTTAAGTCTTATATGTTCATTCCACCACAACATGAGAGCAACTGTCCAGTTTGATGGGAAATGGAGTGAAGCAAGGATGAGTTCTTGCCCTATACTCTTTGGAATCTTCTTCTCGGTGGTCTTGAACTGTGCATTTAAGGACATGAAAGATGGAGTGTATCTCCACACAAGATCAGATGGAAAACTCTTCAACCTATCCCGACTTAAGTCAAAGACCAAAGGCAAAAAGGTGCTAATCAGGGAACTTCTATTCGCTGATGATGCCTTCATAGCGCACAATGAAGATCTACTACAAGAACTTATGGACCTCCTTTCAAGTGTCCGGCAGGCATTTGCTCTCACCATCAGCATCAAGAAAATGGTTGTATTAGGATGGGGGGGGGGGGTTTCCACAATATCCTTCAATTACAGTAACTCCTCGCTTAACGTTGTAGTTATGTTCCTGAAAAATGTGACTTTAAGCAAAATAGTGTTAAGCGAATCCAATTCCCCCAGAATTAATGTAAATGGGGGGGGGGTTAGGTTCCAGGGGAATTTTTTTCACCAGACAAAAGACTATATTTTATACACAATATACATTTTAAACTTTTTTAAAACTTGTTTTTAAACTTTAGATATACACAATATAAGTTTTAAACAAACAATTTAATACTGTACACAGCAATGATTGTGAAGCTTGGTTGAGGTGGTGAAGTCAGAGGGTGGAAGAGGGTGGGATATTTCCCAGGGAATGCCTTACTGCTAAATGATGAACTAGCACTCGGCTGAGCCCTCAAGAGTTAACATACTGTTGTTAATGTAGCCTCACACTCTACAAAGCAGCACAAATGGAGGGAGGGGAGACAGCATGGCAGACAGAGACAGAGACAAACCCTGTGTGTGTGAGAGAGAGATGTGCATTGCCCCTTTAAGTACACTGACCGCACTCTAAGTACATTGCCTTTTTAAGTAGATCAGCAAGTTGAGACAGCAGCTGCTGCTAGCAAGCTCCCTCCGTCCTGAGCCCTGTCGCGTCCCGTCCCCCCCCGTTCTATGGAGATGGGGTAAGCGGGGGGCAGGAGCAGGGGGGAGGGGGATACCCTGACATTAGCCCCCTCTTCCCCCGGCACAGCAAACAGGAGGCTCCCGGGAGCAGCTCCAAGGCAGAGGGCAGGAGCAGCACATGGCAGTGGGGGGGGGGACAGCTGAACTGCCAGCAATTGATAGCCTGCTGGGCGGCTGCTGCACAGGGAACTTAGGGGAGCGGGGAGCTGATGGGGGGCTGCTGGTCCACCCCGGTTCCAAGCCCCCACCAGCTAGCTCCAATGGGCTGCTCTTTCTGCAAGCAGCGGACAAAGCAGGCGGTTGCCAAACAATGTGGGGGGGGGGGGGGGGGGGACTTTCTAGGTGGCGGAAGGCTAATTGATCAGCAACGTAACAACGAGACAACATTAACCGGGATGACTTTAAGTGAGGAGTTACTGTACCTTAAATGCAAACCAGCTAGAAGAAGTCCAAAAGTTCAGCTGTTTAGGTTCCACAGTGACCACCAACCTCTCACTAGATGAAGAACTAAATGTTCACNCCAATGGGCTGCTCTTTCTGCAAGCAGCGGACAAAGCAGGCGGTTGCCAAACAATGTTATAAGGGAGCATTGTGCAACTTTAAATGAGCATGTTCTCTAATTGATCAGCAACGTAACAACGAGACAACATTAACCGGGATGACTTTAAGTGAGGAGTTACTGTACCTTAAATGCAAACCAGCTAGAAGAAGTCCAAAAGTTCAGCTGTTTAGGTTCCACAGTGACCACCAACCTCTCACTAGATGAAGAACTAAATGTTCACATTGGAAAGGCTGCCACCACCTTTAGCAGACTAATTAAAAGAGCATGGAACAACTCAAAGCTGACCATCAAGACCAAAATGCTAGTGTACCAAGCCTGCGTCCTCAGCACTCTCATGTATGGTGGGGAAACATGGACAACTTATGCTCATCAGGAAAAAAGGTTGAACAGTTTCCACCTACGTTGTTTACGCCACATATGCAACACCAAATAGCAGGATAAAGTCACCAATGCAGAGGTTCTTCAAAGGGCAAATTTACCAACCGTGATAGTCCTGTTCAAGCAAAGATGACTGCGCTGACTGGGCCATCTGAGTAGGTTGGAAGATGGATGTGTACCCAAGGACATGCTATACGGGGAGCAAGGGAACAAGAACAACAGGACATCCCAAGCTTCGCTATAAAGACACATGCAAGTGAGATATGAAGGAATTTGGAATTGATTCTGACCAATGGGAAATCTTGGCAAGTGATCGTAACAAGTGGTACCATCGTCTCTGTCAAGGCTAATTCTCCACTCTGGCACTTGGAGTGCAGAAGGTGGGGGCAAAATTAATACTGGCCACTACAGGCTTGTATTAAACTCCCAAGGTCACAGCTTCTCTGTGACCTTGGATTGGTAAATGCTGCCACCACCCAAGTGCAGAACCCCTTTGAGAGCCCAGGAAGGCACACTTGGGAATTCCTTCCTGTGGAGTAACCTCAAGCCCTTTCACACACCCCCACCCCGCCAGGGATGAGCTGAGAAAGAAAAGAAAAATGAAATCAGCTGTTACTACCAGCTAATTAAACATTTGCACAAACCTCTTAAGACACAAAAATCCAATTCTGTTCTTAAAAAAAGTAAATTTTATTAATAACAAAAAGAAAGAAAATACATCTGGGAACTCAGGCTATTGCTAGATTTTAAAAGAGCAACTACAAGGATTAAGCACCAAGAATAGCTTTCTTGAGGTCCAGCTTAAAGGTTACAAGCAAAACAAAAGCACCTGGGGTTAGCACAAAGGAATCCACAAACCATAAAGAAATAAAAGGAAATAAGCCTAATCACGTCTTCCTAGACATTTCCTGATATACTTACACATATGTGGTTTCAAATGAGTAGTTTCTAGGTATGATACCAAGGATTTTTTATACCTGGCCCCAAGCTTCTTACAGCATAGCTGTTGCCCTGTCTGCCTCTCCCTGGGAGAACAACAACAGCCAGACAAAAGGGGAGTCTTGTTTCAATTTTTAAAAGTTCTACCCTTCCCATTGGCTCTTTTGGCCAGGTGCCCACTCACTTCCTTTTACCTATGCATAGCAGTGAGACCTTTTTAACCCTTTATGGTAAAGCAATTAGAGAACAGCTACTTAGAGGGATTTTATAGCTACTGGCTGTCCATAAAAGGGAGATTCTCCCCGCCATTCATTTATCACAGTCTCCATCGGGGTATCAAAGTCCATGACAGGAGCTGGCTCCTACAGCTTGAAGAGAAAAAAGCCCGTGGGAAGCAAGCAGCTCCCAACCAAGATATATACATTTGCAATAACTGCCAAAGATCATGCAAATCTCGGATTGGACTATTCAGTCACATGAGACATTGCAAACCACCTACATCATAGGCTGCAATTCCCACCATCTCTCGCAGTTAAAAGGATGCCAACTTCCAAATATGAGACCATGCTTCTTTCTCTTTCTGCAATCCCTTGTCTCATTCACTACACACCTTCCCACTTCTGCAGCAACTGAGGTAAGGGTCCTACAGACAACAGTCTCCTTCATTACACCAACCAGATTCATTCCCTCACCACCATCCAACCTGTATGCTCAGTGAGATGGGGAGGCCTATGGATAAGAGAGTAAGTGTTCATGTAATTACAGACTGTGTAGTAATGTATATGCATAAGGGGGCTGAATTAAGGTTGCACAGCAAATCTTAATTCTGACATTTCCTTAATACGTGAGTGCTCGACTTTGCAGCTGCAACGTTCTTTTACTGTAAGTCTTTATATGTATTTCCTATGTTTTTTAAAATGAAAAATGAAAAATCAGAAATTCTATGAACCCCCAACTTGGGTTATCAGCAAGGCTATGGCCTTGAGAGCCATGGCACCGACCCCTGCTACTTGAGCTGATGGAGTAACTGGTAGCTCAACATACACTAGCCACTAGTGTGGGCTGAGACGCTTTGCCAGTGGGTGTGACAGCTATTTGCTGATGACAGAGGAATGGTGAGACTCAGGAACACTGGGTTCAATTCTGGGTTCTGAAGGGGCATGTTCTTTAGTGGTTATAAACCCTTCTGTCCCCTGTAACCTCTGCTCCTTTCTGTCCTCTTAACATCTGCTTGTATCCACCCTCTGCCTCTTCTCCACTTTAGCCCTCTCCCACATCTCAGGTCCTGTCTGTCCTATCCAGTGCACCAGGATCTGCCCCCAGCCCCTTTGTGCCTATCCACCCCCCAATCCAGCTACTATCCCCCTCTTCTCCTATCCACCCCCCATCACTCTGGCTCTGGTTGTCCTACCCGTGCACCTAAACACCCCCTGGGATCTATCCCCATTCCGCTTTGTGCTTATCTAGCCACTCCAACTCCTAAATCCCCTTTACCCCCTGTTCCCCTGGCTCCCTACTCCCCATCTCTGTGTATTCCACCAGGCTGCACCTCCTCACTGCCTGAGCACAGGAGAGTCAGGGTCCCTGCTCTCAGTACCATTGCCTGGCACTATGGCAGCCCCAAGCAGCCAGGAGCAGCAACTGTAGGGAAAATCCTGCTCAGTGCCTGCAGCCTGGGCTGGAGCATGCTCAGTCACTCTGAGGGATGGCGCAAGCACAGTCGGGTCACATGTAGCAGCTGGCAGGGGTGGAGCATGCTCAGCGTGGATGAAATATTCAGAGAATTTAGCTGCAAAACTAACAAGTCTCTACTGATCATGTACAAACTGAGATTTTTTAGAGCATTACATCTTGGCTAATTTTGGGTGAATTTTCACAGGGGTGGAAATTACCCTGACACCAAGCAACCCCCCTGCCAAATTTCAAATCCTTGCTCCAAAGCAGGAAGGTGCTAGAGTTTCTCAATGAAATGGCTGCAAGAATGTAATAATATGGGCAAAAAATGCATTTTCTCCTAATCCTGTCCTCTGAAATGGCAGCACCATTTTGACTGAAACTGCAGGGGGGGGGGGGGGGGGGGGGGGGGGGGGGGGGGGGGGGGGACACAGCTTCAGAGAGACACCCAGTATGCAAAATTACAGCTCAAACAGTCAAAGTTTGGCAAAATTATCAGCAACTGAAAACTGGGTATTATAATAGAAATTGCTGAGCAACATTAACTATAAGCAGTGCTAGGAGCCCCACCTAGAATACTATTGTAAAATATCAGACTGAATAGATTAATAGATTCTCATGCGAGAAGGGACATTGTGCTCATCTAGTCTGACCACAGGCTATAGAATTTCCCCCACAATAATTCCTAGAGCAGATCTTATAGAAAAAACATCCAGTCTTGATTAAAAAATTGCCAGTGATGGAGAATCCACCACAGCCCTTGGTAGAGTGTTCCAATGGTTAATTGCTTGCACTGTTAAAAATGTACGCCTTATTTCCAGTCTGAATTTGTCTAGCTTCAACTTCCAGCCATTAGGTCATGTTATGCCTTTCTCTGCTACTCTGAAAAGTCCATTATTAAATATTTGTTCCCCATGTAGATACTTAGAGATTGTAATCAAGTCACCTTTTAACCTCTTTGTTGAGCTAAACACATTGAGCTCCTTGAGTCTATTGCTCTATGGCGGGGTTTCTAATCCTTTAATCATTCTCATGGCTTTTCTCTGAACCCTCTCCAATTTTTCAACATCCTTCTCAAATTGTGGGCACAAGACCTGGACACAGTTTTCCAGTGATAGTCAGACCACTGCTAAATACAGAGGTAAAATAACCGCTCTACTACTTGAGATTCGGATTGCATTAGCTTCTTAGGGCACAATGAGCTCATGTTCAGCTGATTATCCATCATGACACCCAAATCTTATGCAGAGTCACTGTTTTCCAGGATAGATTCCCCTGTCCTGTAAGTATGGCCTACATTTTTTGTTCCCAGATGTATACATTTACTTTTAGCCATATTAAAACATACATTGTTTGCTTGTGCCCAGTTTACCAAGCAATCCTGATTGCTCAATGTCAGAGGCCTGTTCACTTCATTATTCACCACTCCCACAATTTTTGTGTCATCTGCAAAGTTTATCAGTGGTGGTTTTATGTTTACTTTCAGGTCATTAATAAAAATGTTAAATAGCATAGGGTCAACAATCTATCACTGCAGGATCCCACTAGAAACACACCTATTCAATAATGATCCCCTGTTCACAGTTACAGTTTGAGAATGATCAGTTAGCCGGTTTTTAATCCATATAATGTGTGACATGTTAATTTTATATCTTTCTAGTTTTTTAATCAAAATGTTACATGGTATCAGATGCCTTACAAAAGTCTGTTTATTACATCAACACTATTACCTTTATCAACCACACTTGTAATCTAATAAAAAAAAGGTATCAAGTCAGTCTAACAAAATCTATTTTCCATAAACCCATATCAGCTGCTCCATTATCTTGGCCAGGATCGATGTCAGAGTGACAGGCCCATAATTACCAGGTCATTCCATTTACCCTTTTTTAAAATTGGCACAATATTATCTTTCTACCAGTCTTCTGGAACTTCCCCAGTGTTCCAAGACTTATTGGAAATCAATGGTCCAATGAGCTCCTCAGTGATCTCTCTTAAAACTCTTGGATACAAGTTATCTGGACCTGCTGATTTTAAAGTGTCTAACTTCAGTAGCTGCTGTTTAACATTTCCTAAGATACTAGTGAAATGGAAAGAGTGTTATCGTGTGATTTGAGTACATCATATGTTTCTCCCCCAAATACAAAGCAGACATATTTATTGAACACTTCTGCCTTTCCTGCATTATTAATTCTACCATTTCCATCTAGCAATGGACCATATCATTGTTAGAATTCTTTTTGTTCCTAATATACTTAAAAAAACCTCTGCCTTATTATTTGAAGAGGCTGCAGATGTTATCACCAAAAGCTTTGTCCTAAGGTAATGTACATGCCTTCTAAGGCCATAGCTGCCAAATATTAGTGACAGGTTATTGAGAGAAAGACATTTTTATTCTTTTGATGTATTTGAAAACTGGGTTGGAGTTGTAGACTGTCACTTTAATTTGTAAGGGGTTTCCTGGTCCTGCTTGCAGGCTCAGGGGCTCTGTACAGAAGCCTGTGATCAGAATCAGCAGCCAGAAACCCACACTTACAAAGCGCAGTGACCAACAGGCTCTGAGCTAACGCAGCTGCTGAGTCAGTGGCTGCTCAGGAGGTAGTGTGGCCGGCCCAGGAGTGAGGAGGCAAGGCCTTGTGACATCTGCACTTAGGCGTGTTGGAATTTGCAGCTTGGGCCCATCTCCAGCTGTCACAGACCCAGTAGCGGCGCCAGCATTTCCGGCGCCCTAGGTGGCGGAAGGTCCCGCCCCCGAAATGCCGCCCCCCACAGCGGCGGCGGAAGGGCCCGCCCCCAAATTTCCACGGCCGGCCGGGGCGCCGGCGCCCCTCAAATGTTTGTGCCCTAGGCAACCGCCTAGGTCGCCTAATGGGTTGCGCCGGCCCTGCACAGACCATTCCCTTAAGTGTGACATGCTGTGGGCACAACACTAATTTTTAAGGTCTGGAATATGAAGGAGGTGATCTGGCTGCCAATAAACTGAGCTGTGAGTGTGTGTGACGGTCCTGTCATGGCATGGCCCAGGGCACAGGAAGGAGGGAACCTCATCTCTGACTTTCCTGCCTTCTGTGCCTATAAATCTCAGTGCTCAAAGCTCCATGAATATCATTTGGCTGCAGTGGGTCTAAACATTAGGGGGAGACAAAACGAGAAAGTGAGAGGGCTGATACCTAACCCTGTGCCCCACACTGCACTGACATTCCTTTCCAGACACCTGGGCCCCCAACACCCATGAGGCCTGTGCATGGAGGGTTGTCGGCCCCTGAAGATCTCCCCTCTCCCATGCAGACAGGACAGGGCAACAAGTTATGTGCACTGTCCCCCCCTCTCAGAGATAGGATCCTCTGTTCCAGGGCCAGGTGTGAGGAGGGGCCAAAGAAGAGCTGATGTGGATGAACAGATGTCTCAGGAGCCTATGGGTCTGCTCTGAACTGTGTCGTCCATGGAGAACACAGTGATTTGGGGAATCTCCACAAGGAGAATATGACAGAGCTTTCCCCTATGGGCTATTCTTACAGGAGGGAGCAGCTGGCTTAGAGGATTTGTTGCACATATTGAAAGAGACCCATTGCCCAGTGGGCCTCAGGGATAAAATGCTAGGAAAAGCTACCAAACAATACCATCCAGATTGTACCCGAGGTAAACGCCTGACATGGCATAGCAAGAGCAGAAAAGTAGCACCATCTGCAATCCATGCACCTTCAGAATGAACCTTCCACCAGCCCAGCTAGACCAAGCCTATGGAATCCATGGTCCATGTGCCACGTTTCCTGGTGTCCAACACTTTGCTTTGCAGGTGAGATGAATTAGAAATGTACGATCAGATTATATTTCTGTTCATGGCCAGTTATTAGAAGATGCTCGAGCAATTTGAGGAACACCAAAAGGACACTAGTGCAGAGGAGAAATATCCTCCATAGAAGGAAATTTGACCCATTAGTGAAAGTGATGTTTCTTCACACAACAAGAGAGCATTGGTTTGTCGGTGGCCTGGCTGCTATGCTGACAGGAAGAGAGAGAATGTTCATGGGCCCACTTCTGCAGCTTTCCTCGTGCTCATAAGTAGGACTCAGCATGAGTGTCTGATTGAACTCAGTGGGACTAGTCATGGGGGTTAGTAGCTCCCAACAGGAGTAAGAGTTTTAGAACAGAGCCCAGTGCCACTGCACATGTATTTCCCCTTGCTGTCCCGCTCTGGACACAGCTTACTACACTTGCCTGACTGGTCGCAGAGGTGCTGAGAGTTGTAAACACAATTTCACAAACTGAAAGCCTTTAGTTCTTCCAGATTTTTTTCAGTATTCCTTTTCCTTGCTCTCCAGCCCTTTAATTATATAACAAACCCATGTAGTATAAATACAATCCAACTCTCATATCCTGTCAGACAACACTTAGTACAGCAAACCTGACTGAAGAATGCTGGCACGGTGGCAACACACTCTTGCAGCATGCTGCACTATCTTTATGAGTAGTATAGTTTAGTCTAGTACCCTTTCTGTTGAATAACACCATCACAGATGGGGTCAGGACGCAGATATGAGAGCAGCCTTACCTTTTACTGGGACTGTGAATTTATGGATCCATTGAACTCTTGTGCAGAAAGGATGCTGCATATCAGCCTCTGCATGCTTCAGCAAAGCAGCTATAAATCCAGAGGCACAGATTGTGTCACCCACAATATTCTGCTTCCTATAGCTGCCAGCACAGTTAACATGAAAGTAGAGAGTCCTTCCTCCCACTGCCACCCGCGTTCCTCACCAGAACGCAGGGGCTGAGCGGTGACACAAGGAAAGAGTTGGCAGATACAGCAGACACGTACCAGGGCTACTTGTAGCTAAGGGCCAGGTAGTGGCGTCTAGTTCCTGGCTTGTGTCAGGGTTGGTGCAGATCAGCACTGTTTCAGGAGAGCTCCTCTGTGCAGGGGGAGTGTGCATGATGCTTCTGTTGACACACCTGGCCACCTCCACAGGCCAGCACAGAAAGAGTCAGGGCCATACACCCTCCTCCCACCTGGGAGCCTTCCCCTCCCACCCAAGGCACAAGGAAGGCGCAGAGTCTCCCAAGCACAGGGACTGCTATTGTGTGTAGCAGCCCTTGCATAGGGTGAGGGAGTCTTTGTGCCCTCCCATGCCCCTGAGCACCTGTGTGAGAGTCAGAGACAATCTGGCCTTAAGTGGGATCTTGCTGACCTTCTTGGAGATTTCAGCCAGAAGAAGGAATGCAGAAAGCCAGTGAAAGCCTAAAGTGCAGGCTGTGCTTCTGGCCCAGCAGAGGCTCAAGGAGAGGAACTTTCTCGAGCTTCTATTTCCTGTTTGGGTTGGAGGGCTCTGGCTGCAAAGTCTTGGATTCCAACTGGTGGGTGTGCTTCTGGGTGAGTTATCAACAAGGTACTTAAACGGTAGAAAGAAGCTTTCACTCTGCTACAGAAACATGGCATTCCCATCAGCACACAGTGAAGAAAAGCAGAGGGAGATGCTCTGCAGCTGGAAATAAATGGCAAGAAGAAATGAGAAAGGGTAACAGAGTTAAGTGCTTGGGCAAAAGGGCAAAGGCTATGGGAAATAAACAAGAGGAGCTGTGAAACCAACAGAAAAGCTTAGGAGCCTTGGAAGGGTTGACATATAAAGAAAGGTTAAGAATTATTACATGTAATGCTATATGCTGCGTCTATAATCCAGTTTGCCCAGTACTTTCCATTATAAACCACTATGAGTCTTGGTTTTCATGTGCTTATCACTAGGCCTGGTTGAACGTTTTTGAATTTTTGACATGATTTTTTTACAAATATTTTTGGAAAACTTTCACAAAAATATTTTGATTTTCTCCAGACAGTTTATAGAGTGGCTGAAATTTTTAAAAATCTCTTCTACTGCACGGGGTTAGTAATTCTGAGTTCTTCACAGCCCTTATAATTGAACTAGCCCTCCCATCCCACCCAAGGGGAAAGCATCCCCCACAGAACCCAGCTATGTCTCATCCACTCTGCTCTTATTACTGTACAAGGCTTCATTCACAAACCTCAGGGGGCAGGCACATCTCAATCTCTCCATTTTGCAGGTGCGGTGACTATGAGGCTGCACAAAGTCATTTCAGGCAGAGGTGGGACTAGAACTTGGAGCCAGATTGTGGGCCAGACCTTTCTGCATTGCACATAGGTTTGGGTTCAAAGCTGAATTAGGCAAGTGGTTTGATTGGGTTTGGATTTCGTGGTGCAGGAATCTCATGTGTTAAGATTTCAGACCTACATGGCCAAGATCTCACAGTATTCTCAGTGTTTTCAAGGAATCTAGGCTGAAATCTTCCAACAGCTCTTCTCAAGGGATTTCAGACTCATTGCAGACAGAACTGGAAAAGAGACCCTCGCTGCTTGAGCAGCTGACCCAGAACAGGGTCGCTTTCAGGAGTTTGCTTTCAGGTGGGTGTTAAAATTTGATCTTCTTCTGCTCCCACAAACTCAAGCAGGGGCAGCTCTGGATGTCAGACTAGATTATTTCATGGTCCCTTCTGGCTTTGCAATCTAGGAATCTGTGATTTGGGTCCACCTCAGTGCAAAGCTGGCTGCAAGGAGTTACAAAGAGATCTCACAGCTGGTTGACTGGGCAACAAAATCGCAGATGAAATTCAATGTTGATAGATGCAAAGTAATGCACATTAGAAAACATAATCCCAACTATACATACAAAATAATGGGGCATAAATTATCTGTTACTACTCAAGAAAGAGATCCTGGAGTCATTGTGGAGAATTCTCTGAAAACATCCACTCAGTGTGCAGTGGCAGTCAAACAAGCTAAAAGACTCTTAGGAACCATTTGGAAAGGGATAGACAGTAAAACAGAGAATGCCACTCTATAAATCCATGGTGCACACACCTTGAATGCTATGTGCAGTTCTGGTCACACCATCTCATAAAGGATGTATTACAATTGGAAAAGATACAGAGAACTGCAACAAATATGATTAGGGGCATGGAACAGCTTCCATATGAAAAGAGGTTAAAAAAAACACTAGGATGTTCAATTTAGCGAAGAGATGACTAAGACAGGCATATGATAGAGGTCTATAATATCATGACTGGTGTGGAGAAAGTGAATACCGAAGTGTTATTTACCCCTTCCCATAACACAAGAACCAGGGGTCACCTGATGAAATTAATAGGCAGCTAGTTTAAAACAAACATAAGGAAGTACATCTTCAAGCAATGCAGAGTCAACCTATGGAACTCATTGCCAGGGGATGTTGTGAAGGCCAAAAGTATAACTGGGTTCAAAAAAGAATTAGATAAATTCATGGAGGACAGGTCCATCAATGGCTATTAGCCAAGATGGTCAGGGACGCAACCCCATGCTCTGGGGGTCCCTAAATCTCTGACTGCCAGATACTGGGACTGGACAACAGGGATGGATCACTTGATAATTGCCTTGTTCTGTTCATTCTCTCTGAAGCACCTGACATTGGCCACTGCTGGAAGACAGGATACTGGGCTAGATGGACCATTGATCTCACCCAGTATGGCCGTTCTTATGGCCATGGATATTTGTTGGCTTTTTTGGAAACCATTTTCTGCTTCTTACATGTGTATTGAATACTGCCAATGCTGCTGCTACAGGGCTCTCAACTGCATGTGCAATTGTGTTAGTTGTGGCAGAGAAGGCCCCTTTGATACTTTGGTGAGGAGGAAAGCACAAGGGTAATCACTTGTTCTTTATCCACGAGCAGGGAGTACAGTGCTGTGGCTACCTACTGTCTGCTTGGATGGTCCACAGCTCCACTAAGCAATAAGTGTGATGACAAAAACTCAGGTTACCTACTAGTACCTGGAATATATCGCTGTGCAGCCACTCATGTTCCTGGACTCACATCCCCTGGCAGGTACTTAGCCCAGTGTGTTCTTATCTGATTCTAATGCTTCAATTTCACTTCTGATCAAAGTAGGGAAGGAGGCGTGTGGTACGCAGCTGGCCTGCAGTGTTCTTGCTGCATGTGAGCTCACTGATGCTGATGAGAGTTACCGGGGCAAGTCCCCTCCACATCACACAGAGAACACACCCTGAGCTAGAGCAGCTATACAGGATGACATAGGCGCCTCCTCCCACGCCCCACCTCCTTCCCCCATGAGTGCGCCGCATCCCTGCTCCTCTGCCTACCTCCCAGCGCTTCCTGCCCGGCCACCGCCAAACAGCTGTTCGGTGGCATTAGCACACTCCGGGGGGCGGGGAGGGGAGGAGCGGGAATGTGGCATGCTCAGGGGAGGAGGTGGGGAAGGGGCGGGGCCGGGGCGGGGATTTGGGGAAGGAGTTGGAATAGGGGCAGGGAGGGGGCGGAGTTGGGGTGGGGACGTTGGAGAAGGAGTTGGAATAAGGGAGGGGCCTCATGGAAGGGGTGGAGTGGGGGCAGGGCTGGGGGCAGAGAGGGGGGTCGAGCACCCAGGGGAAAGAGGGGAAGTCGGCACCTATGCAGGACGATACGCTAGTCCTGGTACAGGGACCCAGGCCATGAAAACAGAGATCACTCCAGATTGAACTCGTCTGGAAATCAGCATCTCGTGTAGCGCAAACATAGGTAAAGTCCAGCACATCTAGGGGTGTCCCATGTGAGGGGCATGACTGTGCGAGAATTTGGTGGTTGCTGTCTAAGGGATGAAACCTCCATTATCACAATAGCTTCAATAGCTGGCTGACTGCACTTCCCCTTTAGCCTGTAGTCTGGAGACCCGGTGTTCTGAGTGCAGATAATTTGCTACCCATTTTTTGTTTAGACAACTCTAGCTTGGCAGAGTGCCTGGGTGTGCCTCCAAGAGTGATGTAATGGCTCAGAGGCAAGAGCCCTTTGACTCGAACGTCTACAGCTAATGAGCTCTTTATAATTGAAACCATTTTACAAAGCCGTAAGTCTGATGACAATGGTAAGGATGGGGCTGTCAAGAAGCCTAGCTCGTAATGCTGATGCTGAAGGACTGGTGGGTTTCTAAAGAACAGAGCTTAGACAATTATGTCTGTTATTTCTCAGAGATAAAGAAGGAAGTCCGCAGGGTGATGAAATCTTGCTAATAAAAAGCTCCTGTCATGCTGAGTGCCTTTCAGAAACCGTGTCACGAGAACATAAGAACAGCCATACTGGGTCAGAGCAATGTTCCATCTGGCCCAGTATCCTGTCTTCTGGCAGCGGCCAATACCAGGTGCTTCAAAGGGAATGGACAGAACAGAGCAATTATCAAGTGATCCATCCCCTGTTGTCGTCTCAGCATCTGGCAGTCAGAGGCTAGGGACATCCAGAGAATGGGGTTGCATCCTTGATCACCTTGGCTAATAGTCATTAATCAACCTATCCTCTATGAATTTATCTAATTCCTTTTTGAACCAGTTATACTTTTGGTCTTCACAATATCCCCTAATGGGAATCAGACAACGACCCGGTTTAGTGAGGGTAGCACCTTTCTCCTCTCCTTGTGCATACAAAATGAAAGTCCATAAGCCCAATTCATATACCCAGAACACAGAAGCCTCCTTGGCAATCTGGGTTCAGCAGTCCTGCACTTTGATATGCAGTGAGAATGATAGAGTCTGTCAGACAAGAGATGGGCTAGAACGAAGAATTGCGTGGCCTGCACAGTCTGGCTGCCATGGGTGGGTGTAGTGAGATGAGTGGAACTGGAGAAGGGGGGCCAGGTTTCAAGAAGGACCTAGGTCAATGTAGCACCAGGAGCTCAGAAATGCAAGTTGGGGCCTAGCTGATTGCCCATAAACTGTAGAGCCTCAATATGGATCAGCCAAGATCTCCTTCCTACAGCTCTGCCAGCTGCACCCAAGTGGGGCCGGTAGAGGAGCCTGCCCTGGGGAAAAGGAAAACAGTGGCTCCATCAGCGCTGGGTGATGGTGTAATGCAGCTCCTGAAAGCCAGGACAGCCCTACCAAGTGTGTGAGACACACCCATTGCCAGCACCCCAGACACACCATAGGGACAATCCAACACTCCCACTTGCATCATGAGGAACAGCAGCCAGAGGGCCCTGGAGGGGCTGTTATTGATGAGAGACCACTGGACAGGGCACAGGGGCTGTTAGCCACATGGACAGAGCAGGGCATAGGGAAGTGCCACTTGTTCAGTGTAACCTGCACCCAGCTTCCCTCTTTGTTACTGAATCATGGGGGCAGCATCGGTGCTGTGAGCGCTCTGCAGGTCAGCAGCTGGCAGGGGGAGCCATGGGCCTTGGTCGGAAGCCCCCAGAGCTCTGTATTTTGGGGACACAAACCTAGCTCAGGCGTGGACCAACTGGCAGGAGGATTTTGAGCTGCACTCAGACCTGGCCATGCAGGAGGACAACCCAGCAGGAAAGTAAAGCTGTTACTTTCCCCTGCTGGGGAACAAAGCAGACAAGGCTGCCACACCCTGTTTTTCACCATCCCATCCTAGGAGCCCTGGGAAATGATTGCTTCCCAAAGCAGAATGAAACTGTGGAGCGACATAACTTAGAGACCAATCTGAAGGGGAGGGTAAGACCCCCGTGTTACAGCCTTACGCACAGTGGCTGCTACACCCCACATTGGGAACTTGAAGGACTCCGTGATTCAGGATATCACAGTTTGCAGCACTTGGAATTACTCACCCAGCGGCGCTCCGGGTCTTCGGCGGCACTTCGGCGGCGAGCCCTTCACTAGCTCCGGGTGTCTTCGGCGGCACTGAACGACCCGCCGCCGAAATGCTGCCGAAGACCCACGGAGCGAGTGAAGGGCCCACTGCTGAGGTGCCGCTGAAGACCCGGAGCGCCGCCCCGCCAGTAAAAGCGCCGCCGGGTGAGTAAAAGTGCCGCAGTGGGTGGCGTCTTTTTTTGTGATCGCTCCCCCTGTTCCCTCCACCTGGCTACGCCACTGGTTCCATACCCACAGTGAGATGCATTGGCTGTGGGAGACAGCATGAGAAGGTAAAGGAGAAGTGCTCCACACTAGAACAACATGGTAAAGAATGTGGCAGGTTGAAAGGTCCCAAGAGTCAGTCAGACTTGTACGAGACGGGGAGGGAATGTCAGATGGGGGTGATGACGTCATGACTCTCTCCTTGCGTCTGGGAGAATGCCAGACGCAGTCTGTTGGGACAGGAAAGCAACAAGGGACAATACCAACTTCCGTGCTGCAACAAGGGTGTGATAAATAAAGGGGGAGGGCGGATAGCTCCCTTTGATGGACACCCAGGTAGCCAGTTAGCTGTAAAATCCCTCTTGGTAGCTGTTCTTTACTTGCGTTACCTGTAAAGGGTTAAAAAGTCACCCAGGTAAAGAAAAAAAATGGGCACCTGACCAAAAGAGCCAATGGGAAGGTAGAACTTTTTAAAATTGGGAAAGAAACTTTCCCAATGTCTGTTGTTCTCTGGGCTGCAGGGACATGGGCAGTAATGCTGTAACCAGCTTTAAGCCAGGTATGATTATAGATTATCAATTCATACCTCGAACCTACTTATCTGGAGCTTTAGCTATGTAAGTAAGATTAGGGAATGTCTAAAAAGACACGATTAGGGTTATTTCTTTTATTTCGTATTGGCTTGTGGACTCCACTGTGCTAACCCCAGATGCTTTTGTTTGCTTGTAACCTTTAAGCTGAACCTCCAAGAAAGCTATTTTGTGTGCTTGATTTTTGGAATTGCTCTTTTAAAATCTAGCAAAAGCTTAAGTTTCAGATGTATTTTCTTTCTTTTTGTTTTGAATAAAATGTACCTTTTTTAAGAACAGTATTGGGTTTTTTGTGTGTCCTAAGAGGTTTGTGCATATGTTGTTTAATTAGCTGTTGGCAACAGCTGATTTCCTTTGTTTTCTTTCTCGGCTCTTCCCCAGGGTGTGTGTGAAAGGGCTTGAGGGTACCCCACAGGGAGGAATTCCCAAGTGCTCCTTCCTGGGTTCAAAGGGTTTTTTTGGGGTTGTTTTTTTTTGCATTTGGGTGGTGGCAGCATTTACCAAGGCAAGGTCAGAGAAAAGCTGTAACCTTGGGAGTTTAATACAAGCCTGGAGTGGCAAGTATTAATTTTTAAAATCTTTGCAGGCCCCACTTCTGCACTCGGAATGACAGAGTTGGGATTCAGCCTTGACAAAGGGTAATAGGGAACTGTCCTGTGCAAGTTCAGCTGGATAGCAGGGCCTCCAGTAATGTGATTCCTTGAGTGGAATTGGACTCGAACATACCCATTACAGAGTAGGCACACTCTGATAACGTACAACGACAGCATAATGCAGCCTATAGGAAAATGTGACCTCATAGTAACTAACACGAAAAATAACAGACGGTACAAACTGAAGTTTGTGGTGGTGGATGGTAAGCACCACAGATCCCTCTTGGGGAATACAACCTGTGACAGGGTATCCACCCCATACAAGGCTTGAAGGCGTATATTAGGCCAATTAACCTATAGGCTGCACGTGGAGGAAAGCCAGGGAATGCTAAGGCCTAATTGCCTGATGAAGTCTAGCTGGGGGAGGGGTTGGGCCGGTCCTATAAAGCCAGGAAGCTGGCTACAGAAGGGGGCTGCAGAGAAGTAGTCTGCAGTCACTCCCTGAAAGTAGGGTGGTGAGTTTGAGGGTACAAGATTCAGCAGTCTGTAGTTACTCCCTGGGAGGAGAGAGTTTGACCTGGTACACCCAGAGGTGGGTGGAACCAGAAGCTGTTGGAAGGAGTCCGGGGAAGGAGTAACAGGGTTTGAGAGAAAGCAGACCACAGTTGCCAGGTATAGGGCCCCTGGACAGGAACCCGGAGTAGTGGGCAGGCCCGAGTTCCCCCACCAGCCACTGGGGAAGTGGCATCATCAAGGCACTGCCTGGGAAGACAGCTTGAGACCATTTGTGCAGAAGGACTTTGGTCCCCCGGAAGGGGGATACATGCTGGATGATCTAGGCTGAGTCACGAAGAGAAGGCAGCGGCTCCTGGAGTAAGAGAGGGGCTACAGATGGCAAAAGAGACAGAGTGTGGTGGAGTGCAACCCATCACACAGACAAACAAGCCATGATGCAGCATCAGAATTTTATAACTGCAGTGCAAGTAAGCAAAAGGGGGAGTCCTATGGACAATGGAGACAATTTGAAAAGCATATGGGGATGTTTTCAAAGGTGATGAGTGCCTTGAAGGAAAGCTGTGCCTGAAAATAGACCTCACAGTAGAACCTGTATGCTTCCAGTGGCACTATGTAACCCAGTAGGAAAGGAGCTTGAAAGTCCGGGGTACCATAGCACCTGCAGATCCCAGTACAGCCTGGGTAAGCAGCATGATGGTGGTAGAGAAGCCATCAGGCAAATTATGCATCTGCATCGACCTAAAGCCACTGAACTGGGCATTGAAAAGATGCCATCATCCACTGCCCATAATTTATGACTTGTTGCCAGAACTTTCCAAAGCCAGAATCTTTACAGTCTGTGATGTGATGAATACGTTTGGGCACAGACGCCTGGGTAGAGTCCAGCATGCTGACACCCTTTGCAACACCATTTGGTCACTACAGATGGCTGTGCATGCTGATGGGCACAAGCCCAGCACCAGACGTGTTCCAGGGAAGACTCTCCCAAGCGCTGGAAGGACTCTCTCAGGACTGCCTGGGGTGAAAATAATTGCAGGTGATATCCTCATCATAGGCAAAGGGAGCAATGATTCAGAAGCTGAATGAGACAATGACAGAAAACGACAAGCTTTTCTACACTAATGCAGGGACAAGAACATAAAATCAGCCCAGAAAAAATGCAATTGAAACATCATGAGATGACATACATTGGATGTCTACACACAGCCGAGGACTAAAAGCAGATTCCAACGAGATCAAGGTAGTCAGTGACATGCCAGCTCCAGTGCATGTGAAAGGGGTACAGTGCTATAGGAATTATGCATATTCTGTCCAAGTTCTGTCTGCACCTGGCTGCAGGAGCGGAACCCATGTGTCAGTTCACAAGGCAGGATGCTGAGTGGGACTTGGCAGGTCCCCAACAGCAAGTGTGTGACACACTGAAAAAAATACTAATGGATGCCCCTGTCTTGCCATCCAGGTGAGCCACTGACACTCCAGTGTGATGCATCAGATAAAGGATTGGGTGCAGCTCTTTTGAAGGAGCAGCCAGTCACTTACACCAGCAGAGCTGCTTTGGAGACTCATCAGAGGTACCCCAAACAGAAAAAGAGCTTCAGGCAGTAGTATTTGGAGAGAAGCAATTCAATCAGTGCTCCTATGGCCACCCAATAAAGGGCAATCAGACCACAAACCACTAGAGACAATCCTGGCAAACACTTTTCTTAGTGCTCCAAGGAGACTGCAGCACATGTTGATGTGCCTCCAGCATTAGCAGCTAGTGATCAGATCCTATCCAGGATGATTGATTACTGGTGTTGGCTGACACCGTGAGCAGGGCCTATATACCCAGCATCAGTGAGTTGGGGGAAGGGGCTCAGGACCTTGAGTCCATTAACATGCTTCTTTATCTCCCAGTTTCAACAGCGACACAGCTGGAAATCAAAGAGGGTACGGCAAAAGAGCATCCAACTACAGGCAGCCAAAAAATGAAACTAGTAGGGTGGCCAAAAGACAAAAGCCAAGTAGGAGCAGAACCATATTTTCAAATTAACAATGAGCTGAGTGTGCAGGATGGAACCATATTTTGAGGCCAGAGAGCTGTTGTCTCTGCCATAGGGATGTCATGCAAACAATACATGCCTCACACCTGGGCATTGACAGCTGTCTGAGACAGGTTTGAGAGTGTGTTGACTGACTGGGAATGAATGCACAACTCTGCTCCTTGATAGAAGGCTAGATACCTGCTGGTTGTTTAATAACCACCAGCAGAACGAGACTCTGTTAACACATGAGCTGCCAACCCAACATGGGAAAAGATGGGAGTGAATGTATTTACCTTCAATGCAAAGCAGTACTTGATTACAATGGATACTATTCAAACTTTTTGGAGGTCGATGCCCTTCCTTAAATAAAAAGCAAGTCAGTGATTGGCTAACTGAAGGTCCATTTGTGAGATATGGCATTCTGGAATCTGTATTCACCAACAACAGATCCCGTTTGTCTCCCAAGAATTCAAGGAATTTGCATGTAAATGGGAGTTTACCAACACACCTCCTCCCCAGCATACCCACAGAGTACTGGTAATGTGAAAACAGCTGTGAAAACAGCTAAGAGACTGCTACCCAAAGCTGTTTCTTCTGGTTCAGACCCTCGTTAGCATTTCTGGCACAGGAATAGGGATGCCAAACAGTGCAGTGCAGGTACCGATTGGAGGAAGGACCAAAACCTTGCTACCAATGAGGGGAGACCTGTTGCAGCCAAAAGGATGGAGATACCACTGAATGGAGATGGCCAACAACTGGACAAAGCAGGCATGGAAGTACACCAGGTCAGCCCTGCTGGCCCTGGCAAAAGGCACTTCTGAGAGGATCCAGCCATTAGAGAGACACCAGAAGGAGAGGACTTAAAGAGCTGTGAGGGGCGTAGTGGCATCCAAGGCATGCAAGGTGACTATGCAAGAGGGACAAGTGATCTGAAGGAACAGGAGACACAGCATCAATTGAGCCCACAGAGATACCAAGACCATCACAGAACGGAGAGACAGAGAACCACCCGGAGAGCAACCCCATGGGCAGGGAGGAGATTCCCCAATGAATAGCTTACTAGACTTGGAGACAGGGAACCAGGAAACAGAGATGGGTCACTCCCGGTGCGATTGCCTGCTGAGGAGACCAACCGATCTTAAAGACTATGTAACCAGCATAGTTACAAGACAAGACTCCAGCTTGGCTATGTGCTAGCAACCTCTGGCTGAAGGGACACCAGCTGGGCATCTGGGCGTCAATTATTGGTTTTTAATGTTCATATTAAATGTTTATAAAATAGGGAAGATGTATCATGGTCAGTGGAACTAGAACCAGAGGGCCCATGTTTTCTGGAGGGGCGGTTATTGAGGGAACACCAGGGAAACTGGCAATTCTGGGAAATTAGGCTGGAAGCCACTTGGCCACATGGACCGAGCAGGGCACAGGGCTCAATCAAGTGCCAGTTGTTTAACTTAACCTACACTCAGCTTCACTCATTGTGAATGAAACAGCACTCCCCAACCACTGGCAAGTGGGTCAGAGAGTAGGGTTGCCAGGTGTCCAGTTTTTGACTGGAACACCCGGTTGAAAAGGGACCCTGATAGCTCCGGTCAGCACCGCCAACCAGGCCCTTAAAAGTCCAGTTGGTGGTGCTGCGGGGCTAAGGCAGGCTAGACCCTGCTGGTGCATCTAGTTCCGTAGTGTTGTGTGAAGATGTACTACCTTTAGTGTGCACCAGCAGGGTCTACATGGACCAATTCATGCACAGCACGGTAGTGCACTCTACAAATCACCCCCACCCCCCGCTGCCCAATAAAGCACTTTACCGTACTGTGTAAACAAGCCCTCTTTTTTCTAATGCAAGTGAGCAGAGAGCACATTTCCCACCGTGTAGACAAGGCCTGAGAAGGGTGACACCTGTCCAGGTTTTCCCACGATTGTCCCAGCTATCTGGGAAATCTTTCAGGGGGCTCAAGTGGGCGCCAGGCTGGAGACAAAGGACAGAGCAGCAGTCAGGGCCCTAGCCCAGAGCTCAGGAGACCTAAGCTCAATTCTCTGCCCCACCAGTCACCCAGGCCTGGTTCCCCCAAGGCGCCGAGGTCGTGTGATGCTAAGCTTCGCAGCACCGAGCCTTTGGGCATCTAGAAAATCACAGGAATGCATTGCAATCCACAGAGCCTGAGTTAGGCACCCAGGCTCCTATACAATGAAGGGAGAGAGACGGGCACCTTAGAATGGGAACCACAAAGCCAGCACACTAGGCGGGGAGCTGCCTAAGCTTGCCAATGGAAGATGCGGGTGAGAGGGCTGTGTGCTAAACCCTGCCCCTCTGATAGAGCTAGGCTTCTATCCCTGTAGCGACCCCCAGCCAGGAGCCCTCTCCTGGAGTCAGGCAGCCTGTGTTGTTTTTTGTGAGAATGAGTTTGGTGCCTGGCTTGCCACACAAAATGTCCAAGAGAGGAGGAGCTGGTGGGCCAGCAAGAGAGAGGGTAAGAAGGATGCTGCATCCTAGGGGTTTGGGCACCCACCTGGGAGACCCTGTGTCTAGTCCCCCTGCCCCTACGACACTGTAATTATGGAGAGATTCAGCGGGGAGGTTGAAAGAGCCCCCCTGACACACACATCAGACTATCCCTTAGCTCAGGGGTCAGAGCACTCTCCTGAGGGGTGGAAGATCCCTCTAAATCCTTGATCCCCAACAAACAGAGGAGGGACTTAAACCTGGGTCTCCCAGGTGAGTGCATTAAGCACTGATCTAAGCATGTAAGACTAGCAGTACCTCCAACCACATTTTGAATGGGACCCCATCCAATAGGCAGCCTCTGAGCATGCCCGCCAGACTGGGCCCGCATGCAAGATAGGTGGACTAAGGCCTGTCTTCCTCTGGTTGTGAGTCACTCTGGGGCTTAGGCGGGAGATAGGCGACTGGATGCCTAGAGAGAGGCAGCCGTGCGCCTGCCCCGAGATGCTGAGGGAAGCTTTACCCTGAAAGCAGAGGCACTGAGTGAATGGCTCCTACAGGAGTTTTGTCACAGTGGAATGTAAAACTTGGACTCTGGTGCCTAAGTCTGGGCTTTAGGTGCCTTTGTGAATCCCACCTTTATCCTGTCTGGGCCTCAGGTCCTCACCTCTTTGATGGAGATAACAGCCCTGTCCCACCTTGCAAGGAGTTGGGAGGAGAAGTCCACTGAGGAGTGCAAGGGGCTTGGCAAATCACTACTTCAGCTCCCTTGAATCTGAGTGGTGGTACAGCCACTTGCTGTCTGAGCTGCATCCTCCTGGGGCATTCAGGAAGAGTTCCTCTTAGCTCTCAAGCTGTCTCCTCTGGCTGAGGTGGGCACAGGCTCCCTGCAGGTGGCAGGAAGCTGGCTGCTCCTGTAGCTGCTGCACTGTATCCATGGGCTGGCACAGAGTTGTGTGTTCCCTTGTGAGGGCAATAGGACCTCAGTCTTGTCTCTCGGAGAATCAGTTCCTGGCAAGGGCAGATAGTGTGGAGTGAAGGTAGTACATCTTCAGCACACTGAGCTGGTGTTTGCCTATTTCTACTACCAAGGGACAGGCTTGGCATCTTAGTTTTTATTCTACTCATTGATCAAAACAGTCTGTTAAGATTTATTAACATGTCTCAGGAAGACTGACATACTAACAGGGATTATTTCCCTTCAACTTCATCTTCAACTATTTCCTAATGCTCAGTATACTTCCTCTCCAACCTTGACAAATTCTGTTTGTGGGTGTAGAAAGATAATGGAGCAAATAATCTAACAATCAATTAGTAAACACCTAGAAGAAAATAAGGTGATAAGCAACATAGGGATGTAAAAAGTTAAACGGTAAGTATTAGATTTACCAGTTAACCAACCTCAACCGTTAACCCTGGCAGCCCTGCACCAGGCGGAGTAAGGCTTTTGACACTGTCTCACATGACCTTCTCATAAACAAACTAGGGAAACCTAGCCTAGACAAACCTACTATAAGGTGGGTGCATAACTGGTTGGAAAACCACACTGAGAAACTAGTTATGAGTGGTTCACAGTCAAGCTGGAACGGCATATTGAGTGGGGTGCCGCAGGGATCTGCCCTGCATCTGGTTCTATTCAATATCTTCATAAATGATTTGGATAATGGCATAGAGAGCACACTTAAAAGTTTGTAAAAAGCAACAAAGAGTCCTGTGGCACCTTATAGACTAACAGACGTACTGGAGCATAAGCTTTCATGGGTGAATACCCACTTTGTCAGACGCATGAAGTGAGTATTCACCCACAAAAGCTTATGCTCCAGTATGTCTGTTGGTGCCACAGGACTCTTTGTCACTTTTTACAGATCCAGACTAACACAGCTACCCCTCTGATACTTAAGTTTTTGGATGATACCAAGCTGGGAGAGGTTGCAAGTGCTTTGGAGGACAGGATTAGAATTCAAAATGATCTTGACAAACTGGAAAAATAGTCTGAAATAAACAGGATGAAATTCAATAAGGACAAATGCAACAAAAATGATTAAAGGTCTACAAAACATGACCTACGAGGACAGATTGAAAAAAAATGGGTTTGTTTAGTCTGGAGAAGAGAAGTTTGAGGGGGGACATGATAACAGTCTTCAAGTACGTAAAATGTTGTTATAAAGGGGAGGGTGATAAATTGTTCTCTTCTATCACTGAGGACAGGACAAGAAGCAATGGGCTTAAATTGCAGCAAGGAAGATTTAGGTTGAACATTAGGAAAAACTTCCTAACTGCAAGAATAGTTAAATAGGTGGACAAATTATCTAAGGAGGTTGTGGAATCTCTATCATTAGAGATTTTTAAGAACAGGTTAGACAAACACCTGTCAGAAATGGTTTAGATAATACTTAGTCTTGCTTCATTGTAGGGGACTGGACTAGATGACTTATCAAGGTCCCTTCGAGTCCTACATTTCTATGATTCTTATAGCATGTAAGGTGCCACCAATACCACTGAACTGCTTCATTTTGCTGATGATGGCAAATCACGCTGAAACATTAATGAAATCAACCAGGTCTCATGTTCTGAGCTTTAACTGATAACACAGTACTGTCAGTCGAGGGCCCAATTTAACTGTGTGAGGGCTGCATGTTTGACATGCCTGTGTTAAAAGTATAATTTAAAATATGTTGATTTTAAAACAGTTTCTTGAATACATACTTGTTCTAGGTTTGACATGTTTGGTGTTTGTGGGAGAAAGGCCTTTCAAATGGTGCTCAGCTAGACCCATTTCTGATGACACTTATCAACATTTCCACCAGCTGGAGGACTTGGAACTGGGAGCTAGTGGAAGCAGTGACTCCCCCCACTATACCGCCGAGGGTGACACCAGTGAAATTATGATTCTGTAGATTTTTACGAATCAAATGACACCTCCCTGACCTTTCTGTCATTAACTTGCCCCCGAATTACATGTGCTCCCAGACTGCATGTGTGCACTGCATTTTTTCAGTCTTATAACTTGGCCAAATTTGAGCAGATTATCCCAGGGAAGGCAAAAGGCACATCTCAGACACAAAGGGCACCTCTCCCCAACTGAATTTCAAGTGCCTGCTCCGAAGCCTGGGGATACTAGAACTTCTCACAGGAAAGGTTGACAGAATTTTTACCATGGGCAAAACAACGTATTTTTCTCTAATCTCATTCTTGAATACAGATGAACTGTGTTGGCTGAAAATTTCTAAAACAATTCAGCCTGAGACAGACATAGAACATTTCAGTCAAAATTTGACAAAGTTATATGCAACTAAAATCAATGTCTTATAACGGTGTAATCATGCACAGACTCACCCCTGTGGCACCTCCTGCTGGCGTCCTGGGAATTAGCTCTTTTTCCACCTTGGAGCACCCTCTGCAGGCCGAAGTCTCGCCACTCACTGGTTTGGCCCCCGTGTCCCTCCCAGACCCGGTGCCCCTTTCCTCAGGGTGATGCCCCCCCAGCAGTACCCCCACTCTCTGGGTCTCCCCACCTAGGGGAACCCCCACCCACTATCCCCACCTCACCTCAGTCATAGGCTACTGCCAGTCACCAACTAGCCCCCATTCCCTGGGGCAGACTGCAGTATAAGCCACTCATCACTGGCAAGGAGGGTTTGGACCTGCTACCTCTGCCTAACCTTGGGCTGTCCCCTACAACCCCAGTACCTGTTTGGCCTTATAGTAGGCCGCAGCCTGGGGGGTTTCCAGGCTGGAGCTCCCCGGCTCCCGTGGCCTTCCCCCAGCCCTGCTCCGCTCCACTCCAGGTACCTTCTCTAGCTCCCCAGCAGCAAGGCCCATCTCCCGCTACAACTAGAAGAGACTGTGTGTCTGCTCCTGGCTTCCCTGGCCTTTATAGGGCCAGCTGGGTCCAGTTGGGGTGTGGCCACAGCTGAGGCTGCCTCCCCAATCAGCCCAGCCTAAGGCTCCCAGCCCCAGCCCTCTCCAAGGGCTGGCTTTTAACCCTTTCAGGCTGGGAGTGGGTGAACGGGAAGTTTTGGGCAACCTTAACTATAGGCCTCACTACCAGCCCCACCTAGTATAACAAACGGACCTTTAATTGGCGTAAACACAGCATTGGCTCATGTTGTTATGAGCCCTTCTGCAAAGGATGGAATTGATCTCAGCCTCCAGCAGGTTTTATGTAAGGTGAAATTCCAGAAGTTATAGCTGGAAAAGACCTCCGGGCTCTCTGCAATGTCATTGAGCACACCTGTCCCCAACTCTGAGCAGCCAAGGCAGAAATGTGCCTTCAGGGGATTCTCCAGCACTTTACTTAGCCTTGCTTCCAATAACTGAATGATGAGGCTTCGGCCCATCCCTTCAGTGGTCACTGCCCTTTCTCTCAGGAGTTTGCTCTCATACCCAGACTAATATGCCTTTGTTTAATGGCACTGCATAACTCTAATTACTTCTACAGGTGGGAATAGAGAATAGGTTAGCAGAGAAAGGTTGATCCAATGGCTGGAAGTTGAAGCTAGACAAATTCAGATTGGAAATAAGGCACACATTTTTAACAGTGAGTGTAAATAACCATTGGAACAATGGAACAAGGATTAGAATCATAGAATAATAGAATCATAGAATATCAGGGTTGGAAGGGACCTCAGGAGGTCATCTAGTCCAACCCCCTGCTCAAAGCAGGACCTAATCCCAACTAAATCATCCCAGCCAGGGCTTTGTCAAGCCTGACCTTAAAAACCTCTAAGGAAGGAGATTCCACCACCTCCCTAGGTAACCCATTCCAGTGCTTCACCACCCTCCTAGTGAAAAAGTTTTTCCTAATATCCAATCTAAACCTCCCCCACTGCAACTTGAGACCATTACTCCTTGTTCTGTCATCTGGTACCACTGAGAACAGTCTAGATCCATCCTCTTTGGAACCCCCTTTCAGGTAGTTGAAAGCAGCTATCAAATCCCCCCTCATTCTTCTCTTCTGCAGACTAAACAATCCCAGTTCCCTCAGCCTCTCCTCATAACTCATGTGCTCCAGCCCCCTAATCATTTTTGTTGCCCTCCGCTGGACTCTTTCCAATTTTTCCACATCCTTCTTGTAGTGTGGGGCCCAAAACTGGACACAGTACTCCAGGTGAGGCCTCACCAATGTCGAATAGAGGGGAACGATCACGTCCCTCGATCTGCTGGCAATGCCCCTACTTATACAGCCCAAAATGCCGTTAGCCTTCTTGGCAACAAGGGCACACTGTTGACTCATATCCAGCTTCTCGTCCACCGTAACCCCTAGGTCCTTTTCTGCAGAACTGCTGCCTAGCCACTCGGTCCCTAGTCTGTAACAGTGCATGGGATTCTTCCGTCCTAAGTGCAGGACTCTGCACTTGTCCTTGTTGAACCTCATCAGGTTTCTTTTGGCCCAATCCTCTAATTTGTCTAGGTCCCTCTGTATCCTATCCCTACCCTCCAGCGTATCTACCACTCCTCCCAGTTTAGTGTCATCTGCAAATTTGCTGAGAGTGCAGTCCACGCCATCCTCCAGATCATTAATGAAGATATTGAACAAAACCGGCCCCAGGACCGACCCTTGGGGCACTCCACTTGAAACCGGCTGCCAACTAGACATGGAGCCGTTGATCACTACCCGTTGAGCCCGACGATCTAGCCAGCTTTCTATCCACCTTATAGTCCATTCATCCAGCCCATACTTCTTTAACTTGCCGGCAAGAATACTGTGGGAGACCGTATCAAAAGCTTTGCTAAAGTCAAGGAATAACACATCCACTGCTTTCCCCTCATCCACAGACCCAGTTATCTCCTCATAGAAGGCAATTAGGTTAGTCAGGCATGACTTGCCCTTGGTGAATCCATGCTGACTGTTCCTGATCACTTTCCTCTCCTCTAAGTGCTTCAGAATTGATTCCTTGAGGACCTGCTCCATGATTTTTCCAGGGACTGAGGTGAGGCTGACTGGCCTGTAGTTCCCCGGATCCTCCTTCTTCCCTTTTTTAAAGATGGGCACTACATTAGCCTTTTTCCAGTCATCCGGGACCTCCCCCGATCGCCATGAGTTTTCAAAGATAATGGCCAATGGCTCTGCAATCACATCCGCCAACTCCTTTAGCACCCTCGGATGCAGCGCATCCGGCCCCATGGACTTGTGCTCGTCCAGTTTTTCTAAATAGTCCCGAACCACTTCTTTCTCCACAGAGGGCTGGTCACCTTCTCCCCATACTGTGCTGCCCAGTGCAGCAGTCTGGGAGCTGACCTTGTTCGTGAAGACAGAGGCAAAAAAAGCATTGAGTACATTAGCTTTTTCCACATCCTCGGTCACTAGGTTGCCTCCCTCATTGAGTAAGGGGCCCACACTTTCCTTGACTTTCTTCTTGTTGCTAACATACCCGAAGAAACCCTTCTTGTTACTCTTAACATCTCTTGCTAGCTGCAACTCCAAGTGTGATTTGGCTTTCCTGATTTCACTCCTGCATGCCTGAGCAATATTTTTATACTCCTCCCTGGTCATTTGTCCAATCTTCCACTTCTTGTAAGCGTCTTTTTTGCGTTTAAGATCAGCAAGGATTTCACTGTTTAGCCAAGCTGGTCGCCTGCCATATTTACTATTCTTTCTATACATCGGGATGGTTTGTTCCTGCAACCTCAATAAGGATTCTTTAAAATACAGCCAGCTCTCCTGGACTCCTTTCCTCCTCATGTTATTCTCCCAGGGGATCCTGCCCATCAGTTCCCTGAGGGAGTCAAAGTCTGCTGGTGGATTCTCTGTCACTGACAATTTTTTAAATCAAGATTGGATCTTTTTCTAAAAGATCTGCTCTAGAAATTATTTTGTGGAAGTTCTATGGCCTGTGCTATACAGGATGTCAGACTAGATGATCAGAATGGTCCATTCTGGCCTTGGAATCTATGAATCTATGAATACTGCAAATAGGCACCCCCCGCGACCCATTCAGAGGCACATTTTTTTGCTTCCATCATGCTCCTCCCCTTTTTCTTTTTCTTTTCACAAATAGTCTAGCATAAGCCCCATATTAGCATGAGAGATAACCTTTAAGCTTAAATACCTGAATATTTCCTAAACAAAATGTCAAATAGTGCTTTTAATTATAAAGATTTAAAATTCACAGTTCATATTGTGCTGATTCATTACTGAACAGAAACAGGGAACAGACACAGTGTCATGTGACTTTGATCTGTTGGGAGAATTGGACCCAGCGGCCTACCTGGACTCTAATCAACAGTGCATGATTTTGAATTTAAAATACTGACACACACAGTACATGCATGATTTCTGAGCCAGGAATTACTCATTTACCACTCTCAGAATAATTCCAAACAGCAAATAGAGTCAATAAAATCACAATCCGCTTGCAGACAGATCCCAAAGAGAAGTATAGGCAAAACTGGTGAAATAAATTCTTAGTTACAAATTATTCTGTCTCTTCTAGTTCTCACCCTCCACTGCCCACAAAACAAAATAGAAAAGCAAAAAACCAAACAATTCCTCTACCTCCCTGGTGTATATACCGCTATGGAGTTTAAACTAAGAGCAAAAGGGGAGGGTAAAAAGAGGGTAGATACAAGCATTCAGAACAAAATCAAGATGTTGAGAACAAAATTAATCAAAGAACCAAAACACATGAAGAGAACAAATTTCTGAATTGCATATACACTAATGATAGGAGCCTGGGTAACAAATAAGAGGAATTGGAATTGCTCATTTATGAGCATAAATTCGAGCAAGTTGGTATTACTGAAACTGGTGGAATGATTTGCACAATGGAATGTTAAAATCAATAGTTATAAACTGTTTAGGAAGGATCAAGTGAGCAAAAGGGGACGGAGAGTGATACTGTATATCAAAAATAGTATTACCTTTTTCCAAGTTATGGATAACTCAGAAGAAAATGATCTTGAATACTTATGGATCAATGTCCTAACAGCTAAAACAGAAGATGGGGTATTACTTAGTGTCTTCTACAGACACCAAATCACACTAGGGAACAGGGTGACAAGCTCCTTATGTACCTACCTACAATGTGTAGGGAAACAAGTTGTGTGATCATGGGTGACTTCAATTTGAGTGACACATGCTGGAGGTCTCATGCTGCCAGTAGTAAAACATCCTTGGAATTTCTAAACCTTATAGATGACAATTTCCTAATTCAGAAAGTGTTGCAGCCAACATGGGGGAATTCTGTAATAGACCTTGTCCTAATAGAAAAAGAGGAACTGGTCACAGAATTAAAAGTTAATGGTAGCTTGGATACAAGTGATCATGACTGTGCAAGCAGAATAAAGTCCAGACCAGTAATAAATATACTTGGTGCTTTAATAGGACGAAGTTCACAAAGCTGAAAACAATTATGATCCAATGCAGCTGAAAGGAAGAATTTAATCAGAAAAATGTGAATGATAATTGGGAATCATTTAAGAATATGTTACTAGATGCCCCAAAAGCCACACTCCCAAAATTAAGGAAGAAGGCTGTGCTGTTAAAAATACAGTTTGGTTTAGAAGGGAAGTGAAGGCAAGTGTAAAAAATAAAAAATCATATATAATGTGTGGAAGAAAGGGGAAGTTCATAGTAATGAATATAAATCAGAAGTTGGGAATTGTTGAAAATTTATAAGAGATGCCAAAGGACACAATGAGAATTCTATGCCATCAGAGTTAAGAACAATACGAAGGAGTTTTTAAAATATATTAGGAACAAAAAGAATCCTGACAATAGTATTGGTCAATTGCTAGATGGAAATGGTAGAATTATCAATAATAATAAAGAAAAAGAAGAGGTGTTCAATAATTATTTCTGTTCTGTATTTGGGAAAAAACCAGATTATGTGGCCTCGTCATATGGCCATGATGACACTCTTTCCATTCCACTTGTATCTCTGGAGGATGTTAAACAGAAGCTACTAAAATTAGACATTTTAAACTCAGCATGTACAAATAACTTGCATTCAAGAGTTTTAAAGGAGCTGGCTGAGGAGCTCGCTGGACAATTAATGTTGATTTTCAATAAGTCTTGGAGTACAGGGGAAGTTCCAGAAGACTGGAAGAAAGCTACTATTGTGCCAGTGTTTTTAAAAAGGTAAAGAGGATTGACCTGCGCAATTATAGGCCTGTCAGCCTGAGATCGATCCTGGGCAAGATAATGGAACAGCTGATACGGTAATCAATTAGTGGTGAACTAAAGAAGGGTAATGTAATTAATACCAATCAATATGGGTTTATGGAAATAGATCATTTCAAACTAACCTTATATCTTTTTTGATGAGCTGACAAAGTGTTGATGACAAAGGTCATAGTGTTGATGTAGTATACTTAGACTTCTGTAAGGCGCCTGACTTGGTGCCACATGACATTTTGATTAAAAAATTACAATAATATAAAATGAACATGGCACACATTACATGGAGTAAAAACTAACTGATAGGTCTCAACGTGTGACTATAGATGGGAATCCTCATCAAGCAGGTCTGTTTCCATGGAGTCCCACGGGGATCGGTTTTTGGCCTACGCTATTTAGCATCTTTATCAATGACCTGAAAGAAAACATAAAACCACCACTGATAAAGTTTGCAGTTGACACAAAAATTGGGGGCATGGTAAATAATGAAGAGGACAGGCTCACTGATACAGTGCAATCTAGATTGCTTGGTGAACTTGGTGCCAGCAAACAATGTATGATTTAATACAGCTAAATGTAAATATATACCTCTGGGAACAAAGAAAATAGGCCATACTTACAGGATGGGGGACTCTGTCATGGGAAGCAGTGACTCTGAAAAAGATTTGGAAGTGGGAGTGGATAATAAGTTGATCATGAACTCCCAGTTTGCCCAAAAGGGGCTAATGTGATTCTTGGATGCATAAATGGAAATCTCGAGTAGGAGTAGAGAAGTTATTTTACCTCTGTATTTGGCACTAGTGTGACCACTGCTGGAATACTGTGTTCTGCTCTGGTGCCAACAATTGAAGAAGGACATTGAGCCACGAGAATGATTAAAGGATTAGAAAACCTGCCTTATAGTGATAGACTTAAGGAGCTCAGTCTATTTAGCTTAACAAAGAGAAGGTTAAGGGGTGACTTTATTACACTCTGTAAGTACCTACATGGGGAACAAATATTCAATAATGGGCTCTTCAGTCTAGTGGAGAAAGGCATAACACAACGCAATGGCTGGAAGTTGAAGCTAGACAAATTCAGACTGGAAATAGCGCATCAATATTTAACAGTGAGAGTAATTCACCATTGGAACACTTTACCAAGGGCTGTGGTGGATTCTCCATCACTGGCAATTTTTAAATCAAGACTGGATGTTTTTCTAAAAGATCTGCTCTAGGAATTATTTGGGGGAATTCCTGTGGCCTTTGCTATAGATGATCACAATGGTCCCTTCTGACCTTAGAATATATGAATCTATGGCTTGTGTAGACTGAAAACATTGTATCCTTAACTATTGTTCTGCTAAGCTAGCCCTACAGTGCTTTTAATGACATGCTCACAATACGTACCTGTTACAGCAATCAGGGCCGGCTCTACCATTTTTGCCGCCCCAAGCAAAAAAAAAAAAAGCCGCCCGGACTGTGTCACCCCAAGAATAGCATGTGCCGCCCCAGGCACATGCTTCCTCCGCTGGTGCCTGGAGTCGGCCCTGACAGCAATATAAAGCAGCTTGAATCCAAACTAGCTTTTAGTAAACAATTGATTTTCATGCATGCAGCAGACAATCCGGACCATAATTTTCTGTCCCTCCATTATCCCGTGTTATTTCCAGAATTTTACTTTCTAGGGCTGTGTGGTTGTTCAGATCTGAACCCCCTGTTACACAGACATGGCCAATTTTCTATGTAAATAGGACAATTTTTTAACAAACAATGTGACAGAAAGGAAGGCTGGTTTCTTTTCCTGTTGCAGAGAGACATACCATGGTGTAAAGAAACCCAGGGGGTGGGGGGTGGGGTAGGTGTGACAGTGCTATGAATGGGCCCTGTTCTGAATAATACCCCCACCGAGATACAGTGTTTCCTTAATGTGTTAATTCCTGCTCCAGAGCAGTGGCATGCTGGGGTCACTGCACAATGTACATGTTTAAAGTATTGCAGGAACAAAACGCTAATAAATAACTTTTATATTCTTCATTTCTTCAGTTGTGACATATATAAAGGAGATGAAACAAGCCCCAGAAGAATCCGGCCTTAGCGCTTATCTTCTGTTTGAACCGTTAAATGCCAGCTTAGTTATTACTCATACTCTTGACCATTGAAGTTTTTCCTTGGGCAGTAACTCTTGTGTTGAAGCTAATGTGAGTAATCTCTGGGATTTAGGCAGCTGCTTGCTAAGGCAGACGCTCACCAGTACGGCTGATCCCAACGGATTGCTTCTCTCCTTTCTCTCTTCCTACAACTTAGTAAAGTCAGCTTCTATGACCCTTCTACAGAATCCTTCCCATCACCTGTTCTCTATGATGGGATGCACCAATGCAATAAGCCAGGATTACAGGGGGCGCTCAGAGGACACAGCCTGTCTAGGTGAGGCGATGGGGAGGGGAGCACCAGACAGAAGGGCAGCACCCTGAGAGTGTGCCTAGGCACCCTGAGATGGGGCAGTGGCTGGACTCCAATCAGGCTCCAGAGGCTTGAAACCCTCCGGGAATGCACAGTGCAGAGGCTTGGATTCCCGTCACAGCAATGCTAGGGGTGGCCAGGAAGGGGCACTCGCCCAGACCTGTGACAGCTGGTATTTATGTCCCTGCCCACCATAGGGGGTCATACAGAGGTGCCTAGACAAGGGGGAGCACTGAGGACAGTCAGGCAGGTGGAGTCATGGGGCCTGGGGGAGGGTGCACCATCTGCTCCATTGACTAGGGCAGTTTACCATCCTTGCTCCATGAGCCAGTGTGGCGGGGAGGGCAGGAGAGGCCCCCCTTCTCTCCCCAGCCTCATGTCCCACTTAACTGTAACAGCAGATTGGCCTGAAATAGTGGAGTCAGAGATGGCTTTATTGTACCCACCAAGGCAGGGGGGCTCCATGTTCTCTGATGCTCTCTCGCTCCAGCCATCCCTGAGACAGCAGTGACTAAAACCAGCAGGGGTGCTGGAACAATTTTTATAGTGGGGGTGCTGAGAGCCACTGAACCAAACTGTAACCCCTGTATATAATGGAAACCACTTCAAGTCAGGGGGTGCGGCAGCCCTCACCGCATCCCTAGTTCCAGCACCTATGGAAAGCAGGTCAGAATCCAAGCGGAGAGATACAAGATGATGGCCATGAAATGGGAGGGATTCTGACCACTCGCCAGGACTAGGCACAAGCCCTGTACATGCTAGGGTGGATGGGAGCAGGCATTCAGTCCTAGTCCCGGGCCCCAAGGTGTCACCTCTGCAAACTGGCCACTGGGTCCTCTGGCCAGAAGAGCTGTCACGGCACTAGTAAAGCAGCCAGCAACAGATCAGGGACTGGAGCCATTCTCATGCCCTGCATTCACTGAGGCAGCACTTTGCTCCCTGGATGCAGGAGCCAGTCTGGCCCTCAGGGGCCTCCCACCTACTCCTGGACAGATTCTCCTTCGTACACCACTGGCTCCACTTTCCCTTGCACCCCAGTGGCAAAGTTCCCAGCCTCAGAGGGGAGAATGTGCAGAAGTTACCCGTTTGCACTGGCTGCAATGTCCTCGGGGAAGCCTGGTGCAGTTTGCAGGCTCAACAGGGTGAGCTACAGGGGAATTTTGGCTTGATCCTGGAGTTCCCTGACGTCTCCAGGTTGAAGTCAGACGTGCAGTGTTTAATGTTACTGAATCCAAGGAGTTTGTGATTTATTATAGATGTTCCAGAGCGATGAACAGCAGAAATCTCTCTTGCTGTCTTTTTTTCTAATAAGATTGCTAGCCAATAAAACTGGGGGGAGGAAGGATAAGACCCCCCTCGATTGCTATAAACCTTTCTCAGGATATATATAAAAATCAGGGCCTGCTCATGCTCGTCTGAGCCAGCTGAGCTATTCTTATCACAGGAAACCAAATGTCGGCTGCCATTTTCACACTTGGCTCTGTGACAGCCCCCCTTGAGAGATCACACCTGTGACAATTACTCCCAACCCTAAACAACCTGCTTCAGCCTTTGGAGGGCATGTTCCTGTTCCTCCCAAGTTTGAAATGCTGGTGTCCTGACACAGGGCCTCATTCTGCTCCCAGGGATATGGAGGAACTCCGCTGACTTTACACCGGATTTGCACCCGCCCCCAGGGAAACAGAACTTGGCCACAAGTTTAGGAGACTTTTCAAGTCATCTCACTTTCTAGCCTCAGGGCTTCTGCATCCCCCCAGGTAACTGGCAAGTGGGTAACATTCATAGAACGGCTCAGGTACCATTGAACTGCCTGGAGATGGGGGAGCAAGAGCTCCAAAACGCAAAGCCCTCTCCTAACAGGGAACTAAGCAAACTCAAGGCTTATGCTCAGGTCCAACTCATTGTGCTGCAGCTCTCCCTCTCGCTTTCTCTGCTGCTCTGGACTGGGGTCTAGAATATACATAGCAATTGGTCTCTCGCGTTTCACATGGGAAAAAGAAAGCCAAGCTAAAAATGGCAAGTTCCTCCATGCAACTATGGGAGCTCTACAGATATGGCCACATTAGAAAGGGACGAGCCTTTTACTCTGTCAGGATACACCAGGCTAATCTGGGGAGCTCTGAGCTGCAGGAAGAGCATCAGATTAGATCTCGCTGCACCTGGCTTACCCTGCCCATCTGGATGACCAACCCATTCCAGGCGTGGCTGGTTTTATACACGTCACAGCGTAGACTCCCGGCATGGCAGAACCACACTCCTTCTGTTAGGATTGTCATTTTGGCTCTGGGTGGTATTGTCCAGGTCTTTGAATATCAGGGGTCCACAGTCCAGACATGAGGCTCTTTCCAATCCTGCCTCTCCAGATATTGCTTCCCACTTCCCTCCCACTGGTGCTCTCTATGCTCAATGCCTAGACCCCTCTCCTCCAACCCAACCAACCTAGCTTCCAGCCTCTCGATTGTGCGGAAACTGCTCTAACCAAGGTCCCTCTGACTCCTCCTGACTAAGTCACAGGGGGACTTTAGCCAAGAGGAGAGCCTGATTTAATAAATACATAAGAATCTGTGGTATCAAGCACTTTGGAGAGCTCCAGCACTATGTCCTTATCCAGGGACAAGACAGGACTGCTCCTCAGTACACAGTGTGGCCAGTGTCTGTGTCCGGGCCTGCAGTGGGTTGCTGCTTCTAGGGCTGAATAGAGACATTCTGGGGTGATGAAGCAATTCATGGTCTGAACAGACTGGCCAGGTGTAACTGAGTGGCCGCTGGGGCAGAAGAGGAGGCAACCTCTTGGCATCTCCCCTGCCTGAGCATAGCTCTGTGTTGCAATCTAGCTGGGCTGGGCCCCGTTTCCACCACCAAGGCTCAAGTTCTCTTCCTTCCAAGTTCTCCTGCTGCAGGATGTCCCAGCACCATGTGGAGTGTGGGGGAAGAGATTTGGTGCCAGAGGTTGCTGAGTGGGCCTAGTGTCTCCCTAGGTCTTCTGTCCCCTGCCCCCTTGCTAGTACAGAACTATCTTTAATGAAGCCCTGGGAGGTCACCGGGCCCATGAGCATCAGGTGGAGTGGGATGGTTGCTTCTGGAGACGGGAGCAATCGTAGTCTCTGTGTACCAGGTGAACCAGCAAACAGGGATGTTCCCTGACTCTCTTCCAGCAAGAGAAGCACTCCCCTGGACCTGGCAGGCCCTCTGTCGTGTCTGTATAGCACACTAGACCTGTAGCGCGTGTGAGTTAGACGGTTGGATTCCTCTCCCTAAGCTGTCTAGGCTAGGAGCGTCTGTCTGAACCATTTCCGAGTCAGGGCTTTGTTTCTCCAGTGAGTGAAGTACAACATGACAAATCTCTGTGCTAAAGAACTGCCCTAACATCGATCCCTTACCCAACCCAACAGAGAGCTCTGCTCTCTCCCTTCCTTAGTGCCTGGTAGGATGTCCTGCTGACCTCATGTTTCATGTACAGAGCAAACGGCTTCTCCAGCAGCTTTCTGCTGGCAGGGCTCCCTCCTGGAGCCTAACTGAGCCTCCTCTGTGCTGTTACACTGGTCCTCGAAGACCCCATAAGAACTGTCCACAACAAAATGAACTGCCTTCCCTTTAGACTTTTCACCCTGCCATTGTAAATCCACTGGCCTCACGCCAAGGACTACGCTAGACACAACCATAATACAGTCATTTGTCTTCTGCGCTGCATAGGAGGAAACAGCCGAAACGCTCGGCTTTCAAATAATGTAACAAAATGCAGAGCCCAGCCTGAGGTAACTCTGTAACCTCTGCAGTAACAGCCTTCATTCCAGCCCGGACTCCACTGCGCCAGCCAGGCAAACGCTAGCCGGCCACCGCCGAGCCTATGGGCGCAGGAGGGAAAGGAGCTTGGAGATGGCATTAGGAGTCACAGCCATTTACATCTGTGTTATCAGAGAGCAGCCATGACAAGTATATTGAGCTGCAGCTGTCCCCTGGGGGGGATCCATGCAATTAAAGGTTGATTAATGGCCAGGGAAAAGTTGCCATCTGAGCCTAAAGCAAAACACCTATAAATACATAGCAGCAGATGAAAAGCTGGGACGGTAGATCCTTGAGCATGTCCCACAAATGTGCTCAGACGCTCACTCGTTCCCCATGCACCGTGTACACTCACATGCACATCCCAGCAGGGCGCGTGAGGCCTCAGAGTGCTTCCTGACCTGTAAGGGAGACCATTGGAGCCCTCGGGCACATACAGTCCAGCTGCAGGCTTCCTGGACATGTTACAAGCAAATAGAAAAATGACCCATTTACTGAATGAAGAAACCAAGCAAAAGACTAGAAAGAGTCACAGAAAGCCTGGAACTCACTCCTGCTGCCTGTCTGGACCCCACATCTCTCGGAGCTGCTGGCAGAAGCCTACCAGGTCCTGCAGGCCTGGGGACACGGCGTGGCTAGAACTAGGCCTTAGGGAAAAGCTCAGAATGAGTGGCCTTCCAGAATGGGTGGAGTTTAAGCAGCTCTAACCTCAGTTACACCAGTGCAACCCCAGTGAAGTCTCGGGACCTGCACAGGCTTAACATGAGGTGGAAATTGACTCAATGACCATAAGTTATGATTGCCTTTGGAAGCTTTAACGGTGTGTTTTGGGTTCCTTCAGATGAGTTACTAGTAGGGAGCTTTAGGAATTCTGATACAGTGGGAATGGGTATGGTGTAAAAACCTAGCTAGACAGATAGAGTAGATAGGCTACATCAGAAGGTGTCTACACCTTTCAAGTATATCTAAGCATTAAGAGACATGCAGATAGGTCAGGACACTGGCCAAGAGAGAACACAACAGAGCACAGAGAATACAGACACACAGAGTGAAACGGGTGGCAGCATTTTCTGCCATGGCTCTCTGCAGTCAGCCATGTGCCATACTCTACACACCATCTTTTTGTTTGTTGCATGCCTTACCCCTAAATAGCTGCAACATGTTGTGATGCATGCTAGTTCACTGGGGTTGTCCAGCTGGAACAAGTGCCTATAGGCACAGAATTGCTTACACAGACGTTGGTTGAAGAGTAATTCCAAGCAGTGCTTCAGCCAGATGTGCACCTACAGATTTGTGAACATCAAAGGACAGAATAGGGTGTATAACTACTTACACAGAGAGAAGATACTCAGGCGCTCAGAGACTATGGCAATGAGGGCCATTTAAGTACCTCAACAAATATACTAGCAGGCTCTTTTAACTAACGAAAGTAGAACAAGATCCAATGGTTGGCAGTTGAAATCAGTAAAGTTCAAACCAGAAATGAGATCGTGAAGAGAATCAACCCCTGGAACAATGTAGCTAGGGACAGGGTGGATTCTCCATCACTTGGAGCCTTTAAATAAAGACTGAATGTCTCTTCTGTAAGATTTTTCCTGATTCAACCCCAAGTTATTGGGTTGGATGCAGGAATCACTGGGTGAGATTCTCTGGCCTGGGCCATGCAAGACTGGATGCTCATAATGGTCTCTTCTGGCCTTAAAGTCTCGGAATGTGTTAGTCTCTGAAAGGCCACTCATCTCCAAATGCAACAGATCACCAAATGTGGCTTGCAGTAAGTTTAGAGTCAGGCCTCAAACCTGTAACTTATTGAGGGAAATGGGACAGGATAACGCCTGAATGTTCCTTCCCATCTCGAATCTGTCCTTATCCCAGCGGCAGCCTATTCTCCATCATGCCATCTCATCAGTGCCAGAGTTCTTATCAGAATACACTGAGTGCTAATGAGCTCCAAATGGCTTCTCTACTTGCTATGAAGTGCACATTATCATTTCATTTACTGCCATCTTCTCTTTCTTTCCAATGAGGCAAATGGTGCGGACACACTTCAATTACACGTCACTAATCACTAACTGAAATGTATCAGCATCGCCACAGAAATGACAATTAGATCACTAGAGAGCCTGGGAGACCTCCCGTAGTCCCTGGAAATATCACACAGCCCAGGCTTCTGGTTCTGCATGTTGGGAAAGGAAAGCTCCAGATTGGCTCTGACATAGTGCATCTCACTGCAATGGATGGGCCAGTGTTTCCATCCCCTCAAGTCACAAAGTGCCTTAGGTTCTAGGGGAGCCCCAAAAGACAGTGTGGCCAGACCAGTTAACTGCTAGTCCATGCCTGAAACTCTCCCTGAGGGAACAGGTGTCTCATCCGACCATGCAGCTTGGTAGACTCTGCCACCCAGTCCCTCCAGAGATAAGCAAGGGCACTTTACTCTGCTCTCAGTGGGCTATTAACAAAGGGCCTGCCTGCAGGGAGGCAAACAGACAGATACTCCCACCTGCACAGATTGACACGGGCCAAGTTATCAATGTCAGTGGGTCAGGAAACTCCAGCACCTTGTTCACATGCTCTCAATCGGGTGTAGCAGTCCCTCAGAGTGCAATAATTCACCCTGTCCACGGCAGCCATGCGTCAATGCTGCATGCTGCAAATGGCTCTTTAACGAACGCTTTCATCAGGTGCTGCATGAGCGCTGAACACCACATGCTGCCAGTGCATGACCTGACAGAAGAGTAATAGCTCTAGCAAACTGGCCTCCCTGACTCGGTTATATAAAGCAGGCAAAGTGTCAGCCTGATTAGTAGGTGGCTCTTCTAGTTCCAGCGGGATAGTTACTCATATCCAGCTCACAGCTGTATAACACTCTTAAGAAACCAAGAGTTTGCCTCTACTGACAAATGGATATATAGGTGCAAGGTACAAGGGCTGTGTACATAGCCATAAGTACAAGGCTGTACACAGCCCAGAGATCCGGTCTGGGCCCTGCAGACAGGGCTTTTCCAGGGAATAATACGACAGGAAAGACCAAGTAATCCCCTGAAAGAAACACCAGCACATTCCTCAAGGCAAACAGTTAAGTGACAAACGACTGAACTGTCTCCCCAAAGCCTGCAGAGAACACGGCGATGAGCACCATGTGTGGAAACGGCAGCTGCCTTTCTGTATTGCAGACCGCGATAATGCCAGGAATGCTGGGCTCTGCTCTAGAATGACGCGTGAGCTGTGATCATCTCAATAACCAGTGCAGCAAATCTGCCAGAGTAGCTGTGTCTGGGCCTGGGCCTGTTCTCCCAGGGCAGACCACAGCTGTTAGCACAGTGCTATTGGCTACACTGGGTGGGGTCTTTTGTATGATTGGCTCTTTTACTCCACTGATGACTCACATCAAGAGCCACAGCTAGAGAGATGGATTTAGGGCTGAGTGCTCGGAGCGGGTCTCACGTTTATCCTAGGAATGGATGGTGCGACATAAAGAACACAGGTATTGTTCAAGCAGAGAGTTCCTGTCCACACAGCCAATGGATAGAGGTGAGCGAGGGGCTCCATTAGCTGCTTCTGTGAAAGAGCCAATGGTAACTAGTCTCAGGAACACATCTGTGCCAGTCAGTTCCCCACAGGAGATGCTGCCATTGGCCTTCACCTCAAATCTTCCCTCTTAAGCAGCCCCCACAGAGTGGCTGTGGCAGAATGACTGGCAGCCTGTCTATACCCGTGTGGCCACTTGGGATACCTTCGAGGCTCTGAGTATTTGGGCGAGGGTCAGACCTCAGCTGGCCAAGGGGATTTGCCACTCTGGAGCCCAGTCATTAAGAAATCAGCTACTCCACTCCTGTTACTGAGCGCCCATGAGAGCTCCACAGAGTGCGGCACAGAAATAGGAGGCTCTGAGAGGCCATGTCAGCAGTGGGATGCAATTGTGAGGAAGGCTAATATAATTCTGGATGTATTCTCAAGAGTGTCACATGTAAGACATGGGGGGTCATTGCCAGGCCCTACTCGGCACTAATGAGGCCTCAGTTGGAGTAGTTCTGGTCCTGGGCTCCACACTTGAAGAAAGGTGCAGACAAAGAGGAGAGAATCCAGAGGTCAGCAACAAAAATCATAAAAGGTTTAGAAAACCTGACCTCTGAGGAAAGATTAAAAAAACCTGAGCATGTTTAGAGTTCAGAAAAGAAGCTGAGGGGGACGTGATAACATGCTTCAGACCAGTTAAAGGCCGTAATAAAAAAGGATAGCGATCAATTGTTCTCCATGTCCACTGAAGATAGACTTAAACTCAGACTTTAAAGTCAGGAGGGACCATCATGATCATCTATTCTGACCTCCTACACATCGCAGGCCACAGAACCTCACCCACCCACTCCTATATAGACCCCTAACCTCTGGCTGAGTTACTGACGTCCTCAAATCATGATGTAAAGACTTCAAGTTACAGAGAATACTCCATTCACTCTAGTTCAAACCAGAAAGTGACCTCTGTTCTGCAGAGGAAGGCAAAAAACCCCAGGGTCTCTGCCAATCTGATTCAGGGAAAAATTCCTTCCTGACCCCAAGTGTGGTGATCAGTTAGACGCTGAGCATATGGGCAAGACCCACCAGCCAGACACCTGGGAAGGAATTCTCTGTAATAACTCAGAGCCCTCCCCATGTAGTGTCCCATCTCTGACCGTTAGAGATATTTGCTAATATTGGCCACATGCCATTGTAGGCAATCTCATCATACCATCCCCTCTGTAAATTTATCAAGCTCAGTCTTAAAACAAGTTAGGTTTCTTGCCCCCACTACTCCCCTTGGAAGGCTGTTCCAGAACTTCATTCCTCTGATGGTTAGAAACCTTCCTCTAATTTCAGGACTAAATTTATTGATGGCCAGTTTATATCCATTTGTTCTTGTGCCAACATTAGCCCTTAAATAACTCGTTTCCTTCCCTGGTGTTTATCCCTCTGATGTATGTATAGAGAGTAATCATATCTCCCCCCAGCCTTCTTTTGGTTAGGCTAAACAAGCCAAGCCCCTTAGTTCTCCTCTCATAAGGTAAGAACATAAGAACGGCCATACTGGCTCAGATCAATGGTCCATTCAGCCCAGTATCCTGACTTCTGACAGTGAGGTGACCAGAACTGCATGCAGAATTCTAGGCATGGGTGCACCATGAATTTATATAGTGGTATGATGATATTTACTGTCTTATTATCTATCCCCTTCCTAATAGTTCTTAACATTCTGTTAGCCTTTTTGGTTGCTGCTGCTCACTGTGCAGATGTTTTCAGAGAACTATCCACAATGACTCCAAGATCTTTCTTGAGTGATAACAGCTAACTTAGACCCCATCATTTTGTATGCATAGTTGGGATTATGTTTTCCAATGTGCATTACTTTGCATTTATCAACATTGAATTTCATCCGTCATTTTGTTGTCCAGTCACCCAGGTTTAAGAGATCCCTTTGCAACTCTTAGCAGTCTGCTTCGGACTTAACTATCTTGAGTAATTTTGTATCATCTGCAAACCTCACTGTTTACCCTTTTTCCAGATCATTTATGAATATGTTGAACAGCACTGGTCCCAGTACAGTTCCCTGGGGAACACCACTATTGACCTCTCTCCATTCTGAAAACTGACCATTTATTCATACTCTTTGTTTCTTGTCTTTTAATCAGTTATTGATCCACAAGAGGACCTTCCTTCTTATCCCATGACTGCTTAATTTGCTTAAGATAGGTTCTCCATTAAGGTAGGTTCTCCATTCCTCTGATCATCCTAGGAACCCTTCTCTGTACCTGTCATAGTTTGAATTCATCTTTCTTAAACATGGGAGATCAGAATTGCACACAGTATTCCAGATGCCTTGAATAATGGCAATAACACTTCCCTGTCTCTACTGGAAATACCTCACCTGATGCATCCTAGGATTGTATTAGCCTTTTTCAAAGGCACATCACATTGGTGACTCATAGTTACCTTGTGATCGAGCAAAACACCCAGGGCTTTCTCCTCCTCTGTCGCTTCCAACTGATATGTCCCCAGTTTATAGCAAAAATTCTTGTTTTTAGTCCCAAGGGCATGACTGTGCACTTTGCATTATAAAATTTCATCCCATTTCTATTACTCCAGTTTTCAAGATCATCCAGATCTTCTTGTATGATATTCTGGTCCTCCTCCATATTGGCAATAACTTTGTGTTATCTGCAAAAGTTATTAGCACACTCCCATTTTTTGTGCCAAGGTGATTAATGAAAATGTCAAATAAGATTGGACCTACGTCCAATCCTTGAGGAACTCCACTAGTAACCTCCCTCAAGCCTGACAGTTCACATTTCAGCATGACCTGTTCTAGTCTCCCCTTTAACCACTTCCTTACCCACCTTTCAAATCTCATATTAATCCCCAACTTCTCTAATTTAAGCAATAATTTCCCATGTGGAACTGTATCAAATGCCTTACTGAAATCCAAGTAGACTAGATCTACTGCATTTAATTTGTCTAGAAATGGATTATCTTCTCAAAACAAGAGATCAGGTTGGTCTCGCATGATCTACCTTTTGTAAAATGATGTTGTTTTTTAATCCCAGTTACAATTTGTCTCTATGTCTTAAATTACTTTCTCTTTCAAAATTTGTTCTAAGACCTTGTATACACTTGAGGTCAAACTAACAGGCCTTTTTTGCCTTTCTTAAATGTAAGTACTATATTTGCAATACTCCAGTCATAGGGTACGACCCATGAGTTTACGGATTCATTAAAAATCTTTGTTACTGCGTGTGCAGCTTCATGTGCCAGTTCCTTTGATGTTCATGGATGGAAATTATCTGGGCCCCCTGCTTGGGTCCAATTAAGGTGATTGAGTTTGGCTCCCACCTCGGATGTGGTGATTTCTACTTCCATATCCTCACTTCCATTAGCCACCCTGTCACTATCCCTAAGCTCCTCCTTACCCTTATTAAAAACGGAGGCAAAATATTCATTAGGTGCTGGGCCATACCTAGATTATCTTTAATCTTCACCCCATCCCCAGTATTTAGCAGTCCCACTTCTTTCCTTGCTTTCTTTTTATTTATGTGGCTTTAGAACCTTCTACTCTTGGTTTTAATTTCTTTTTCAAAGTCCAACTCTGCTTGGCTTTTCTTAGTTCTCACTTTGTCCCTAATCTTTCTGACCTCCAAGTAGCTGCTTTCCTTGTTGATCCATCTCATCTTCCATTCCTTGTAGGCTTTCTGCTTTCTCTTAATCATCTGTTTGAGATGTTTTTTCATCCAGCTTGATCTGCAACCCTTCCCTATGATTCGCCCCCCCCCCCTCCCGCCCCCGCTTGCGATCGATGCCGGCTTCAGATAGTTTCTGCAACTTTGATTTCCAAGCCTCCTCCACTTCCCTAAATCCACTTCCCTACCTAATGCCCTTAATTTTTTTAAAGTTTGCCCTTTTGAAATAAAGGACCCTAGTTGCAGACCTACTTTTGTTTATCCTTCCATTTAGTTTAAACTAGGTAGGACAAGAAGGAATTGGCTTAATCTGAAGCAAGGGAGATTTTGATGAGATATCAGGAAAAACTTTCTAACTATAAGGATAGTTATGGTCTGAAACAGGCTTCAAAGGGAGGTTCTGGAATCCCAGTCATTGGAAGTTTTTAAGAAAAAGTTAGACAAACACCAGCCAGGGGAGGTCAAGATATACTTAATGCTGCTTCAGCATGGAGGGATTGACAAAATGACCTCTTGAGGTCATAGAATCATAGAATCATAGAACTTGAGATCAGAAGGGACCATTATGATCATCTAGTCTGACCTCCTGCATGATGCAGGCCACAAAAGTTGACCCACCCACCCCTGAAATAACTCTCACCCTTGACTCAGCTGTTGAAGTCCCCAAATCCTGATTTGGCGACTTCAAGCAGCAGATAATCCTCTAGCAAACGACCCCTGCCCCATGCTCGGAGGAAGGCGAAAAACCTCCAGGGCCTCTGCCAATCTACCCCGGAGGAAAATTCCTTCCCGATTTTTTTTTTCTTATAATATAATATATGGAGATATACCTATCTCATAGAGCTGGAAGAGACCCCGAAGGGTCATCAAGTCCAGCCCCCTGCCTTCACTAGCAGAACCAATTTTGCCCCAGATCCCTAAATGGCCCCCTCAAGGATTGAACTCATAACGCTGGGTTTAGCAGGCCAATACTCAAACCACTGAGCTATCCCTTCCAGCCCTTCATTTCTATGATTCTAGATGCATGATCCCATGCTGTATTTCCAATAACCACTGAGGGTAAAGATCAGTAATCAAAAGAAGCATCAAGAGATTCTCTCCACATTGGATCCAGAAAACAAAGCAGAGCTGTACAATATCTAGACTCAGGGATCAGAATCTGGAAGAAGAACATGGGATTCACAAAGACCAGTGGGGACCCAGAGAGGAATGATTCTTAGAGCAGTTTCCACTTTAAGTAAAGACCCACTGAAAAGGCAAGTTTATTTCATGTGACACCCAAGTACCGTGGGCCTTAAGAAATCCTGGGTTAGAAAAACCAGGCAGTTTCCCCAGCAGAGACAGTGCATATGAGCAACAGGCATGGTTAATCCATTTTCAGTAAGAGATGGAGGAGGGATGAAGAGAACAAATCAAGCATGTATGAGCGAAATTGCTAATGACAGTTTGTTTGGGCACTGCACTCACTTCCAGTGGGTGGGTGGAGATGAACTGATGCCCATTTTTATACACAGAGGCAAAAGAAAACTATGTTTTGCCCCACTGCCTGAGCACGGGACATGTTCCAATCCCCTGGGTCACCGCAGCTCACGTGGAAGGAGTTGTTTTGATAACACTCTCGAGAGGATCCCTTACGAAGTACAGCCTTAAAAACAGCAAGTAAAATCTTGGCCACACTGAAGTCAATGGGAGTCCTGCTTCCAGTGCAATGCTGTGACTAAGAACTAGCGTGATTCTTGGGTGTAGAAACAAGGAGTATCGAGTAGGAGTAGGGTGCTGGATACTCTGTCAGTGACACCAGCACTGGAGCCTGTGCCCAGCTTGAGAATCCACACTTCCAAAAGGTTGTTGAAAAACTGGGAAGGGTTCTGTTACAGGAGTGCTCTATCTCTGTCCTACGCACAACAAACAGCACTCACAGAGCACTACGATTGCACAGCCAAGTCCTATGCAGCTAGGAAATGCCAGAATCCAGGCATTTGTAAAACCAGAACCTCCAATGACAAGCAATTCCCCTTCTCAGGAGGCCTGACCGCCCCATGGGGATTGCAGAACAGACCTGCAGGAACCTGACTGCACCAGGGGGAGTGCCACCCCCTCCAGGGACCACCTTCCCACCCCCTCTCCTATGTGAAAGAGGAGGCCTGCTCACTCTCGCCTGGCAGCTCATGCCACTTGCCATCTCTCACCGGCAAGAAGAAGCACCAGCAGGACTTACCAACCAGATGTGTCGTGCCAGTGACAGGTCAGGTCCTCTGGGAGGGCATTGGGGTGTTCAGGTATGAGGGCCATATGTGTTCCTGGATTTCACCTCCGTTTCCCTCCCCAATTCTGTGCACTGCTCCCTCCCTTAAGGGCCCAGCCCGCCTGTCCATCCAGACCTGGCAGCTGCTCAGCAGCCAGAAAGGCCCTGAGTGGCCCTGAGGAGAGTCGTAGTGACCCTGCTGGGGGAGGTGGCCAGGCAGCCAGGCAGCACTGGAGGAAACCCTCTCTGCTGGTCTCTCCTTCCCCTCCAGCCATGTGGCAGGAGGAGGGGATGGCGTGAGCTGAGGTTGCCTGGGCTTCAAATGCTGGAGCCCCATCCTGCACTCAGAGAGGCATCTGGGCCTGTGCACGAACTCAGCTTCCCATCCCCCGCCATGCCTGACCTGGCACATGCCTCCCTCCCCATGGATCCTCTACAGAGTCATTGTTATGTCTCTGAGGGTCTTGGGGAACTTTCTCAGACACCTACAGCCTCTGGTGCTCCCATAATCTGCTCTCCTTCATGATGGCACCTGGGTGAGAGCAGAGGACTGGCACTTTGCAATGTTTGCAGCCTCCATCCACACCTGGCCAGGCAGACCCAGGGAACCATGAAGTGGGCCTGGAATTTCAGGCAGCCCAGGGAGACTCTGACATTGGTTAAAGGCCATGGACACCTGGAGGAGCCCTGCCTTTCCTGCACCATCAACCCGGGGCCAGCAGTCAGGGTTCCAGGCCTGCAGCACTGTGGTTAGGTAAATGTTCCCAGCTGCCTGGGGACCCCTTCCTGATCCTCCAAGCCAGACTAAGCCAAGGGACCAGTTCAGCGGGGACTTCACACTGCCTCACTGGGACTGGATTTTATCCCGCTCCAGTCAGTCCTTCCCCACTCGTCTGATTTGCACACACTCGTGCTATGAGAGAACACGGGATGTGGGGCATTCAAGGCAGCTCAGAGTTACTGAGTCCAATCAGAATTGGGTTTGGGTTGGTTTCAGCTCATTCTATTTTCACTCTCCCAGTTGGAATTTCAGTGGAATCATTCCACCAAGTGATCCTAGAGTCCTGATCTTTCCTAGGGTTCATCCCTGGCCTCTCCCAGGGATACGTCTGACAGCTTTGTGAGTGGAGAAGATTGCTCCTTTCAGGCTGGAAAGGTCCCTCATTTAATTCCTGTTTCATGGTAGAAAAGGCCCATTGTCCCATTTGGCTGGGAGGTGTAGGGGGCAGCAGAACACTCAGACTTGGTCAGTTCCCCAGCGCAGCCTGACTCACATCCCCACACCCTCCCCTGCTCCTCCTGGACCAACTCCTCCCAGCCAAACTCCCAGACAGGCACAGAGTCCCTCCTCTCTGATGCAGCCCCTGCAAGGCAAACTCTCCAGACCCTGCTAGCCCCATGTCACCCTCTGAAACTGAGCAGCTGCAGCATTTGGACAGTTCCTTGACAATCCCTTATGAGCTTTTTGGTCTGGCCTCCTGGCGCAATTAGAAAAAAATCCCAGAACCACCACTGCCAGCACCAGACAACCCTAGGATCCACGAAACTCCCAGCACCATCTCCCCCACTCTCAGACATGGGACAATCCTCAGAGCCCTGTGGATTGAGGGATTGCCATGAGCTTGTTTCCCTGTTCGCACCCCAGCCTGGACACACCCATGCACCTGCACCCACTAACATTCCTCCCGCCACATCCTTGTTCATCAGACAAAGAACTTATCTTTTCCCAGGGACTTCTCAGGGTTCGGCTTCTCCTCCTCCCATGATGCCTGTTAAATCTCTTCTTTCAAGTGTTCAATTTCCCTTTGCTGCTCTCCCTGCCCTGCCCCACGGTGTCTTCTGGCCATGAGGCTGTGCCATAAGACAGTCCCTTTGGGAGGAAAATCCCTCCTGATGGACAGTGTGAGGAGTCACTGCTGCAATCCCAGCTGCCTTGAACAGGGAGCAGAAAACCTCTCCTGTTTCCAATCTCTCGTCTCTCACGCGGCTGCACTACCTGCTTTTTTCTACCCCAGGGGTTCTTAAGGCCACGGTACTTGGATGCCACATGAAATAAACCTGCCTTTAAAGGGGGTCTTTACTTAAAGGGGAAACTGATCTAAGAACCATTCCTCTCTGGGTTCCCACTGGGCTTTGTGAACCAATGTTCTTCTTCCAGATTGTGATCCCCCAGTCTAGATGTTGTACTGCTCTGCTTTGTTTTCTGGCTCCCATGTGGAGAGACTCTCCTAATGCTTCTTGTGATTATTGATCTTTTCCCTGGTGGTTATTGGAGACATAGCATAACACTAGCTCAGTCTGTGGGCAAAGCTTCATCAGGCTCCCTGCAATTCCAGAGCCCCAGGATCCACCATGACAGCTCTCAGTTATCCCAGTCCCTCCAAAAACTGCCTTCCAGGCTCCCCAAAGGATTAGGTGGGTTCAAATTCCACTTCCCGCCAACTTCTGGCTGCTGCTACCCAGAAGGAGCCTACAGGGCCACAAGCCTCCCCACTGACAGTCCAGGGAGAACCCATTCCTCTTTGGGGGTGGGTCTGTGAACTAGCCAACTTTATCCTCCAAATGAATTTTGATTTGAAATCTTTTTGGTCTTTATTTACTTGCCTGTGTAATTGTAACCGCATGTAAATATAGAATACACCGCTACCTCGATATAACGCCACCCGATATAACACGAATTCGGATATAACGCGGTAAAGCAGTGCTCCGGGGGGGCGAGACTGCGCACTCCGGTGGATCAAAGTAAGTTTGATATAACGCGGTTTCACCTATAACGCGGTAAGATTTTTTGGCTCCCGAGGACAGGGTTATATCGAGGTAGAGGAGTAATATAATAACAACGACTACTAGCACTAGGCTCTTCTCAGTCTTAGCCAGCATTTCCCTGGCTTTGGACGCATGTTACTTTCCTGTCCTGGGTCTCCCTGCCATCATGTGTTTTTCATGGATTCACTGATCCTGGCTCTCCTCTGCCCCGCACGTGTGTGTCGCCTACACCAGTGCGCGCTGAGTGTAAACACCCACCAGAGCAGGCAGCAGTATTTACAGCCACTTGGCACAGCTGGCACTGGAGACACAAGGTACAGGACTCAGAGAGCTGGGCCCTGAGATTTAAAGGCTGGAAGGGATGATGATGCCATGAAGCTGCCTCCTGTGCAGCTCAGGCCAGAAAACAACCCCAGGTTGCAATGGGTCTGTGAGGTGCCCTATGGAGTCCCCTGCATTTGTCCTTCCACTGTGGGGCAGGGCTTGCTCCTCATTGAAGAAAGTGAGTGTGTAGCCTCAGCCCCACAGATACCCCAAGATTTGTGGGGCCTCAAGGGGCCCCTGACCATCCATGTAGAAGCACTGTGCATCTGTTTTAGTGCCTTAGTGCAGAGGGGTACTAGAGCTATGCTTCGCCCTACTCCCCTGGCTGCGGCTGCCCTCAGAGTGGGAAAGGGTTGGGGGTTTTAGGAGTTTTACTGTTTCCTTTTGCCGTGTGGGTTTCTGGAAGTAGGGTGTGCTTTTTAATTGGCACATGCACTAGCTTTTCATGGTTTCTCTGGATTTTGCTCATAACCAGCAGTACCAGATAACCTGCACTCAAGACTTCTAAAAGAACTGGCCCAGGGGCTCTCTGCATATTAGATGCTGATTTTTAACAAACCTTGGAACACTGGGGACGTTCCAAAGGACTGCAGAAAGCTATTGCTGTGCCAATATTTATAGAGTGCAAACAGTAAAACTAGAGTAAGCTATAGGTCTGTTAATATAATCTGTTAACCTGGAAAGGCTGATATGGGGCTAATTTAAGAGAGCACTGAAGAATGGTGCCATAGTTAATACCAGTCAGCATGGATTTATGGACAACAGGTCTTGTTAGATTAATTTGACAAAATTTTTGGATGAGATTACAAGTTTGGTTGACAAAGGTAACTGTTGACATAATATACTTGACTTCTGATAGGTGTTTGGCTTAGTCTCAGATGACACACACATTAAAAATAGCATGATACAAAGGCAATGTAGCCCCTATTAAATAGATGAAAAACTGGCCAGCTGCAAGCTCTCAGATGTAATTGTTAATGTGGCATGAGCATCCAACATGGGTGTTTTTAGTGGGACCCCTTGCACTGTTTTGGTCCTGGCCTGATGCTATTCAATCTCTTTAGCAATGCTCTGGGAGAAAATACCAAAGTTTTGCTGGTAAAGTTTGCAGCTGACAGAAAAACTGGTGGACTAAAAATGAATGATAGCTCAGTTATACAGGACAATCTGAATTGCTCAGTAAGCTGGGCTCATTTGAACAACAAGCATTTTAATACAGCCAAATGCAATGTCATATGTCTAGGAACCAAGAATTAAAGTCACGCTGACAGGGTGAGGGACTGTATCTTAGAAAGCAGTGACTTTACAACGCACTTAGGGGTCATAGCAGAGAACCAACTAAGCATGAACTATCAGTGTGATGCTGTGGATGAGAAGTGGTATTTGTTTATGGCATGGAAGAGACCATTACTGGGATACTGTATCTGTTTCTGGTGTCCATGCATCAAAACAGATGTTAATAAGTTGTAAAGGGTTCAGAACAGAGCCACAAGAATTATATGAGGTCTGGAAAACCTGCCTGAGTGAGAGACTTCAGCTCAGCCTATTTAGTGTAACCAAGAGAAGGTGAAGAGGTGGCTTGATTGTGGTTTGTAAGTACCCTCATGACAAGATTTCTGATAGAGGGCAGAACAAGATCTGATGGCTGAAAGCTGAAGCTAGACAGATTCAAACTACAAACCAGGAGCTAATTTTAATGGTGAGGGTAATTAACCATTGGAAGAATTTACCTAGGAACAGGCTGGATTCTCCATCACTTGGAGTCTTAAAATCAAGACTGGGTGCTTCTTTCTGCTCTAGCTCAGCTGGGAGTTCTGGGTCTGTTGCAGGAATTGCTGGGGAAGGCTCTCTGGCCTGTGTGATGTCGGAGTTCAGACGGGATGATCAGAGTGGTCCCTTCTGACCTTAAACTCTCTGAATCTGGTGCACAGGCTGCAAGAAGCTGTCGTTGTCACCCTGCATTCTTGAATGAGAAAAAGAGCATGGACTGAGCTGTGACCCTGGTAGACTTTTGCAGGCCTTTTAACCCTGATGGTCTGGCAGAAATCAGTGGCACCTACAGCCTTTGCAGAGCGTATATGGGAAAGGATTGATCTTGTAAGCTATTGCAGCCAGTGAGTGTGGTGAGTCTCATACGGTGTGTTTCATTGCGATAGTACATTCAGAAGCCATCTGAACTCAGCTAACATTGCAGAGAATTGCCCTTCTGCAGCAAAATGCAGCACTGGTGCCCTACACACCTGTTTCATTACCAAAGAGCGAAACTGGATGCAGGTTAGGTTGAACAAGTGGCACTTTATTAAACTCTGCACCTTGCTCTGTCCATGTGGCCCGGTTGCTTCCAGCCTAATACCTCCACGTTGCCTTTTTCCCTGGTGTCCCCTCAAAAATAGCCCCTCCAGGGAACATGGACCCTGTGGCTCCAGTTGGGTGATGCTGAAATGAACCCACAACAATGTGCAGATTGCTTCAGTCCTGGAACCCAGATGTCCATGGTAACGGTGGCCATGTTTGTTCCCATGCCCTTGCCCCTCCCTGTGTTGGAAGTGTCTCCCTGGAAGTCCTGTCAGCAATGCACAACTATTACTGTGGAACAGTCACTGCTCATGGGGCTTTGCTGTAGTCTGAGTCTGATGATAAAGAGCTTGAAAAACACCTGAGGAAGTTGGATGAAAGACACAGGAGGAGTCTGATCAGCCATTCAGTCTCTCGGGGAAGGCATGGCTGTGTGAGGGGGCAGTGAGAGCTCCTGCTCCCTCGCTCTCCTCAGCCTTTGGATTTGTGCAGCTGCAGCTTGGGAGTCACAATCCAGTGTCACTCTCAACTGGCAAAGAATGAGCTCCCTCCCGCCTGCAGGTACAAGCCAGCAGGCTTTGACTCTCCTCTCAAAGGCGTATTTGTGCAGGCTCTTTGCTTTTCACACTCTGGGGCCTCACTCACCATTCACATCGGTGGTGCAACCTTGACTTCAGAGGAGTTACTCCTCATTCACACCAGTGTCTGTGGAAGGCGGATGAGGCCTGTACATGCCCTAATCCAGGCAACTGCCTGATGCCTCGAAGTCTGCCAGGAAAAGACCTGATGTGGGCCTACCTCAAGAACATGCGCATCACTCTTTCTGCAGGTCATTTCCATCAGGAAATGCTGTCATTATTTATTCAGTTCCTGTCCTTTAGCGACTGGAGTTGGGATCTATAACTTTCTTTGCATGAACTAGTGTGTTTATGCAAAGAGCAGTCTCCAAATCAGTGGCAAGAAGTTTGACTGATGCTATCGGCTGCTGTTTGGTGGTTTTTTTGGTGAGCTTTTCCTCTCCATTGTCTACTCATGCCCTTGGACACAGCTCTGTTATCCTCAGCTGACTCACTTTAGCTCCTAATCCCTAGAGCTGAGGGGAGTGAACAGAAAATAAGATTCCAAATGCACATACCTCATGTAGCAGCAGCTAACCGATTCTTACTGCCTGCTTTGGCCCCTAAGCAAAGAGAATGAGCTTAGTCAGTATCCTGTCATCTGCTGCAGTCGTACAGTAGAAGCAGCTAAAACTGTACCCAGTTCTGTCCATTGATGATGTGGTATAGGGATCCGTGTGAGCGTAGGAGAGGGGCAGTGCAGTAAGGCAGGTCAAGCTGAATGTCAGAGTAAGTCACACACACTGTGCTCTCCCATGGGCATGTTATACGTGTGCTTTCTTCCTTTGCTGTTAATCTCAAGTCACCTGGACTGGAAATTCCTGCATTGCACATTGTGCCTGGAGAAGATAGCAAAGATAGAGCTATTGTTTTAGGACACTGTGGGTCAGATCATCAGCTGCACTGAGTTTACATTCAATGCAGCTGATGAGAGAGGAGGAGGTGGGGTGAAAAGGTGGATCTAAGCCACCTTTCCATTCCCCTGGGTCAGCCAGAGACCATAAGCATCCCCACTGATATGCTCTATGACAGGGGTTCTCAAATTTAATTGCACCGCGACCCCCTTCTGACAACAAAAATTACTACATGACTCCAGGAGCGGGGACCAAAGCCTGAGGCCGCCCAAGCCCCGCCACCCCAAGCGGGAAAGCCAAAGCCAAAACCCCAGGACTTCAGCCCCAGGTGAGGGAAAGGGGCTGTAATCTGAGCCCTTCCACCCACGTCTGAACCCCTCGGGCTTCAGTCCCAGGCCCCAGCAAGTCTAACACCAGCCCTGGTGACCCCATTAAAACGGAGTCCCGACCCACTTTGGGGTCCCGACCCACAGTTTGAGAACAGCTGCTCTATGATATGCCAGCTGCCACAGTGCTACAGGAATCCAGCTGGGGAGACCCAGCTGTTTTTCAGAGTGGAAAGGGGCCAAGTTACAGAAGAGGTTCTGGTCCCATGTTATTTTTTGACACTGTCTCATGACCCAGCATTTCCTGTGCCCCAGGCTCAGGTAACAGCTGCCAACACCAAGCTTCACACTTCATGTCACCCCTCCCTCTGCTCCCTTAATCCAAGGACCCTGTCCCCAGGAGCAGGAGCTCACTGATAGCTATGGTTGGTGCTCTTTGGAGGCCAGAGAAACCAGTCACCAGAGCTCCTCTTGGGCTCAGTTAATGAACTCACTTTATTACTTACAAGTAAACCCATGTATGAACTCATTCCGAGTCCCTTCCTGGCACCTTCCAAGAACAAGCCCTCTCCAGCCCACCAGCCTCAACTCTCCCCTCCAGCCATCTCCTCCCATGGCAGGAATTTGAACAAACATTGAAGGGTGGCTCCCAGCAACCAAAAGGGCCCTTACAGAGTCCTTATCACTGTTTCATGTCCAGCCACTGGCTTTACTTCTCCTAGAATCCATTACCTATCAAATCACTTGAACTGAACGCATGACCTAACGTTCTCCACACCACATAACCGTTTTGTTTACATGCTTGGGCACCACCTGTAGGCAACTGCTTGCATGCAAGAAATGCTTATTGTTAGTTGTGGTGCAATTCTTTTTATGAGCTGCACATCTATATTACCAGTTAAGTCTGTTTACTGCCTTTAGCTCTCTGATTGAAATCATCTTAGGGTTGGAGCTACTGCCTGCAGGTTATAACTACATAAACCCCCAAAACATTACAGCATCCCAAGAGCTCTGTGTCTCCAAATGGGTTTTGTACCCTGAATTCCTATTTACAGGCACTTCAGCTTTCTCCAAAAATCACATTTTTTGGCTGACTGGCTCGTGATTGACCCCAGTCCAGAAGTATGTGCTTTTAAAGTTTCATAACAATCCATTGGGGCATTTCCCAGTTATCTCACTGTGATTAGAAAAGAAAGAGAGAAAGAAAACTCACCTAAGGGGTTTTCAGAGGCTGTTTTTAGCTGGGATAATCCCAAATCAACCTTGTTTACTACCTCAGCCTTGGCCTAGGCAGAATTTTGAGTGAGGCCTGGTGCCTCTGCTGTGGCTGGAATACATTTGTTTTGAAAAACAAAGTTATGGACATTTAAAAATAGAGCCTGAGCATTCACAGCATGGTATGTTCCTGCAGCATGGAACATGCCCCGGGCTGCCACGCTGCTCCAGAGAACCTCACCTACGTGCCTGTGGTGGGACGAAGAGCTGAGCGTGAGTCCATGTGACTTAAGAAACAAGAAGCATAGAGAGGGCTGAGGGTCAAAGATTGTTTTAAAAGATCCTTCAGCAGGTCTTTTGCCTCTTGAATGGTTTGGATCATTGCTTCGGGGGAGCCCTGCCCAAGTCTCCCAGCAGCAATAGCCCTACTCAGGGTTTCAAACTGTCACTTGGAAAACGGTAATGCTAATGCTATAGATGTGGGGTGTGACACGATGGCACTGTCAGGACTTAGTTTTCTCTATATTGCATCTTTACATTTGTGGGGTTCAGCTCTCTACAGGGGTAACGGCCATTTTGTGAGGTAGAGTCAATGCAGGATGTCAGAGGCGTCACACACACTGAGACTTGTTTTCTTGTTTCCCTTAAAAAAAACTACCACCATTCAGCTTGTAGGGAAGTAACTGAGCTATGTGCATAGAAAAACATAATAACTAATGAATATCAGAGTATTCACGGAGGCTGAAATTCACTCCTAGGCAGAAGGCCAGCCCGAGACGGAAGGCACCAGCCGGTTATGTGGGACTCAGGTTCTGCCTAGGCTGCAGGTTGTCCTTTTGCAAAGGGGGGAAGAGAATCTGTAACTCATAACCATGGAGATTAGCACTGATGGCCTGATTCCATCCATCCAATCAGGGGTCCCACACAGCACCATGTGAACCACAGAACTCAGCTTCTGAATCCCTGAACCAAACAATCTAGGGACAATCCCAATTATTTGTCAAGTCAACTGAAATAACAAATACCTTTATGAAAATCAGATGCTGCCAGAGGCACTTCATGAACAGAAAAAGGGCAAAGTTATCGTCACCATTATTTGCTCTAATTCCCTCAGCTCCATCCCAGTGCAAATAACCACAAATCCCCCCACCCAGCAGCCAGCTTTCTTTGGGCTGTGAGCCTGCCAACCTCACAAGTTTGGACTTGTTAGTTCAAGGCTGGGAAACCTCCAAAGAGAAACAGAGTCTCTGGGAATTACTAGAGTGTAGCCCCTCTGCCACATAACCAGAGAGAGCAGAACATCTGTCTGAAATGGGCCAGAGTCAAACCCCAGGGCCAACCCACTCCAAACTTTGAATACTCAGATGGTCAAGTCAAGTGCACCCTAGTCAGGAATACCGATGTTAAGTTTCTATATAACCTTTACTCTGCTCCTTGTGGATCTGAGTCTGGTCTCCCACTAGTGTAAATCGAGAGTAATTTGACAGAAATCAGCAGTTCCCCCAATAAATAATTGGTGCATGTGAGAGGAGAATCGAGCCCATCAGGTGCAATAGAACTGTGGCTCACAATCTTTCCAGAATACGGTACCCCTGTCAAGAGTCTGATTTGTCTTGTGTACCCCAAGTCTCACCTCAATTAAAAACTACTTGCTTACAAAATCAGACATAAAAATACAAAAGTGTCACAGCACACTAGTACTGAGCAATTTCTTACTTTCTCGTTTTTACCATATAATTATAAAATAAATCAATTGGAATATAAATATTGTACTTACACTTCAGTGTATGGTATATAGAGCAGTATAAACACGTCATTGTCTGTATGAAATTTTAGTTTGTACTGACTTCGCTGGTGCTTTCCATGTAGCCTGTTGTGAAACTGGGCAAATATCTAGATGAGTTGATTGTACCCCCGGAAGGCCTCTGCGTACCCCCAGGGGTAGGCGTACCCAGGTTGAGAACCACAGCAATAGAACACTCACTCCCCATTTCCATAGGACCCTTCCTCCGAGTGGTGAAAAGTCCCTCTGTGAAGGCCAGCACGATGCCTAGCACCAGTTCAGTACCACTAAGCACTAATTTGCTCAGGGAGAATTTCACTGTGTATGAGGCGGCTGATCTGTATCTGTTTGTACCCACTCTGTCAGTGAGCAGCCCCTGACACAGGCACTGCACACTGCTCAGCCTGTGTTGTCAATGAGGCAGGAGTCTGCACCCCAGATCCTCAGCTGATGACATTACAGTATCCCCTGCCCCCCTCAGCCCCCCGTCGCAGCACAACACTCTGCATCTGAGCTGAACTTTCCAGGGAGAACACATTACCATGAAACCCCACGTGTCACTCGCAGTGTCCCCCTGCTCACAGCCGGCCTTGCTGCCCAGCATGCTGAGTCACCCTTAGTACCAGACCCAAACAGGTTTGAATTAGCCAGGAGGAGCAGGGAAATGGCAAACACACATGTTCGGGAGAGGCAGAAATGAAAGCAGATGTGCAAGGAGAGCAGGACAGGGGGCTGGAACTGAGTTCCGCTCACTGTTATCTAACTGGGGGCTAGTGACTGTCACACTGCAGTTCCTGAAGGAAATGAGTGAGTTAGAGCCCCAGGGACCCCCAAAGGATGCTCAAGCCACTGTCTGGGCCCAGGATGGGATGGTTACTGTGCATTGGATCTGATCATCACTGGAGAAGGAAAATTTCAGAATCCAAGAGAACAGCTAGTCTGAGAGCACAGCTCGGGGGAGGGGAAGGATTTGATTGTTATCACTGCTGACTATGAACTCCTCATGGAAAATAGGTAACAAAGTGGTAGCTGAATATTGCAGGGAGGCATCCCCTGCGCCTGCCCCTCCAAGCCTCGCAGCTTATTTAAGGAGACAGTGCAGCCCGGATATATCATCCAGCTTGTTTTACTGCTCTCTAGCTGATGGCCGACCGCCATGGTGTATCAAAGACTGTTGGAATTGAAAGCTGTCACTTTAAGAATGTGTGTGTATGGGAGGGGACTTGCTGGTCCTGCCTGCAGGCTTGGGGGGGCTCTGTAGGGAAACATGCCATCAAAGTCAGTTTGGAAAGACATGGCCTAGAACAAGGTAGAATGAGTTAACATAAGAATGGCCATACGGGGCCAGATCAATGGTTCATCTAGCCCAGTGTCCTGTCATCCGACAGTGGCCAGTGCCAAATGCTTCTGAGGGAATGAACAAAACAGGGCAATTTAGAGAGACAGTTCCTCAGATTTGTGCCTTTCTGCCTTAGGGAGCAGCCTGCTTTGTCCCTTTCTGTTATTGGTTACTGTGTATCATTATGGATTCTAGTAACAGAAGTAGCGTTATGTTCCAAGCTTCCAGCGAGAGCATTTGATGTTTTCTTCTAACTTCTCCCATGTGTATGCCACGAACATAACACTGCAGAAGGCAGCATCCACTTCCCCAGCACTGTATGTGAATGGGATCACATTGCTCCAACCCACACTACAGAATCACTCCCCTCCTCTTCAAGGTCAAGGACCCCATCTCTGCCTGCAGCCCCAAATCTGGCCTCCACAGTCCCTCTCTCTCTTATCCCTCTGCTGCTTTACTGCCACTGCACAGACTCTGGGCAGTAACCTTGCTGCCCCTGTGTTAGAGTAAGTCCTCTAGGAAGTGTAGAGATGTCACATTTTCTGTACACTGCAGTTGCAATCTTTGGTTTCCTGGGACACTTTCTGCTGGGGCAAGTGCAAAGAAACCCAGGATAGGGCAGTTGCAGGCTGCAGCTACACAGAACAGTAGGATGTTTGTTACCTCATTTCTGTACATAGTTCCTGTTCATAATTAAGGGTTTATCTTGACACCAGTCATGTCAGTAAGATACTACATGGTACCAGCAGTGGAAGGCACAGCATGCTGGATGACCCAGTCAGAGGTAACAGTACAATGGCTGCTGCTAATCATCATTATCATCATCATGGCAAATCCCAAATGGATGTGGCCTCCTTGCAGACTGATTTCTGGCTAGGGCCTTACAGTGGTCTGATTGTATATTCAATTTATGTCCATCCCTGGCAATCTTGCTGCCCCCCTGAAGCTTTCGGCAACCACATGATCACTGGCCATATAGTGGCATTCCTTGATACACAGGCTTCAGACTTTATTGTTCTTCCTTTCTAATAATATGTCCGTACCAAGAAAGCTGCCAAAATTGAGCCAGTGCTAATGGCAGTGGTTGCTGGGTTTGGCTTTGAATATCCTCATTTCTGATCTTGTCCTGCCCTGAGGTATAGAGCAGCTGATGAAGATGATGAGAATCGAAAATGGCTGCTATAGAGTGACTCCCCCACCAGCCCTAAGAATAAGGGGTAATGCTGAAGATCCCCCAAAAGGTTCAAATAGCAATTTGAGCTGTATATGAAAGTCACAGGGGCAAGTAAACTGGAGGATGAGCAAAAGATTGCTCTGCTCTTAACAGGGGCGGGCACAGAAGCCCTAGAGGCATACAATGCATTCCATACAGATAGTGGTGGGGAGAGAGAGGAAAGCTTTGTGGAAATAATGAAAACCCTTTGAGGATCATAGTGTCCCTAGAAAAACTGTTCCTTAGGAGAGGTTTATGTTCAGGGTGAGAACACAGAATGAAGGAGAAACAATAGAGAAGTTTGTCACAGATGTAAAACTAAAAAGTCAGTCCTGTGAATATTGAATATCAAAGGGCTCTCAGTTAAGAAGACCAGATTGTCCAGGTGTATAATAATAAAAGAGTCCATGATGGTTACTAAGGGATATGGATCTGATGTTACAAAGGGCAAATGTATACGCCAAGCAGCAGAACAACCAGAAACACAGCTAAACAGCTTAGAGAAGGTAGAGAGCATGACAGTGTGAGTACCACAGCAAAACCAGCAAGGGAAAGGGTCATAGAAATTAAGTTGGCCAGGGAAGAAACATGGAAAGCAGGAAACAAAGCCATGATGTGGCAATCAGCAGGAATATAGGAAATGCCCAGCATTCAGACAAATATGTAGAAACTGTAATAAGCCAAACCATTATGCTAAAATGTGCAGGGGAAGCAGGAAAATGCATGTATTAAGTGCAAAAATGGATTCTTCAAGTGAAGAGAAAGAGCGGCTTTTAAGCACAATAACAGAAGAGGCTGGAAACAGAAAAGATTGGCTAATTAAAATGTGCACAGATAGCACTTATATGACAAACAAGATAGCCACTGGGGAACAAATCAACGTAATGACTGAAATAGGAAGATGTGAGGAGCACATAAAAGTGGAAGAGTCAAAAGTATCTGTGAAATACTGTAACGGAGGAACAATTTCAGGGTTGGGAGAGTGCACACTGACACTGAAATACAAAGGGAAAATGATAAAACAAGAGTTTGTGGTGGTACCCAGAGGGTTACACATGTGTGAGGTCTTGTTAAGAGGATGTACGCTACAGAGAGACAGAAAAGCAACATGGAGTCATAGAGTGTAGGGCCAGAATGGACCACCAGATCATCTAGTCTGACCTCCTGTGTACCACAGGCACCAACACCACCCAGCACCTGCACACTAAACCCAGCAACGGAAATGAGACCAGAGTATTACAGCCCACAGGAGACTAGGCTAAAATGTGCAGAGAATAGGCGGGACGAGGTGCAGCAGTGCCAGAGGTCCTCACACTGGTGGGAAATGATTACATGAGATACACCCAGACAGTCCTGGCAACCAGATACGAAAGATGAAGATGCATTCACAGGCAATGGGTGCCTCCCAGTAAGAAACAAATTATGGTTAGGAGAAGATGTGAAACCTGTGGCACATGCTACTCAAAAGTGTCACAAGTTTAAGAAAGGGGCTAGAAGAGCTACAGAGCATGCCAGCAAATAGTATCATTCAAAGAACAGAAGAACTAACAGATTGGGTTCACTTCTTAGGAATTATAGAGCCAAAAGGAAGGGGACTACAGCTGCCTGTGGATCCTAAGGAGCTGAACAAAAACATAAAAAGAGAACACTTCCACTTGCCCCCAAAAAGTGAACTGTTGTCGGAGATGGCAGGAGCCAACTCCTTCAGCAAATTGGATGCATCAGCTGGATTTTGTCAGATCCCCTTGGATACTGAGAGCTCCAGTACCTGCACTTTCAACACACCAGATACTGCTTCCTAAAGCTCCTTTTAGAAGATGTTTGGCTCCAGAAGTATCTCACCATACAGTGAGCCAGATGCTAGAGGGTCTAGCAGGTGTGAAAGTATACAATGAAGACATCATAATTTGGTTCAGCTCTGCCATTGGACATCAGGAACAACTGAGAAGAGTTCTGGAAATTGCAAGAGCTAATAACCTTAAACTAAATAAGGCCAAATGTCAATGTAAAGCAACCGAAATAACATACTGTGGAGGAAAAGACACCCCCCCCCCCAATTGTCTAGGACTTTATTTGTGGGCCCGGGGCCTGTCTTGTAGCTAACAGACCCAAAGCCTGAACCAAACTGGCTGCGTCCCCAGAGAAGGGGGAGCGGGGAGGGGGGGGGGGGCAGGGAGAGAGGGAAGGCCAACTAAAAGCCCCAGAAAAACAGGAACTATTTGTAATATGTAATGCTATAGGCTTTTGAAATATTGTAGCTGCTTAAATAAGATAAAAATGTAACCGATAAGCGTGAGCTTGCATATCTGTAACCCCATGCCCCCTTATACCTGTTGTGTAACTACCCCATGATATCATTGTGCCCCATGACTTGCATGGTGTAATGATACCCCATAAAAGGTATGGTTGCTAAACACTGGAAAGTACCAGCAGAGACCCTAACCCTCATCATGTGTTATTCCCAAGTAAGGGCAATCAATGATCTCAGTGTGTGATGTATTTGCGGTTTCTTGTATTTGCGGGTTTTTTCTTTATATACTCGGGCGAAGCTTTGTATCGGGGGGCGCAGTATCCAATCTGCTACCCCCCAACGCGTTGGTGTGTGTTCAATAAACGGGCCTCGGGCTTGAGTCTTTGATCAAATTATTGCCTAGGGTGGTTTTTCCACGACAATACTTAGGAGAGAGACTGATCTCAAGGGGAATCTTGTCTGATGAATCAAGAATTCAGGCAAACATGCTGAGACCTGAAGATAAAAAGGGAATTTAGAGTTTTCTAGGCACGTTGAATTATGCCAGCAAGTTCCTACCTAACTATACAGCTCGCACAACTCACCTAAAGACACCTCCCCCACAAGGGCACCAAATGTCATGGATGCCAGAGCATGAAAGAAAGTTCAATGATCTAATGCACATTCTGACATCATCTCCAGTGCTAACATTTTCTGACCCACTGAAAGACATCACACTCTCTACAGATGCCTTGAAAGGAAGGCTGGGAGTGGGGAGCAGTACTACTACAGAGTCATGGAACTGATTGGTCGCCAGTCTCCTATGCATCTAGGGCTATGACAGCCATAGAGATAATGTCTGCACAGATTGATAAAGAGTCACTAGGTCTGAAATATGGATGTACAAGATTTCACAACTTTCTCTATGTCTCACAAACTACTGATTGCAATACACAAAAAGGGGCTTGGAGAAGAACCACCATGGATACAATGACTATTTTTGAAAATACAGAACCATGATGTGACCCTACAGTTCCAACCTGGACACCACTTAGTAATGGCAGACACACACTCTCAAGAGGACATGCTCCATCTGACAATACGGAGCCTGATGATCTGGAACAAGCAGTAAACATACATGTGAACATGATTAAAATGTCACATATGGTATGTCCAAGCATACGGGATGAACTGGAGAAAGAAACAACTAATGATGAAATGCTGCAAGCAGTGATAGAAGCAAAGGAGGAAAAAAATCAACACTTCCCACCAGGGCCGGCTCCAGGCACCAGCCGACCAAGCATTTGCTTGGGGCGGCACCTTGTAAGGGGCGGCCAATCTTGGGGTGGCGGGGGGCGCTCGGGGTTGTTTTTTTTTTTGGTTCGGCACGGCGGCACTCGAGGGTTTTTTTGTTGTTGTTTTTGTTTCGGCCGGGCGGCGCTCGGGGGGGGGGGG